>CM046344.1:11786278-12387802 GCA_025403435.1 Artocarpus heterophyllus | reverse complement strand
ACAATGACTCAATGAGAGATCTATCAGTCAACATAGCTAACAGGAGGAAAAGAAGAAGAGTAGAGAGAGGTTAACTCAATGAACATACTACTTACGAAAAAAATTTATAACCAAAAAACAAACAAAAATGACGTCTGGAGATGCTAGTTTGAGTTGTTATGAGGACATAGACTCTGAAATTATGACACTGCTGCAATGAAAATCTAAATGACTACGACAACATCGGGAAATCAAAGTCTACCTCATGTTTGAACAATCATACCACGTGAGATTTTGTTCTTTATTTGAATACTACTAATAAGGTTGTTTACTTGCAAGTAGAGCACATATGACATACCAACATGACCAATGAAGACAACGTTCAAATGTCTCTCTCATTTTCAGGGTCGTCTTCTTCTTCTGGAGGTGGAGCCTCCTTCTCTTTCACTGCAACTGACAACCAACAAGTCAGTGCCGAAAAATGGCAGTACAAATAACGCTCTCTTTCTAAAAGCAGAAATCTGTTCAGAAAAAAAGATATTCACAAAAACAAAACCACAAAAGTGCTTTCGACACACCTTTTTGCTCAACTTGGACTGGCTCACTGGAATGTGCTTGGACCTCTTCCTTTGTGTCTGAGCAAAAAGCCAATAACAAATAAAATAAGAAAAGTAAACTAAATAAGAAAGGAATATTCACTCAACGTTGTCCTCATCAACCTTGTACTGTATGACGTAGCACAGACATCAATGAAGGTCGAAAGACTCAACAAGACAAAGCATTAAAAGGCAAGTTCGACAAATTATGAAATCTCCTTTTCTTCCCTGAAGTTCAAGTTGCTACTCCAAGAGTAGAAAACTAACAGAACTGAAGGCTCAAAATTCTTAACAGAATGAAAAAAAAAAAAAAAAGACAAATAAGCATTCCAGATAGCTAAAGCAAAAACTCCATTACGCACCCCAAAAAACAAAAATCATCTTCAAGCATGGTTTAAAAAGGCATTCGAGGCATACGCCTCGAGGTGCGCCTCAGTTTGAGGCGCTCAATCAGCGCTTCAAGACTTAAGCCTTGAATGGCTTGAACGAGGCCTACGCCTTTTTTCATTGAGGCGTGCGCCTTGAGGCGTTTTCGCCTCAAGGCTTATGAGGCGTGAGCCTCAGATTGAAGGCTATTTTGAGCCGGATTTCAACCCAATCTTTTTTTTTCTTTTTAAAGAAAGTCAACCCAATACCAAAATTGGGCTTTAATCTGATCAAAATATGCAAATAGATTTTCAAACCCTAAGTCTACCATCTTCTTCATCATCTGCCCCCTTCTTCATCATCGACCCTCTCTTCATTTTCAACCCCTGCAACTTTCAAGCCCATTGCCCTATGAGCAATGACTAGAGCGACGACCCACCGGCAACAAACACCTCCAGATTTTGACCTCCTCAGCCTTCACTCCTTAGGCTTTTTTTTTTCCTTCTTTTATTTTTTACCATAGACTGGGTTTTTTTTTTTTCTTTTTCCCCTCTTAGCTACTGTAGTAATGTATATTTTATAGAAGTATGTGTTATACAAAAGTTATAATATTATATAAAATAAAAGTTATATAAAGAAAACAGTATGTGATTTTTTATTCATTTAGATCTATAGTTGTTTCATTTTCTCAAAAGAAAAAAAGTCATCTTGTGTGCTACAAAAGCCATGTAAGTATAACTATATAAGAAGAGCAGTAGCATATATATTATATTGTATGTGTTTTTTGCACTTTTTTATTGTGTCTTATAGTTTTGTGATAAACTAAGTGTGTGTTTTATGGCGTGTTTATGAATTTTATTCAACTTTCTGAATTTTTTATTTTACATTAGAGGCTTACGCCTCAATCCGCCTTACGCCTCAATCCGCCTTGAGGCTTACGCCTCGCCTCAATTAAACAAAACGCCTCAGTTCCTGTTTTTGCCTTTTAAAACCTTGTCTTCAAGAAAAGAAATAGAACAATGATAAAATCAAATCAAATTGAACCAACCTTCCTCCATTCTATCAGCTGTCTCAACTTCTTCTGGCTTTGGTTCTTCTGGATTAACAACCCCATTGTCCTCTAATAAATACCAATAAAAAAAGACTCTCAAATTTAAACATACACAACAAACGACAATTTCATCACAATTCAGCCAAAAAATTTGAAATTTACAATAATGGTACCTGCTGGGTCAAGCTGTAAGGATCGAATCTCCGCCTCGATGTCTACACTTAAAAAATTTTCAATTAGGTCATTCAATCCCTAATTTGATTATTTCGTTATCGATATCACAATCTATCAATTAAAGCAAACTGATTTTCCACAAAAATTTAACAAAACACGTATAAATTCTAATCAATCGAAGTGAATATTCCCTTCGGAAATCAATTTTTTGATTAAATTCCACCAAAAAAGGAAGAACATAAGATAAACCGTAATCAATTGAAACAAAAATTCACTTCGGAAAAGCTATCGCCGCCGATTATTGATACCAGCAGATCTACCACAAAAAACCATGCAAAAAAGAAAAGAACAGAAAAAATTGGAAAGACACAATATTCTGATTATTTGTCACGAAGAAATTACACATAAAAAGAGACAGAATCGTGGTAACGTACCCATGTTTTCGATGCTCATGAAGTATGTACGGACCGCTAGGGTTTTTCTTTTCAGTCAGGCACCAGAGAGAGGAGAGAGGAGAGAGGAGAGAGGAGAGAGAGAGAGCAAAGAGACTATCACACAGCGAGAAAGGAGGCGTAAGAGAGGCGAAATGTGGTTTCTGGGGCGAGTTTATAGGGTAAAGCAAATTTTTTTCATCGAACTGGTGCGCAAGATCTATTCGCCGTTGGATATATCCAACGCTAGTAAATAGCGCAATCACATAGTAATAATGATGCACGAGACCGCACGTTATCGTCGGGAGTAGACAAATAATTATATTTAATTACATAAGTATGTATCTTGATTTTTAATTATTCCTTAATTTATTATTTTATTTTTATAAATTACAATGATGTTTAGCAAAAATGATTGGAACCAACTACTTGATTAAAAACACTGTAAGATGTGAGATTGTAGCAACTTTTTGCCTTTATTATAGCATATAAAAGCTTTACATTATTCTTTAACCAAAAAGTTGATTCCAACCAACTTTACCAAATGCTCTATGATATTTAAAATTTGAACCACAAAAAATCAATTTTATCTCTAACAGATTTATAGAAACAAAAAAAAAAGAGAAAATATCCTTCTTTTAACCAAATATGTTTTTGAAAACAAATTTTTCTTTATTTTTTTTACAAGTATGGTATTTAAAAGCATAAAGCACTCTATTTTTTAAAATTTTATGTTTTATTTTTGAGATTTTTAATATCTTTTAATCTATAGGTTTATGGAGAATAAAGAGAAATGTCAAAGTTTTTAAACTTTTTGAAGTAAATATCAGGTTTTTAAAATCTTTATAATAATGATAGATTGACGATATAAATAGTTTATTTACTATGTAAATAAGAAATATTTGCATTGTAAATGAAGAAGTAATATATTATTTGTACCACAAATTCATTTATTGTGTAAATAAGAATTATTTACACTATAAACAACTGTGTAATTAAATTATTTACATCATAATTTTAACATTTACTACAAATACTATCAAAATCTACTACATACTATGATTAGTTTTGAAAAAATAACACTTCTCACAATTTCCATTAAAGGTTCTCATAAACCATTTAAGTCATTTCATCTAATTTACTATTAATAATGTACTTGAGGGATAAATTAAGATACGTTTTAAATCTAAAGGATAACTTATAGTTCCTATAGAAAGAAAAATATATTGAGCAATAATTTAAAAAAAAAAAGGGATAATATATAATCAAACAAATTTTTATCACAGGAGGATTTTTTTTTTCAAATCTTAGGGGAAGTTTGGTATTGCGGTGATCCATAGTAACCATATTACTAAAAAAATGATGAAGAGTGAAACAACTTTCAAAAATTCTACATCATTAAGTTTTAGTTTGGTTGTATATTTTATTATGTGACCCAAAATTTTATAATTTGGGGAACCAGCACCGTGGCGCTACAATTCTGTGTACGAGCGTCGTGGCGCTCCGATTTGGCCTAAACATATATTCCGTATTTTTACGCGTTTTTAGGTTATTTTTTGCTAGGGTTTGAGTCCTCATATATATATATACGTCATATTCTCTATAGTTTACAGTTGTCACAAAATATCATAGAGATCATAGTGTTGAGAGTGATACAGAGAACTCAGTCTTGTGAGTTTATGAGTGATGGAGTGAGTGAATTTCTGTATTTGAGCGCTTTAAACACCATTGTAATTTCTGTTTTGTGATTAGTGGATTGCTGCTCCTCTGCCCGTGGTTTTTCACCATTCATTAGGGTTTTTTCACGTAAAATCTTGTGTGTAATTTTCTCTCTATTTCTTATTACATATTGCTTTAATTTCTAACAAGTGGTATCAGAGCTTTGGCTTTGATTTGCAATGGCAACCATGAAATTTGATATTCTGCTGTTAGATTGCACAACGAGGTTTTCTTTATGGCAAGTGAAGATGCGGGCTATTCTGGCATAGATAGACCTTGATGATGCGCTATTGGATTTCAATAAGATACCCTCATCATGAATGAAGGAGGAAAAGGAGCGTAAGGACCGAAAGGCTCTGTCCTAAATACACTTTCATCTATCAAATCAGATTTTGCAGGATGTACTAAAAGAGAAGACCGCTGCTGCTTTATAGCTCAAGTTGGAGCAATTATGCATGACCAAGAGTCTAACTAGCAAAATTCATCTAAAACAGCATCTATATTCTCACCAAAGTCTAAAGGTACGTCTCTCGAGGATCACTTAACTATGTTTAAGGAGATTGTATCTGATTTGGAGGCTATAGAGTTAATTATGATGAAGAAGGCCTTAGGTTAATTTTATTATGTTCACTGCCTTCATAGTATGCCACATTTAGGGATAATATCTTGTATAGTCGGGACACTCTTACCGTAGATGAGGTTTATGAGCCTTTATTTTCTAAAGAAAAGATGAAGCAGTTAGTGACTAGATCCAAAACACAAGAAGAGGGTATAGTTTTAGTGGTAGGACCCAAGAGATAAGTTCTGGGACTAAGAATAGAGGTAGATCTAAATCCAAAAATAATGAGAAGTTCTGTAACTATTGCAAGAAGAAAGGGCACATTAAAACTAAATGTTATAAGCTGTAGAATAAAAACAAGATGGCTAATAATCAAAAGGGGAAGAAACCAGACACCGGTGAGGCTAGTATCCTTGAAGAAGTCTCTGATGGTGAGCTTTTGGTAATTTCTGATGATGATTCTAAACCCTGTGAGGATTAGGTTCTTGACTCTACATGTACATTTCATATGTGTCCCAATCGGGACTGGTTTTCAACATAGGAGACAATTCTTAAGGGCTCTGTTTTTTATAGGAAACAATGCCACATGCAAGGTTGCTGGTATTGGTACCGTTAGAATTAAGATGCATGATGGCGTAGTGAGGACACTAGGTTATGTAAGGCATGTCCTTGATCTTAAGAGGAATTTAATTTCCTTAAGTACTCTTAATGCCAAACGACATCGGTGAAAGTGGAGTTCTAAAAGTTAGTAAATGCGCTCTTGTGATGATGAAAGAGTAGAAGAAAACTGCCGGTTTATATGTTCTGCTGGTACTACAGTTGTTGGTGATGTAAAAGTTTCTACATCCATTATGTCTAATAGTGATCTCACTAAGTTATGGCATATACGACTGGGGCATACAAGTGAGCTTGGGATGGCAGAGTTGAGTAAAAGAAAACTTCTTAATGGACAGTGCACAGGCAAGATGGAGTTCTATAAGCACAGTGTGTTTGGAGAGCAGAAGAGAGTTTGATTTAGCAAAGGTATTTACAACATAAAAGATATTTTAGAGTATGTTCATTGTGACCTTTGAGAACCGTCTACTGTTCGTTCTTATGGTGGTGCTAGTTATATGCTTACCATCATTGACGACTATTCCAGAATGGTATGGACATTCTTTTTTAAGCAGAAGAATGATGTCATTGCTACATTCAAAGATTGGAAGACCGTGGTAGAAAAGCAAACTGATAAGCCAGCCAAACGTCTCCGCACTTATAATAGCTTAGAGTTTTGTTCAGATGAATTTAATACCTTCTGTAAATCAGAGGGAATTCTGAGGGATGTAACAGTCCAACATACTCCGCAGCAAAATGGTATGGCCAAGAGGATGAACAAGACGTTGATGGAGAAAATACGCTGCATACGTGCCAATGTTGGGTTACTTAAGTCGTTTTGGGAAGCTGCTTCTACAACTTGCTATTTAGTCAATCGCTCTCTTTCCATCACTATTAACAAGAAGACACCACAAGTGATGTGGTCAAGAGAACCTGCAGATTACTCTAATTTAAGAATTTTTAGCTATCATGCCTATGCTAATGTTGACAATGGAAAGTTAGAGCCTAGATCCATGAAGTGCATATTTTTTGGCTATAAGCCTGAAGTTAAAGGCTATAAGTTGTGGTGCCTGAAAACTAAGAAAGTTATTATTAGGAGAGATGTTGTGTTTAATGAGACTTTCATGTTACGTGAGACATCTACTACGGGATCTAGTGATATTAATTATGAGAGATCTAGCAGACAGGTGGAGTTTCAGATTGAGACAGGTACATCATCCGATTCGACTTCCCAGTCAAATTTAGAGAGTTAAGGCGATAGTGTTTTCCCATCACCATCACCATCACCGCCACCACCACAATACTCTATTGCTAAGGATAGGCCAAAGAGAAATGTTAGGCCTCCACAGAGGTATGCTGAGGCTGACTTGGTGGCTTATGCTTTATCAGTGGCAGAAGGTATTGAGTCTGGTGAGGAACCTTCTACCTATTCAGAGACGGTTAATTCAGTTGACTCTAGTAAGTGGATGATTGCTATGCAGGAGGAGATGGAATCCCTACAGAAGAATGGCACATGGGATTTGGTGAAGTTACCCAAATGGAAGAAAGCTGTTCACTGTAAATGCGTATTTAAAAGAAGAGAAGGTACACTGGGAGTTGAAGATGCTAGGTACAAGGCTAGACTGGTTACAAAAGGATACAGTCAGATTCCAGGTGTTGATTTTACAGATGTTTTTTCTCTTGTGGTTAAGCATAGCTCAATTCAAGCCTTGCTTGGTATTGTGGCCACTCATGGTCTTGAGCTTGAGCAGTTAGACGTGAAGACTACATTTTTGCATGGAGAGCTTGAGGAAGACATTTACATGCAGCAACCTAAGGGTTTCATTGTTACAGGTAAAGAAGACTATGTTTGCTAGCTGAAAAAATATCTTTATGGTTTGAAACAGTCTCCTAGGCAGTAGTATAAGAGATTCGACTCATTTATGATCACTCATGAGTTTAAGAGGAGTAGCTATAATAACTGTGTTTACTTCAAAAGGGGTGATGATGGGTCCTTTGTTTATTTACTCTTATATGTTAATGATATGTTGATTGTTGCTAAGAATAAAGAAGAGATTAAAAAGTTAAAGGCTTAACTCAGTAGAGAGTTTGAGATGAAGGACTTAAGGGCTACTAAGAAGATTCTCGGCATGGAGATTTTGAAAATAGAAAAGCATGTAAGCTATATCTGAGTCAGAAAGGATACATTGAAATTTTTGCATATGTTCAACATGCAAAAAGCAAAACCGGTGAGCACTTTGTTAGTAGCACATTTCAGACTTTCAGCTGAGTTAGCTCTACAGTCAGATGATAAGATTGAGCACATGTCACGTGTTCCGTACTCTAGTGCAATCGGTTCCCTCATGTATGCTATTGTATGTTCTCACCTAGATTTATCATATAAAGTTAGTACAGTTAGTAGGTACATAACTAATCCAAGTAAAGAGCACTGGAAAGCGGTGCAATGGATTCTCAAATACTTGCGTGTACTACTAATGTTTGTTTGCACTTTGGGAGGACTAGAGATGGTGTTGTAGGATACGTTGATTCTGATTTTGCTGGAGACTTGGATAAGACGAGATCGCTTACTGGATATGTGTTTATAGTCGGTGGTTGTGCTATTAGTTGGAAGGCTATTGTTGCTTTGTCTACTACTGAGGCTGAATATATGGCTATTACAGAGGCTTTCAAAGAAGCTATTTAGTTGAAAAGCCTATTTGGAGAACTTAGTGAAGACTTGCAGACTTCTATGGTGATGTGTGACAGTCAGAGTACTATTTTTCTCACTAAAAATCAAATGTTTCATGAGAGGACGAAGCATATTGACGTTCGTTGTCACTTTGTTCGTGATATTGTTGCTCGTGATGATATTGTTGTAAGCAAAATAAGTACGCATGATAATCATGCTGATATGATGACTAAGTCATTATCTACAGTTAAGTTTGAGCATTGCTTGAACTTGGTTGGAGTTCATGCTCGTGTTTGTTAGTTGCCGTTAGGGCTTTGTGGAAGAGGTGGAGAATTTGATTAATTACATGTTGCAGTTCTTTATGGTGGATTTTATGTCAATGTGGAGATTGTTATTATGTGACCCAAAATTCTTTGGCAGAAAGGTAGCGCCGCGAAGCTTGAAAGTAGCACCACAGCGCTACAATTTGGGGAACCAGTACCACGGCGTTACAATTCAGTGCACAAGCTCCGCGGCACTCCAATTCGACCTAAACATATATTCCACGTTTTTACGCATTTTTACTTTTTTTTGCTAGGGTTTGAGTCCCCATACATATATATACGTCATATTCTCCATAGTTTACAATAGTCACAAAATATCATAGAGATCAAAATGTTGAGAGTGATACAGAAAACTCAGTCTTGTGAGTTAATGAGTGAGTGAGTGAATTTCTATATATGAGCGCTCTAAACACCGTTGTAATTTTCGTTTTGTGATTAGTGGATTATTTCTCCGTTGCCCGTAGTTTTTTCACGTAAAATCTTGTGTGCAATTTTTTCTCTATTTCTTGTTGCTTATTGCTTTAATTTCTAACAGTATACATAAATCTTCTCTCATGTTTCAAGTAACATTGTTGTATTTGATTGTGTACAGGAAACTCTATATTCTTTTTAGTATGGCAAAATCCTTGTGTTTTTTTTTTTTTTCATTACCAAAAAATGACAATTTTTATGAATAAATAAATTTACGAATAAATTTAAAAAAAGGTCTCTTTCTAACGTATATTAATATATATATATGGACGTCTACAGTCCGGACTCCTCTTAAAGTTTGGATTGTCCGGACTAATGTAAGCCTTTGATCGAGAAATCGACGGTGGAGATTGTTTAGGGGCAATGAAGGGTGGTATTACCGTGCCTTTTAACTACCAGTTGGAGCCTTACTAATCAAGTAGGGAAACAGCAGATGCAGGTCGTTTTGGAACCAACAATTAACTTTACCGTGGAATTTTTTTTAGACTTTTCATAGTTCCTTCGATGGTATTTTTTTTAAAGGAAGGATTATCAGAAGGCAAATTAGGGATTTGAAAGTCGATTCTCTTTGCTGCCGACAACGTGAAGTCTTGTTCATTTCATGTACCTCTAAGGAGAAAGGAAGAGTTCTTTGCACCCGATGTTGGAGTGAATATCTTGGAAGATGTTGAAGTCAAAGGTGGGTGTATTTCTGTAACGTCCCGAAATTTATTTAATGTTGATGTACTATAAATGATGAATTAGTGTGTCATAATTAAAGTTTTAACTTTAATTAGATTATTTGGTTGGATTTTGAATTTTTGGTTGTTTTGTTAAATTGATGCATTCAACTGATTTCTTATTGATTTAAAATGATGTTTTGAGTTTTAAAACACAACAATTTGTAAAATGTTAAAAATACTCTGTTTTGCAAAACTGTGGGCGGCACATGGTTTTCGCACAGTAAAACCGCCTACCGATTTTCTCTATTTATTTCCCTCTTCTCTCTCTCTCTCCTCACTCTCCCGCAACCTCCCTCTCTCTTCCTCTTGATATCTCTCGGCAGCCCTTTCTCTCTCTACCTTTCTCTCAAAATTTTTGAACTCCATTTCAAATCCAAGCTTCGGGATAGCAAGGAGGAAGCTCGGGGACGTGATTCGGCAACCGAGAACGCGGATTGAAGCTTCGATTCAAGGTTAGATTCAAAATTTCTAAACTTTTTACAAAATTTCAATTTTGTGTGTTTTTGAAATCTAGGTTTGTTTAAGCTTAGAAAACCGTGGATTTGTGTTAAATGAACTTAGAACAACTAGAATCTAAGCTTAGATTGAATTCAAGATTTTTCATTTTTTCCCTCATTTTCTCATTTTCGGATTTTTGAGGATTTTGAGTCAAAATCTTGTTTAAATGAGTCCAAACATGTTTTAGTATGTTTTTCTATCAAGTATAATTGTTTTTCATGCCTGGGATTTGAGAAAAACAGGTTGGAAACAAGATTTGGATTTTGGGGATCGAGAAACCCGTGGCTGGGATTTCTGGATTTTCCCAGTTCGGCAGGCCGAACTGTGTGTTCGACAGGCCGGAGTGATGATCGGCAGGCCGGTGTTCTTCCGACCGGCAGGCCGAATCTGGGGAAATGTTCGGCCGACCGAACTTTGCTTCCGGCAGGCCGAACTGTGCAGTTCGGTAGGCCGAAGCAGGGCGTCCGGCAGGCCGACCGAGGCATGGAAAATTTTGTGATTTTTACCCGTTTTCACTGTTTTGAACCCAGATTTAAATCCCAACCTTATAGAATGATTTTAAAGGTACAAATGGTATACTAGGATATCATGAAATGATTTAGTAACATAGAATGTCTCGAACTAGATATTGATCGACTTAGTTTGTATCTAGGATCGTTCGTGGTTCCGTGGAGCTAACGTATAGCGGACCGGGATTACGGTGTGGGGCACCGGCACGAGTATTGAGGTAGGACTTTTATCCTATTTCTTTGGTAGCCTGGTTTTGAAATGATTTAGCTTTGAAAATGATTTCTATCAAATGTTTTCAACGGGTGTTTGAAAATGGTTTTATCGGTTATATTTTAATATACCGTGATTATAAAATGAATTTCATAATGAACGTAATTGACAACACTCGGTAATTGGGTTTTGAATGATAATGATAATAAACACATGGGCATGATGCCATATCAGAGATCGGGTCGTGTAGCGATCGACCTTGGGGGCAGGTCCCGAAACCCAGCTGGGCCACTACGGTGGTGATATCATGGTTTGCCTAGGTAAAAGTAAATTGGTGTTTTGATTTGACGAGTAGACTGTTCTGTGTCAGGACGGTTTTACTCAAATTGTTTATTTATTTATTTATTTAAGTTTCCTTTGAATAACTTCTAATAATGTTGTGTTCCTTTGCGTTAAACTATTTTTATAAAACATAGTCCTACTGAGCCTTTCGCTCACGTTTTATTGTTTTAAATTTCCCCCCCCCCCCCCCTTCTAGGTGGTTTCCCATTTAGGTTTGGAGAAGATTCTTCGGACCGAACTCAGGAGCAGTAGGAGAGTTTATTTATATTTTGTATTATTTAATCAAGGCATGTAAGACTTAACTTTATTTGTACTTGGACTGTAATTGTATTTGTGATATTGTCAGAACCATGTGTGTGCACAAGTTGTGGGTTGTGGAACCCATATTCGCAGTTTTTATTTAATTTTTATTACCTGCTTAATATTTATAAATTCTTTTATAAAATGTGGTGGAAAATCTTCTTAATTTTTATTTAATTTGATTCTCAAACTCTCGATTTTTAATTAAATCCTCTTTTAATTAATCTAAATATTCTGCCACGTCACCTCCCGTACTCCGGGGCGTGACAGAATGGTATCAGAGCTCAAGGTTATGAACCTTGGGAATTGTGCACACATAGGTTTGACAATGAAATACCTCTGACAGTCCAAATTTTGTTTTCAGAAGTGAGAGAATGGCACCTAGACGTCGTTCGACTGCTGACGCCGAGTTCGGAAATGATGAGAGCATGATGAGGTCTATGTTTGCGGCTTTCCGGCAGATGGCAGCCAGGGCTAGACCGAAAGACTCCAGTGTTGGTAGTCGGCATGCTTTCTTTAAGGAATTCCGGCGGGCGTTTATTCTGACTTTTGATGGCAATGGGGATCCGCAGTTAGCAGAGTATTGGTTGGATTCGATCTTGAAGCATCTAGATACTCTTGGTGTGCCTGAGGAGTATCGTGTGGAGTTTGCGGCGTATAAGCTCGAGGGTGGCACCAACACCTGGTGGAAACAAACTAAGCGTCTGGAGCGCGGTGGCGATATCGGTTGGGACAAGTTCGAGGAGCTGTTCTACGATCAGTATTTTCGCAGGGGTATAGAGACCAGAAGGCAGCGGAGTTTTATAGATTGCAGCAGGGTGATCTGTCAGTTCGGGAGTATGACGCAAAGTTTAACGAGTTGGCTAGTTTTGCTCCATCAGCTGTGGCATCGGAGCGCGAGAAATGCATCAAGTTTCAGGAGGGACTCAAGGCTCCTATTCGACGGCAGTTGGTTGCTCTACGGCTTAGGAGTTTCGGAGAGCTTGTGTCGTCGGCGATCTCCATGGAGAATGATTATGTGCAATATTGTGAGGATCGAGCCAAGGCTTCAGGAGGACCGCAGAGGAGTGGCAGGAAGAGCATTAGTAGTCGTCCAGCTCCGGGGAAAGGCAAGCAAGGCGGTGCGACCAGTGGCAGCAGCAGTTCGTCTGGCAGCGGGCGTAGCAACCCCTACAGCTTTCATTGTCATTTCTGTCAGCAGCCCGGACACATCAAGAGGAATTGCCCGATCAGGAGTGCTCGTCTTGGATCACAGACCGGGGAGGATGCCAGTCGTTCATCTCAGCCTCAGCCTCAGACCCTACCTCCGCCTCCGCAGTACCCGCAGTTGCAGTATCTGCAGTTTTCTCCTCAGCAATTCTCATATCCGGCACGGGGGCAGCAGCCGCAGTATTTTCAGCGCAGTGTTCCTCAGTATAGAGCTCCGAGTACAGGTAGCGTGCAATCATCTCCATCTCAGCAGCATCGGCCGAGTAATCCAGGACCCAGTAATGTCGGTAGAGGAAAAGGAAAGGCGCCAGTGCAGGTTCATGCAATGGCATCTGGAGGGTCAGATTCTCAGACTGGTAACGCGGTTGTCGATGGTATGATTTTGGTTTCTAGATCTTTAGCTCGCGTTTTATTTGATACCGGTGCCTCTCATTCTCTCATTTCGAGTTCTTTTGTACATGCCTTGGGATTAGAAGTAGAAGAGTTTAATGAACCCCTAGTCATAACTTCTCCCTTGGGGCGGGTGTGTGTAAATTGTATGTGTAAATCATGTAAAATAAAGATTGGGGATGAGATTTTGAAAAGTGATTTGATTATACTCCCCATGAGTTCCTATGATGTGATTTTAGGGATGGACTGGTTGTCCAGGTATAGTGCAGTCGTGGACTGTCAACTTAGAAAAGTGACCCTAGTGTCTGATAGGGGGACGGTAATCACTTACCAGGGTGGTGGTGATTGGTCAATGAGTGAGCGTCTTATAAAGTCGTGTTTAGGAGGGCGAAGGAATCTAGATTGTTTTGCTTTTCTTGCCAATCTAGATTGCGAGCCCTATGTTTCGAGGGGTAGTGCAGCGATTCCGGTGGTTGATGAGTTCGAGGATGTCTTCCCCGACGAGTTATCAGGGTTACCACCGCATCGGGAGATTGAGTTTGGTATCGAGTTGTTTTCAGGGACATCACCAATTTCTATGGCACCTTATCGGATGGCGTCAGCAGAAATGAAGGAATTGAGGAAGCAACTTCAGGAGCTTGCTGATAAAGGATATATTCGGAATAGCACATCTCCGTGGGCAGCACCAGTTTTGTTTGCTAAGAAGCACGATGGGACTCTCAGGTTATGTATGGATTATCGGCAGCTGAATCGTGTTACGGTGAAGAACAAGTATCCCTTGCCTAGGATTGATGAGCTATTTGATCAGTTGGGAGGTTCGCGATACTTCTCGAAGATTGACTTGCGTTCAGGTTATCATCAGCTCAGGATCAAGGAAGAGGATATTCCCAAGACAGCTTTTAGGACTCGGTATGGGCACTTCGAGTTTCTGGTCATGTCTTTTGGGTTGACGAATGCTCCGGCAGCTTTTATGGATCTGATGAACAGGGTATTTAGGCCGTATCTGGATAAGTTTGTGATCGTGTTCATTGATGATATTCTTGTGTATTCTAAGACTTGGGAGGAGCATGAGCAGCATCTTCGGATCGTGCTTCAGACTCTGCGGGAGCACCAGTTGTATGCTAAGAGGGAAAAGTGTGAGTTCTGGTTGACTGAGGTCAAATTTCTGGGTCATGTCATCTCGGAGCATGGTATTTCAGTGGATCCATCCAAGATTGAAGCTATATTGGAGTGGGAACGACCAAGGAATGTAGCGGAGATTCGCAGCTTCTTAGGTCTTGCTGGATATTACAGGAAATTTGTAAAGGACTTTTCGAAGATTGCAGCTCCGTTGACGAGATTGATCAAGAAAAATGTCAGGTTTGAGTGGGATGAAGATTGTGAGCTTGCTTTTCAGGAATTGAAGAACCGGTTGACTTCAGCTCCAGTGTTGGTTATTCCTAGCAGTGACGAGCCGTATGAGGTTTATGCGGATGCTTCAGGGCGCGGACTTGGATGCATGTTGATGCAGCATGGACGTGTGGTTGCGTACAGATCGAGACAACTACGACCTCACGAGCGGAATTATCCTACTCACGATTTAGAGCTTGCGGCGGTGATTTACGCGCTGAAGATTTGGAGATGTTACTTGTATGGAGCGTCGTTTCAGGTCTTCTCCGATCACAAGAGTTTGAGGCATTTGTTCACTCAGAGGGATCTCAACTTGAGGCAGCGCAGATGGGTGGAGTACATGGAGGATTATGATTTCGCGTTGCAGTATCATCCCGGGAAAGCTAATGTGGTCGCGGACGCGCTTAGCAGGAAGTCTTCAGGGGTTCTCGCTTGTTTGATTTTTGAGGACTGGAGCAGGGATGCGACAGTGAGTGAGTATCGGCTACTGTATCGTGAAGATGGTGATCGAGTTTCGTTATATCATGTGGAAGCGACTCCAGCTCTTGTTCGGATGGTGAAGCAAAGTCAGTGGCAGGATCGGCATTTGCAGGGGATTTGGTCGCGGATTCAGAACGGGGAGCAGTTTGAAGAATGGAGCGTGCATGCAGATGGATCGTTGTACTTCCGGGAGCGTCTTGCAGTTCCAGTTATCGCCGAGGTGACGAAAGCCGTTCTAGACGAAGCTCATAGGTCTCAGTTTGCTATTCATCCGGGGAGCACCAAGATGTATCGTGATTTGAAGAGGCAGTATTGGTGGAGAGGCATGAAGAAAGATGTTCGCGAGTACGTGGCCAAGTGTTCGACGTGTCTCCAGGTGAAAGCTGAGCATCAGAAGCCTGCAGGTCAGCTTCAGCCACTTCCTATTCCAGGGTGGAAATGGGAGCATGTGACGATGGATTTCCTCACAGGTTTGCCGAGGACGGAGCAGCGGCATGATGCAGTTTGGGTTGTGGTCGACAGGTTGACGAAATCGGTGCATTTCATTCCGTTTAGGTCGACGTGTTCGAGGAAGATTCTCGGGGAGTTGTATATGCAGAACATTGTGAGGTTGCATGGAGTTCCTTTGTCCATCACCTCTGATCGAGACACCAGGTTTAATGCTAAGTACTGGAGGAGTTTTCAGGAGGCTTTGGGTACGGATTTGAACTTCAGTACGGCATTTCATCCTCAGACTGATGGGCAGTCTGAGCGGGTTATTCAGGTTCTCGAGGATATGTTACGTGCTTGTGCGTTGGACTTCGGCGGGAATTGGAAGCAATGTTTGCATTTGGCGGAGTTCACGTACAACAACAGTTATCAGGCGAGTATCGGTATGGCACCATTTGAGGCATTGTATGGGCGACCGTGTCGGTCACCTATGTGTTGGGCCGAGCCGGAAGATAGAGTTATTCTTGGGCCGGAAGAGATTCGTGATAGCAACGAGAAAGTCGTGGTGATTCGGGATCGGTTGAGAGCAGCCCAGAGTCGTCAGAAGAGTTACGCGGATAGGAGACGTAGACCCTTAGAATTCGCAGTTGGAGATTTTGTTCTCTTGAGGGTATCGCCTCGTAAGGGAACTATGCGGTTCGGAGTGAGTGAGAAACTCGCGTCGAGGTATATTGGGCCGTTCGAGATCACTCAGCGTGTTGGTGTAGTCGCTTATCGGCTTGATCTTCCACCCGAACTTTCTCATGTGCACGATGTGTTTCATGTGTCGATGCTTAGGAAATGTCCACCTGGGCAGGATAAGATAGTTTTGTTTCGCGATGTACAGGTTCAGGAGGATACGACGTATGAAGAAGTGCCGATTCAAATTATCGACCGGAAAGTGATTAGCTTGCGTCGTCGTGAGATACCGTTGGTAAAGGTTGTGTGGCAGCATCACGGGGTTGATGAAGCCACTTGGGAATTAGAGTCGGGTATGCGGGAGTTATATCCGCATTTGTTTTGTTTTTGAGATGAGTTGTAAATTTCGAGGGCGAAATTTCTTTTAGGGGTGGAGAGCTGTAACGTCCCGAAATTTATTTAATGTTGATGTACTATAAATGATGAATTAGTGTGCCATAATTAAAGTTTTAACTTTAATTAGACTATTTGGTTGGATTTTGAATTTTTGGTTGTTTTGTTAAATTGATGCATTCAAATGATTTCTTATTGTTTTAAAATGATGTTTTGAGTTTTAAAACACAACAATTTGTAAAATGTTAAAAATACTCTGTTTTGCAAAACCGTGGGCGGCACATGGTTTTTGCACAGTAAAACCGCCCACCGATTTTCTCTATTTATTTCCCTCTTCTCTCTCTCTCTCCTCACTCTCCCGCAACCTCCCTCTCTCTTCCTCTTGATATCTCTCGGCAGCCCTCTCTCTCTCTACCTTTCTCTCAAAATTTTTGAACTCCATTTCGAATCCAAGCTTCGGGATAGCAAGGAGGAAGCTCGGGGACGTGATTCGGCAACCGAGAACGCGGATTGAAGCTTCGATTCGAGGTTAGATTCAAAATTTCTAAACTTTTTACAAAATTTTCAATTTTGTGTATTTTTGAAATCTAGGGTTGTTTAAGCTTAGAAAACCGTGGATTTGTGTTAAATGAACTTAGAACAACTAGAATCTAAGCTTAGATTGAAGAAAAATGGATTGAATTCAAGATTTTTCATTTTCTCCCTCATTTTCTCATTTTTGGATTTTTGAGGATTTTGAGTCAAAATCTTGTTTAAATGAGTCCAAACATGTTTTAGTATGTTTTTCTATCAAGTATAATTGTTTTTCATGCCTGAGATTTGAGAAAAACAGGTTGGAAACAAGATTTGGATTTTGGGGATCGAGAAACCCGTGGCTGAGATTTCTGGATTTTCCCAGTTTGGCAGGCCGAACTGTGTGTTCGGCAGGCCGGAGTGATGATCGGCAGGCCGGTGTTCTTCCGACCGGCAGGCCGAATCTGGGGAAATGTTCGGCCGATCGAACTTTGCTTCCGGCAGGCCGAACTGTGCAGTTCGGTAGGCCAAAGCAGGGCGTCCGGCAGGCCGACCGAGGCATGGAAAATTTTGTGATTTTTACCCGTTTTCACTGTTTTGAACCCTAATTTAAATCTCAACTTTATAGAATGATTTTAAAGGTACAAATGGCACACTAGGACATCATGAAATTATTTAGTAACATAGAATGTCTCGAACTAGATATTGATCGACTTAGTTTGTATCTAGGATCGTTCGTGGTTCCGTGGAGCTAATGTGTAGCGGGCTGGGATTACGGTGTGGGGCACCGGCACGAGTATTGAGGTAGGACTTTTATCCTATTTCTTTGGTAGCCTGGTTTTGAAATGATTTGGCTTTGAAAATGATTTCTATCAAATGTTTTCAACGGGTGTTTGAAAATGGTTTTATCGGTTATATTTTAATATACCATGATTATGAAATGAATTTCATAATGAACGTAATTGACAACACTCGGTAATTGGGTTTTGAATGATAATGATAATAAACACATGGGCATGATGCCATATCAGAGATCGGGTCGTGTAGCGATCGACCTTGGGGGCAGGTCCCGAAACCTAGCTGGGCCACTACGGTGGTGATATCATGGTTTGCCTAGGTAAAAGTAAATTGGTGTTTTGATTTGATGAGTAGACTGTTCTGTGTCAGGACGGTTTTACTCAAATTGTTTATTTATTTATTTATTTAAGTTTCCTTTGAATAACTTCTAATAATGCTGTGTTCCTTTGCGTTAAACTATTTTCATAAAACATAGTCCTACTGAGCCTTTCGCTCACGTTTTATTGTTTTAAATTCCCCCCCCCCCTTCTAGGTGGTTTCCCATTTAGGTTTGGAGAAGATTCTTCGGACCGAACTCAGGAGCAGTAGGAGAGTTTATTTATATTTTGTATTATTTAATCAAGGCATGTAAGACTTAACTTTATTTGTACTTGGACTGTAATTGTATTTGTGATATTGTCAGAACCATGTGTGTGCACAAGTTGTGGGTTGTGAAACCCATATTCGTGGTTTTTATTTAAATTTTTATTGCCTGCTTAATATTTATAAATTCTTTTATAAAATGTGGTGGAAAATCTTCTTAATTTTTATTTAATTTGATTCTCAAACTCTCGATTTTTAATTAAATCCTCTTTTAATTAATCTAAATATTCCGCCACGTCACCTCCCGTACTCCGGGGCGTGACAATTTCCCTTTAATTTTAGTTAAACCATTGGTACTAGGTTTTGAAATATGTGGTGATATTATTGTTTTTCACAAGTATTGTTAGTTTTTTTTTTTCCTTTAATCCTACGATTTGTAACGTGCAGTGGGATTATTGTTTTTGGCTTCAAAGATGTGTGTTAAAGTGACAGAGCAATCAAGTGGGTCCTTTTGGGATTAATGTTTTGGAGAGATCATATAGATCATATATACGAATCTATATTGGTATAAAAAGTAATGGGTACGAGACAGAGACGGATCCAAAATTTTATTTAACTAGGGACACTAACAAAAAAAAAAAAAAAAAAAATCTTGTGTTACATGGTACTTTAAAAAAACATGCTCATGCATTTGCATTTTTAAAAAGATGACATTTTTATATATTTTACGATAAAGAAAGAAAAACTACATACTAAAATATAAAAAGAAGAGTTTTTTGATATGATCAATAATAAAATTTTATTGAAGCAACGTGTTATAATTGTCGCTAGTGGGGTTCATATTATTATTATTATTATTATTATTATTATTATTATTATTATTATTATTATTATTATTATTATTGTAGTTGTTATTGTTATTATTATTGTTGTTAGTATCATTATCATTGTCGTTGTTATTGTTATTGTTATTGTTTTATTTTTGTTGTTGTTGTTTGAAGATTTGTGATTAAATATGGAACTAAAAATAAGTTTAATACATCTGTTTTACACATTTTGATTATATTATGAATTTAAAAAATAATATATAATAACAAATTAATGAGAATAAAGAATATGTAGAAAAGTAAAAACAAAACTGACACGATCACACAAATGACAATATTGGTTTAAACCGCTTGTTATGGGGCCAACCACTTTTTCCTACGTTGTTCTCTCTCACAAACTTAAAACCAATAAATAGTTAAACTCATTAAAAAAAAGGTCGCAACCTTTCTCTCAAAGAATTTGGTTAAAAAATAATCTCTATAAAACCAAACACATGGCCAAAAAAATGTAATAACTAGTGTAGTTGTTAGGTGTATTCGTCGAGCTGCTTTTTGACTAGGAAATCAATATACAGTGAATGCTGGGGAAAAAAAGATCATAAAACAAAAATTAAAATCCTTCAAGACTTTATGAGTGAATTTATTGAGTTCAAAATATCACATAAAAGATGGTTAGAAGATTACTATTATCTTTCATATTGCAAGAAGGAGAACACATACCTACAATATATTGAGCTCAAAGAAATATTGGCCCACTACCAAGTCCTTGGTAGAGAAACCAGGTTCTGCATGTTTTTTACATTGCTTGCTTCATCACTTACTTCAGAACTATTGGTGTCACAGGATATCTAGTCATTCATTTTTAAGTAACTTTAATTCATTTTTAAGTAACTTTAGTTTTGCACTACTTTGTCGAGCCACGTAAGGTTTTCATACTTATTCTCAAATTCTCTAACGTCACATAGGATTTTCAAAAGGGTTGACAACGTTAACGAGGAGCCCGCAAGGCCGCAAATACCCTAACAAATTTTGAAGAATGGACATGACTGTCATGCCCCGGAGTACGGGAGGTGACGTGGCAGATTATTTAAATTGATTAAATAAGAATTTAATTAAAACCAATGGTTTGAGAATCAAATTAAGTGAGAAATAAGAAGATTTCAACCACATTTTATAAAAGAATTTATAAATATTAAGCAAGGAATAAAAATTAATAAAGAACCGCGAGTATGGGTTCCACAACCCACAACTTGTGCACACACATGGTACTGACAATATCATAAATACAATCACAGTCCAAATACAAATAAAGTTAAGTCTTACATGCCTTGATTAAATAATACAAAATATAAATCAATCCTCCTATTGCTCCTGAGTTCGGTCCGAAGAATCCTCTCCAAACCTAAAAAGAAAACCACCTAGAGGGGGAAAATTTAAAAC
This sequence comes from Artocarpus heterophyllus, assembly GCA_025403435.1. Classification (NCBI taxonomy): domain Eukaryota; kingdom Viridiplantae; phylum Streptophyta; class Magnoliopsida; order Rosales; family Moraceae; genus Artocarpus; species Artocarpus heterophyllus. The sequence goes on along the minus strand of CM046344.1, from coordinate 12,367,161 downwards.
AAATAAAACGTGAGCGAAAGGCTCAGTAGGACTATGTTTTATAAAATAATTTAATTTAAAGAAACATTTCATTGACAGGAGTACTCAAAAGAAACCTTAAATAAATAAATAAATAATTTGAGTAGAACCGTCCTGACTCAGAACAGTCTACTCGCATAATTAGAAATACCATTTTTCCTTTCCTAGGCAAACCATGATATCACCACCGTAGTGGCCCAGCTGGGTTTCGAAACCTGCCCCCAAGGTCGATCGCTACACGATCCGTTCTCTGATGTGGCATCACGCCTATGTGTTTATTATCATTATCATTCAAAACCCAATTACCGAGTGTTGTAAATTACATTCATTATGAAATTCATTTTAGATCACGGTATATTAAAATATAACCGATAAATCCATTTTCAAACAACCGTTGAAAATATTTTAATAGAAATTCTTTTCAAAGCCAAATCATTTCAAAACCAGGCTACCAAAGAAATAGGATAGAAGTCCTACCTCAATACTCGTGCCGGTGCCCCACACCGTAATCCCGGTCCGCTATACGTTAGCTCCACGGAACCACGAACGATCCTAGATACAAACTAAGTCGATCAATATCTAGTTCGAGACTTTCTACGTTACTAAACCATTTCATGATGTCCTAGTGTGCCATTTGTACCTTTAAAATCATCCTATAAGGTTGGGATTTAAATCAGGGTTCAAAACAGTGAAAACGGGTGAAAATCACAAAATTTCCTATGCCTCGGTCGGCCTGCCGGACTCCCTGCTTCGGCCGGCCGAACTGCACAGTTTGGCCTGCTGGAAGCAAAGTTCAGTCGGCCGACCAATTTCCAGGTTCGGCCTGCCGGACTGAAGAACACCGGCCTGCCGATCCCTGTTCCGGCCTGCCGAACACGCACTTCGGCCTGCCGAACTGGGAAAACCCAGAAATTCCAGCCACGGGTTTCGATTTTCCCAAAACCCAAATCTTGATTCTAACCTGTTTTTCTCAAATCTCAGGCATGAAAAACATTCATAGATGATAGAAAAACATATTTAGACACTTTAAAACTCATTTAAACAAGATTCAAACACAAAAATCCCGAAAATCCAAAAATAGGAAAAATTGAGGAAAAATGAAAAATCTTGAATTCAATCCGTTTTTCTTCAATCTAAGCTTAGATTCTAGTTGTTCTAAGTTCATTTAACTCAAATCCACGGTTTTCTAAGCTTAAACAAACCTAGATTTCAAAAATGCACAAAATTGAAAATTTTGTAAAAAGTTTAGAAATTTCAAATCTAACCTCGAATCGAAGCTTCAATCCGCGTTCTCGGTTGCTAAATCACGTCCCCGAGCTTCCTCCTTGCTAACCCGAAGCTTGGATTCGAATTTGATTTCAAAAATTTTGAGAGAATTTGAGAGAGAGAGAAAGGAAAACTGGGAGAGAGAATGAGTGAAGAGAGAGAGATTAGGGAGAGTGAGGAGATAGGAGGAAGAGAGAGAATAAATAGAAAAAATCGGTGGGCGGTTTTACTATGCGAAAACCATGTGCCTCCCACGGTTTTGTAAAACGGAGTATTTTTAACATTTTACAAATTGTTGTGTTTTAAAACTCAAAACATCATTTTAAAACAATAAGTAATCATTTGAATGCATCAATTTAACAAAACGACCAAAATTTAAAATCCAACCAAATAATCTAATTAATGTTAAAACATTAATTATGGCACACTAATTCATCATTTATATTACATTAACATTAAATAAATTTCGGGGCGTTACAATGACAGTTGCTCTATATATAGAAAACAATGCATAGTGGTGACCTAGTAGGGAAGGAATTAGACATACGTGTCATATATCACCCAAAATATTTCTTTAAATGCCGCCACTTAGAGTACAGTAAGGCATTCGTATTAACAGGGAGATGAGAATTTACAAGATTGACAAATTTACGGTTTAAAATAGCAAGAGTTTTTCAAACAAAATTTAAAGGAACAACAAATTTAAACAAGATTTTAAAACATAAAATTAAAACGATAAAGTTTCGAGAATCCCTTGCATATTTCGTAACTGATATAGATTTTAACTCTAAATAATAATTATCTAAAGCTTTTGATTTTATATCTTTTCCCATTAAGAGTAAGCATATTTATTATTTTTATAAGTCAACCTAAAGCAATAACATAGCAAATTATAATGCAATAAGGCTTTTTCTATAAAAAAAAAATAGCAAAATAACCATCTCTCACTAGTGATTAGTACACTAATTATGAAAATTATAAAAACTATTATTACAATTATAATTAACATAATTTTAACATAGAAAAGATAATAACAATCAAAATTATTTTATTTTAATGGAATAAATTTTTATGTTAATTCTGACAGAACCTTATCTTATGAAATATCTAAAATCAGAAATATAACAAATCATACTGCAGTAAAAGATATTCTAAAAAATTAAGCACTATTTTATTATTATTATTATTAATTATACATCACAATTAAATTACATAAAGAATGCATGAACTAAATTTATGTAAAAAGGGGCAGCATAAAAATATCAACAATAATTGTTAAAAACATAAAAAAAAATATAATTCATTCTATAAAAATATAAACAATATAACACAGATATAGAGTTAAAAACTATACCAGAGTACTATGAATTTAAAATCATCTTTTTGCCTTATCAAACTCTCTACACTAATTTAGGTATTATTTTATTATTTTTGATGGGATCGGAGGAATGCTCTATTAGCGTCTCCTCCAGAAGAGGGGACTGAGCTGAGCTTCTAGCTCAACTCTTGAAAAATAAAGAAAGGAGGAGAGGGGGCAAGCCAATTAAGAGAGGAAGGCACCCTTTTATAGTGTCTTAAAAATATTATTTAAGATTATTTTTATTAATATTTTATAATATTTTATTTATTATTTCATTATTTCATTTTTATTATATATATATATATATATATATATTGGCAACTTGATAAGCAAGCTGCTTTTTCTTTTTCTTTTTTTTTACTGATGTCATGTTGATGCAACACTAATGCAGACACTATTTGTATTTATTGTCTATTTTTGCACCGTTTTGCTCTATTTTTCTTCCAAATATTAAATCTAAAATAAACAAACACACTAAAATTTATTATTTTTACAAATACAATATTTATAAAAATTATAAAAATAAAAATAAATTAAAAACACATAAAAATTTACTAATATAAAAATATGGTATAGAGCTAATTTGATTATAGCGGAAACACTACCTAAGACATAAAAAATATTTTTAGAAATTACTAAAAATATATTACAACATATTTGTAAACTCAAAACACACTATAAAACTCACTAAGATTGAAGATAAAAATACTTCATAAAAATTAGCGGTTTTACCTATTGGACACAGAATAAATATTTAACACACAAAACATGACTTTTCAAATTACCAAAATATACTTAAACATAAAAACACACTAAAAATACATATTTAAATTTACTTTCACACTAAGACATGAAAACACTAATAAACTCAAAAATGCTATTACTTAGAAGGTTTAATATAGAATAAAAACGTAAATAAATGATTTTAACCCTAAGAAATGTACACTTTTATAATCTGATCATACAGCTAATCAGCTTATTACTAGTCCTTAGCAATTAAAGAGATCAAATGTCGAATGATTTATTGAATTCACACAATGCATGCCATTTAGCTCTAATTTGACTTGCCTAACTAAATAAAGTAACAAAATAAACTTTTATTTAAACACTTTACATGCTATTTAATAGAATGTATGTTATTTAATAGAAAATTGTTTTGATATTTTGCTTGAAATCACTCTTGTAGATAGTAACACTTCAAAATTTATTTAGTAGGAACAATTAAGAATAGAAAAAAAAACAAAATTATAAACAAAAAATTTAATAAAATTTACAACAATGGATAGTGCAATGCCTGACTCCCTTAAGCTTTCTCTATAACCCATTTAGTGAGCTTTTGATCAATAACTCTTATACCAGTTAGCCTAAGGTACCAAATGTTAAAGCATCTTATAGAACTTACTTACTTGAGTCAAAGAGGCTACGAAACCAAACTTATCAAACTTTTATTAGTTTAAATACTTTACACACTTTATTTATTTATTCTTTTTTTTTCTTTTTCTTTGGATTTATTATTGATTTGATTAACTAATTAATTAATTAGTTAATTTAAAAAATGCTATTGCCCCAAATTGTTCATTTAGACAAAATAATAGAACTCAAATATTTAAAGCTTTAACTTACCACCATAATTAAGCATATGGTGTATGTGTGTGTGTATGAAAAGAATGGCTTACAAACACTTTGAAAAATAAACACATAAAAATGTTAAATAAAAACGATGTTTTAAGAGTCGATAAAGTTAAACAATTCAACGAAAAGAAAAATGATAACACATTGGTTGAAATTAAAAAATCAAAATAAAATAATAATACATTAATTACTAAGAATATGAATTTACAAAACACTTTTAAATTATTTTTTCTTTAACAACTCACAAAATCAACAAAAACCTACAAAATGACACAAAAATGAAAAATTTTGATACAATACACAAAATCAGAGCAAAAAATAAAAAAAAAAATAGGCATAAAATTGGACATAACATTGTAGAACCCTCTCTCCCCAACCTAAATTGTATGATGCCCTTAAGGTGTAAAAAATAGTAAGAGTAGCAAAAATATTACTTGAATTACTACAGTTGTAGAGATGATCTGTATAATAAACTCAATAGACTAAACTAAATCACGCTAAAACAAACACACAATAATATATTATAAACTAGGTTTTTTAAAGTCAAATTGCCAAGACTTTATTTTTTTGTTCCTTAAATTCTTCAAAATGCGTTTCAAGATGCCATAAATACAAAGTACATGCTAATCATAACTGATCATATCCTCTTTAATCTCAGCCATTTTAAATAAATTATTTTAAATTTTTAATTTCAACTTTCAGGTTATTTATGAAAATTTAAGAAATACATGATCTAACAAAATAAGAAAACAAAGCATAAAAATAAATAAGTACAAGTGAAAATGAAAGAAACTACTCAACACTAGCAAACTGAAGCCACAAGAGTGACCTCTTCAAGCTCAATTATCCATTCTATATAGCTTTTCAATCTTTGACCATTTAGTCTAAGTGTTATTCCATCATTCAGATCTTCTATATCAACAACATCATTAGGGAAAACCTATTTCACAATATATGGACCAGTCCATCATGATTTCAACTTATTAAGATGAAGGTGGAGATAGGATTTATAAAGATGAACTTATTGATTTGGCTCTAAGTTCTTCCTTAGGATCTACTTATCATGAATCACTTTCAATTTTGCCTTGTAGATCCATGAGTTGTTATAAGCATCATTCCTCAATTCCTCAAGTTTAAAGAGTTGAAGTTTTCGCTCAATAACTACAGCACTAAGATCAAAGCTATGGCCTTTAATAGCCCAATAAGCTTTATGTTCAAGTTTTACAAATAAATGATAGGCTTTGTCAAAAACAAGCCTATAAGGAGAGATTCCTAATGGAGCTTTTTAAGCTATATGGTATGCCCAGAGTGCGTCTTAAAGACGTGTAGACCAATCTTTTTCAATATGGATTCACCGTTTTTTTTTTTTCAAGATTTGTTTGATCTCCCTATTTGCTAATTCAGCTTGACCATTTGTCTATAGATGATAAGTAGTTGAAACCTTATGAATCACACTGTACGTTCGCATTGAAGCTTTGAAAGAACAGTCATAAAAATGTGCGCCTTGATAACTAATTATATCACATGGTATACCATCCCTAGATAACATATTTTTTTTTCAAGAACTTCACAATAGTTGCATTATCATTAGAACGACATGCTATGGCTTCAACCCATCTTGAAACGTACTCCACAACAAGGAGGATATAAAGGTACTTAAAAGAAGATGGAAAGGGTCCCATGAAGTCTATTCCCCAATAATTGAATATTTCTATTGCAATTATTGGGTTTAAAAGCATCATATGATGATGGGACAAAGAACCTATCTTTTACAATTTTTACAAGAACGACAATAGTGATAAGTGTCTTTGAACAAAGTGGACCAATAAAAACCACACTGTAGGACTTTTGTAACAGTTTTCTTTGCAAAAAAAAACCGCCACATGCATCAGTATGATAGAATTTTAAGACACTAAACACGCCATATTCAAGAATGTAACATCTCATGATTTAATCACGATAGTATTTGAAAAGATAAGGGTAATCTTAGTAAAAGCTACACACTTTAGCCAAAAACTTTCTTTTATCTCGCAAACTCTAAGTAGACAGAATTTCTCTAGTTGCCAAATAATTGACAATATGTGTATGCCAAGATAAGTTGTTGACAGAAAACAAATGTTCATTACAAAACTCATCACGAATTAGCAGGCCATTGACAAAATCATTGAATTCCAAATGAGATAAGTGGTCAACTACCACATTTTTAACTCTTTTCTTATCCTTGATAGTCAAATCAAACTCTTGCAGAAGAATGATCCACCTGATAAGTTAGGCCTTACCATCCTTTTTTGGAATAGAGATACTTAAAGGCTGAATGATCTGTGAAAATAGTGATTGGTGAACCAATCAAATATGAACAAAACTTGTCAAGAGCAAATATTACAACAACCAACTCATTCTCAATAGTTTAATAATTCATTTGAGTGATGTTCAAAGTTATATTTGTGCAATAAGCTAGAAAGGGTTTTATTTCCCTTCATTGACCCAAAACGGCTCATACAAAATGATAAACTCCAATTAGATGATTACATAATGGGTACGGAGGTCAAATTAGAAATGAGTATTTAGAAAGAATTTTCACATTCTTTCATCCATTCGAACACTACATCTTTTACTAGGGGATTACACAATAGACTTGATACGGCTAAAAAATTCTGAATGAACCTCTGATAAAATCTAGCATATCCAAGAAAAGATCGAATAACTCTAACAATCTTTGGAGTAGCCATGTTTGAAATGAGTTCAATCTTAACTAGACCAACTTCAATTCCTCTTTCAGAGATAATATGTCCAGGAACTATGCCAGATGGAACCATAAAATGGCATTTTTTTCAATTTAACACGAGGCCTTTCTCTTCAGATATTTTCAAAATAGCTTTCAGGTTGAGGAGACAAGCGTTAAACGAATCACCAAAGATAATCAAGTCATCCATGAAAACTTCCGTAATGTTCTAAACCATATCACTAAATGTGCTTATCATGCATCTTTAAAATGTAGCTTTGGTGTTACAAAGTCCAAATGGCATATGCCAAAAAGCATAAGTATCGAAAGGACATTTAAACATGGTCCTTTCTTGAACTTCTATTGCTATCTCTATTTGATAGTATCTTGAATATCCATTGAGAAAGCAGTAGAAAGGAGAACCGACAATACGTTCTAAGATTTGATCAATGAATAGGAATAGAAAATGGTCTTTACAATTGGCAGCGTTTAACTTCCGAAAATCAATACGCATACGCCAGCTAATGACAACTCTTGTGGGAATAAGATCTCCTTTCTCATTTTTAATCATAGTTACACCTAACTTCTTAGGTACAACTTGAGTTAGATTAACTTATGTACTGTATGCAATGGGGTAAAAGATACTCATATTTAACAATTTCAAAACTTCATTCTTCACTTCTTTCATTTTTAGGTTTAGACTTCTTTAAGGGTCTTTTCTTAGATTAGCATCTTTTTCCAAATGAATATAATGAGAGCAAATCAAGAGACTAATATCCTTGATATCAGCTATTGTCCAACTCAATGTGGTTTTTTGATCATGCAACATGTTGATTAACATTGCTCTTATGATTCATCAAGCTAGGATGAAACGATGACATGAAAATAATCATTAGCTCCCAAGAATGCATGTTTCATTTCTTGAGAAAGTTTAGCTAACTTAACTTTTAGGATTTCTTCAGTGGATAGTTTTAACTTTTCTCCTTCCAGCAACAACTTTTGAAAACGTAATTGCTAAAACTTTGTTCTTTTATCTAGTGAATGTTTAGGAATATCAAAAATGGTATATAGATTTCAAGTTTAGAATTTTGGAAGATTTCTTTAAGCACATCGACTCGCACTAGAAATTCTCCCTAAATAGTTTCATCAATGATTTCAGTGTAAAAACACTCATCATTTTTTTGAAATTGCTTCCCAATATAGAAAACATTCACCACAAGAGTTATGTTTCCAAAGGAGATTTTCATGAGACTATTTCTACAATTATAAGAGCATTAGTCATGGCTAAGAAAGGTTTTTCGAGGATGATAAGAATTTTTTATTCCATATTCACTTCACATTAAGTGTCATAGATTAGAAAATGCACGGGGTAATAGAACTTATCAACTTGCAACAAAACTTCTTTTATTATCCCTCATGGTTCCTTGATGGATCGGTTTGCCAATTGCAAGAACACAAATATGGGTTTAATCTCTCTAAGTCCTAGTTGTGAATAAATCAATTAAGGCATGGGATTGACATTCGCTCCTAAGTATGACAAGGCTTGAGTGATTTCATAGGTTCTATGTAACAAGTGATTGTGGAACATCTAGGATCTTTATACTTGATTGGTGCCCCTAGTTCAAGAACTGCACTTAATTGCTTAGTGAAAAATGCATTCTTTGTGACATGGTGCTTTCTTTTCATAGTGCACAAGTATTTCATAACTTTGGCATAAGCCAACACTTGTTTAATTATGTACAATAAAGGAAGGTCGATCCGAACTTGCTCCAAGTGTTCCAAAATTTATTCATAATTTTATGGTACTTTCTCAATGGATTGAAGAGCTTGGGGAAATAAGCCTTTACTAAAAGCTTATTCACTTCTTCTTCTTGCCTTTGTGAAACAACTTCTTTACAACTCGTATCTATGGTGTTTATTTTTTCCAGTGATTTACCGCTACAAGTGGTAACATGACTAACCTCTTCATCATTCTTCTCTTCATTATTAAAGGTTTATATCAGGTTTTGTTCTTCTCAATTGACCTAAGTTTGATATGAATATTTTTCAGTCAATTTTAAAATTTCTTCTATTATTTATGTAAGAGTAGCTCCAACTTTCTAATTGGATATCCTTTGTGCCTCAATGAATGCTTGAAATGTTTCTTCAAAAGATTTACTTAATAGGTGTGAATCATGATGAGGAGCAATATATTCCCTTGGATTGTAAGTTTCAGGATAAGAAGTATAAGGTTTATGATATGTCCTAAAGACATTACATTATTCCACATATTCTCTTGTCATTTCTTAATAAGCATGGAAGTCCTATGGTTGTTAATCAACCCTTTAACTCACAAAGTTTGTTCCTTGCAATTCAGCTCTTGTAACTGCATGAATTTCTTTCTCATTCTTTGCTTTGAGGACTTCTATCTCCTTGTGAGATTTTTTATTTGAACTCTAAGGTTGTCGTTATTCTCTTCCTTAGTTGATGATTTCTAATTGATCGAAACCTATTAGTACTTTAAGTAGTATCTAATTCAGCCTACATATGAATTTTTTTAGCAAATTCATCATGAAATTCCTTGGCTTCTTCAAGATCCTTGTGTAAAAATTTTTCCATTGCCTATCACTTTTAGATATTAGCAATCATGACTTGTGAGTCCATCATAGAAAAAGATAACTACATGACAATTCTCGTAACCATGATGAAGACATTGACTTAACAAATCTTTGAATCTTTCCCAAGCTTCATAAAAATTGTCATGATTATTTTAGGGAAAAGTTAAAATTTGTCTCTTGAGATTATTGATCTTATGATATGGGTAGTATTTATGGAAGAAAGCAGTGGTCATATCATCCCACGATTCAATAGATCAAGGTCTGAAAAAATAAAGCCAGGTTTTGGCTTTATCCTTCAAAGAGAAAGGAAAAAATTTCAATTTAATAGAATCAGCAATGTCAAAATGATTGTGGAAAGTGGCTACAACTTCCTTAAATTTATGAATATAAACATAAGGATTTTTGCTTTTCAATCCAAAAAAGGTTGGCGAAATGTGAATCATACCAAACTTCAAGTCGTGTTGTGGAAGATTTGGTAAAAACACAATACATGAAGGAATGGTAGTACAAGTCTACTGCATATAATCTTTTATCAACATTTTTTGAGGATTTTCACCGAGTTGTGCCATTGCAAACGAATTCAAAAGAATAGATGATGAAATTGAAGAATATGGAGAAGAGTTTGACAATGCTTCACTAGGGTTTCCTAAGTCTGGAACCTTAGCAAATCCGCCTAATTTGTCTCTTTATCGAAGCATTGACCCTAAACGTTTCTCTTTTCTTTTTTTTTTATATTTTTTGGATTTACAAGAAGAGAATCCAAAAAAAGATGAGATAATTAGCTTTTATTTATTTAGGGAGATAAAAGTAAAAATTAAAAAACATTCGCTTTATTTATTTTATAGATTTTGGTAATTATATGCTTGAAGAATGTTCCCAGGAATGATTGACGGGGCAAGGCCTCTTTAAAAACCAAACTTCTACTTAGAACAACGTTTCCAGAATGACTAATATTGGGAGAATCTCCAAAAATAATTGGTTATGGGAAAGTTTTGCAAACCAGCACCAGCCTCCAGACAGAACTTTCTTAAAGCATACTTTTTACAAAATCAAAATTTATTTTATGAAAATCCTAGATCTAAAGTTTTATGAAATTTCATTTTTAAATTCAAAACTTAAAACTAAACCTAAAAATAACAAGCAACAATATTATACAAACTATAATTAAGAAAGAAAATATTTTTTATTTTTCAATTTTTTAATTTTTTGAATAGTGAATAGTGTGTGAATAGTGACATGAAAAGTAACTTATGTGAATAGTAAATAAATAATTAACCTAGAAATTAAAATGACAATATTTACAAGATAAGGACAGAGTACTTACCTGGTTTCTCGCTTAATTTAGTAATCTGACAAAGTAACGGCACCTTTCCAGCAACGGCTTCAAATTTTTTATGTATCAGCCAAAATGTTTCTTTAAACACGGTCACTTGTAGTACAGTAAAAGCAATCGTGTCCACAATGAGGTGAAAATTTGAGAGATTGACAAATTTACAATTTAAAATGGCAAGTGTTTTACAAACGATTTAAAAGAAAATAATATTTCCAGCAAATTCAAACAAGATTTTAAAACATAAAATTAAAACAGTAAAGCTTTGAAAATCCTTTGCATGTTTCGTAAACTTTAAATAATAATTACCTAATACTTTTGATTTATTATATCTTTTGCTATTAATAGCAAGCACATTTACAATTTTTATAAGTCAACCTCTAAAGCGACAACATAACAAGCTATAATGCAATAAGGGTTTTTTATAAAAAGTAGCAAAATAACCACCTCTCACTAGTAATTTGGTGTACTAATTATGAAATTATAACCACTGTCACTACAATTATAATTAACATAATTTAAGATAGAAAAGATAATAACAAATCAAAATTATTATATTTTAATGTAATAAATTTTTGTGTTAATTCTAGCAAAACCTTGTCTTATGAAATATTTAAAATCGACAATATAACAAGTCATATTGCACTAAAAGACATTTCATAAAATTACACATTTTCTTATATTATTACTAATATAAATTATGCAACACAATTAAATTACATAAAAAAAAGCATGACTAAAATTATGTAAAAATTGGACAGCATAACAACATTAACAATAATTATTAAAATCATAAAAAATATAATTTATTCCATAAAATATAAACATCACAACATAAGTATAGAGTTAAAAACCATAGCAAAGTACTATGCATTCAAGATCATTTCTCTGCCTCGTCAAACTCTCTACACTAATTTAGAAGCTTAGCTCTTGACAAACGATCAAAGGAGGGGAGGGGGTGTGCCAATTAAGGGAGGAAGGAATCCCTTTTATAGTGTTTTAATAACACTATTTAAGACAATTTTATTAATATTTTTGAAATATTTATTTATTATTTTATTATATATTGTATTATTTTAATTATTTTTAAAACTTGATAAGCAAGTTGCTGCTCAACTTGCAGCATACAAGAAATTTTTTCTTTCTTTCCTTTTTTTGCTAATGTCATTATGATGCAGCACTAATGTAGGCATTATGTGCATTTGTTATCCGTTTTTGTGTCATTTTGCTTCTTTTTCTTTCAAATTTTAAATCTAAAATAAATAAACACACTAACTTTAATTATTTTATAAACATAAAATTTATAATAATTATAAAAATAAAAAATAAACTAAAAACACAAAAAAAAACTTACCAATACAAAAATATAGAAGATAGCTAATTCGGTTATACCAGAAACACTATCTAAGACATAAAAGATATTTTTAGACATTTCTAAAAATATATTACAACATATTTGTAAACTTAAAACACACTATGAAACTCATTAAGATTGAAAATAAAATTACTTCGTAAAAATTAGCGGTTAAACTGATCAAACATAGAACAAATATTTAACATATAGAGAACGACTAAAAATTATCAAAAATATACTTAAACAAAAAAAAAAACTAAAAACACATCTTTTAACTTTAAAAAATGTGTATTTTTACAATCTCATCAATATGAGATGTGGAAATCATCTTACAATATGTACTCAAGATTGAATGGATTTTTTACTCGAATAAACAAAGTGAAAAGAGATAATAAGAGTGCCTGGTTACGAAGGCGTTTCATTTGTAGGAGAGAAGGCCACAGAAGAAAGAAATAGTTGTTGTTGAAAAATCGACATAGGAACGCAAGGCCAGACACTAGGTGCAGATGCCAAGCACAACTAAAGTGAACCTTGACAAGGCTAGAAATCTTTGGGCGATTGAGGAATTTGAGCCAAACCATAACCACAACCTGTCTCCTTCCAATCAAATTAAGTTACTACGGAAAAACCAAAAAGTTAGGGAGGAGGTCATTGCAAAGTGTAGATCCATGAAGCGTGCTAGCATAAAGATTTCCTACATATTCAACTTTCATTGCAATGCAACTTGGAGGACACCATATGCTACCATTCCAACATAAGGACTTTCTAAGTGCACTATCAAAGATAAGGAGGGAAGAAGTGAGTGAGTCAAATGCCATCGACTCATAGGGGTTACTTGGCAACATACAATGCTTGGCTAGGCAAAATGGCGGAGATTTCTACTACGCATATAACGCAGATGAGTATAATAGGCTATGTAACATCTTATGGGCATATGGAACTTCAATAAATGACTACCAGACCTTTGGAAGTATAATAACTCTTGACACAACATATGGAACAAACAAATACAACAAACCATTGCCACTTTTCATTGGATTTAATCATCATTATAGGAACACGATCATCGAAATTGCATTACTGGCCGATGAGACATGATTCATTTTTGTGGGCATTAGAGACGTTCCTTCATAGCTATGGACAACATAAAGCCTAAGGCAGTACTTATGGATGGTGATTCCGCAACGAGGGCCACATTCCATCGATTGTGTGGTTGGCATATAACGGAGAACGCCGCCAAACATGTAAAGGACATCAATTTCAAAAAGGAATTCAAGAAGATAATGTATGATTACTACTCAGAAATGGAGTTCATTGTCCGATGAAATGCGTTGGTGAATGCATTTGAACTGCAAGACAATGAATAGGTAAAAACCATGTTTGTAAAAAGGGAGAGTTGAGCAGAGGCACACCTTCGTAGCAACTTCTTCGGAGGGATGCACACGACTCAAGGGTCAGAGTCCATGAAGTTCTTGATTGAAAAAATACATCAAGGAGACAACATCCTTGACTGAATTTGTTTTATGCATTGACTACGCTCTGTCAAAGGTGTGGTTCAACGAGTTACATGGTGACTTCATCACTAACTCGAAGCCTCAAAATGAAGATGTGCTTAAGTCAATCTACCGACATGCGGCATTGACATACAAAGGGACTATGTATAAAAAGGTAGAGAAGCAAATAAAACTACACAACCTCTACTCCATATCATTCATTGCTGATGTTGATGAATTTAAGCATTTCACTCTCACAAAGTATCAGTCAAGAGAGGTGGATCACAAAATAACCTACAACGAGTCCAACAATGACCTCCACTACAATTGCTTACTATTCTAGGTAGATGGGTACCCATGTAGGCATATGTTCTGTGTCATGAAGTTCCCTAACATGGCAATGATACCACAATCATTGATTAACCTGAGATGGACAATGAAGTCCAAATTAGCATCCTCTCATACCCCTTCACCTAGTGTAGAGGTACTACAAGAAGTCTCTGCTTTGGAGCATTAACAACAAACTTCAATAAGATGGTATTCTATGCAACAAGGGATGTCTGTATAGAGAAGCAAATATGGAGCTCCAGAGGTTAACCACAAAATTTGAAAACCTTCACTCCTCATCAAATCCACCCTGCACACCTTCTCTGCTGCTGCCAACACCAACCAAACGGCTCAACCATTAACCATTGTATGAGATCCAGTATTTATCAAAAACAAAGGAACAATAAATAGAGTAACAAACCGAGACAGATGCGATGCCAATAGAAACAATGAAAATTCAAGAAGGAAATGCAAACTTTACAAGGGGTTTGAACATAACAAGCAAACATGTTCTGAGAGGAATTCAAGGGATAGGAATTTCAACTATGAACCAACCAACACTAACCAAGCATAGCAAACGACAATGTTTATCGCCTGATGGTACAATCCGACTCCCCGAGCCAAACCTGCCACTCCAACATCTTCTATCAACAACATGATTCCTCTGGAACAACTTCTACCACAACAAATACCTTCCAAATCCATGACTCTCAAAATCACTTAAATTGGCTCATCATAGAGACATAAAGTATCTTTTGAATTATGTATAATTTCAACCAATAAATGCATTACTAGTCCTACTACATATTTGCCAGTATAGCTTCACGTACTTATGAGGAAAATTAGGACTTCAATCCCAACATGGAAATTCCAAACAGTTTCATCTAAATGCATAGCACTCACATGCATTGCACGTAATTTTATGTTCATGTTTTCCATCTACTACTAGGCTTGAAAAAAATTTCACCCAAACATTAGCGGGTATGACCTCCTCAAATTAAATATCATCCTTAAGTTACACAAACTTCAGATGACATGAATAATAGAATCAACCCAGGCCTTATTTTAACTCAAACCAGAATTAATTATGGACTGTCTTCAAAATTTGAAAAATTGTTATTCATCAAATCACTTTGTTTTATTGCAGTTTAGTCGTACATATTCTCAATATAGCCAAGGTAAGTGCAATTGAGAAAGCAAAAACAAAATCCCAAACGCAGACTGATTACACAATATACTTACAAGAATATCCAGTCATTTCCAAGCTTCACCGGCTGACCCAGGTCCACTAACGAAAAATACCTGTATTTGCAACATAATGATACGACAAAAAGCATAAATTAAGCATGTCATACTTTTCATTATAAAGCAAACACCTTTCCCGACCGTAGCGAAGACCTATATATACACACACACATATATACACACACACTGTTCAGTAAACTTTTAATGTTGTCCAAATGAGTATATTCTCCGCTTGAAATAAGTATAGGGTTTGTTTAGAAGGGCTCTCTAACAGCTGTTTTTGGCTTTTCTGAGTTCAAAAGCAAAAAAGTTGTTTCAGAAAATGTTTGAATGATCTCTCAGAAGTACTTTGACTCTTCAAAGGTATTTCTAGTCAAAATCACAAAATGTAACTTTTTAGAGAAACAATTATGAAATAGAATTTTAGACTTGTACCATGGTGAATTATATATTATAAACTTAAATATAACACTTTGTAATATGATTTTAAACACTTATCAAAAAACTACAACTTTTGTTTTTATTCTTCTACAAACGAGCCATACTCTCTTTCCACTCGGTACCACGTGAGCTTCAGCCAACAGTGTGCAAGGCGCCAAGTTAGACAGATAAGTTATTAGTTTTAATTAATAAATCATTGGTTAATTTTGGCCCATCCCTAATTATCCATCAAAGTCAATCAAAATAAATTATCAAACTAATCAATAACAAATAACCGATCAATATATAATTGATAAATTATTTTTATATTTCTTGATTTAAAAAATTAGTGTCATTCATCAAAGAAAGAAGGAAGGAAATAGTAGATTTTTGAAACCTTTTGAAATAAATAAAAGGTTTCAAAAATATTTGTCATAAATATCAAATTTACTATATAATAACTTATTTACTATATAAATAAGAATTATTTATATTATATATAATAAGGTAAATAAATTATTTGTATCTTAAACTATTTACACTGTAAATAAAGGAGCAAACATATTATTTTCTCCATAAATTTAATATCTACTATAAATATTTCTAAAATCTATTATTTATTACAATTAGTTTAAGAAAAGTGTTATTTACTATAACCTTATTCTTTGGAAAAATCAGTTCAATGACGCAGTGAAATTTTAAAAATTTTATTTAATTCTAGGAAACTAACTCATGATGCTATAAATAATAAATTAAATCTAATTTAATGTACCATTTGAAAACTAGATATAGTACTTTTAATTGAATAATTTTTCAAGAACGAATCTCTATCGTCAGATCTTTAATGCTATTCCTTTCCTTCAGATCGTTGTGTGTGTGGGTACAACTCAGCAAATCTCTACTACAGCTATACTCCTTCTAACTTGATTATATGCTAATAGAACTATGAACACTAAAAGGGAATGAACATAGCTCTACTGTCTAAAATTGCACTATAACAATCTAAGCATAAATGAAGACTTTAGGTCTTTATTTATAGAAGTAGTAGGAAGAGTCAGAAGTCTATTAGGATAAAGAGATAATTTTTTTTCTCTCCTCCCTATACTGCTGGCGCCAACCTTAGTAGGACTATCTCCAAAATTTTAGCCAATCACATAATAAGGATTTTGTGATTATCTACATCTTTTAGGATAACTTCAATTCAAGTAATTCAATTTAAATTAGTATTCTATTATTTAAAATAATAATCTAACTTAAATAATATGAATAACTATTTATTTTGATAAAACGTAAAAATGTACACTTTTAATGTCTAAAATCAATTAATTTTAAATTTTCTATATGTTATTAAAGCCACAAATTTAGCATATTTATGTGCTTTTAGTTTTCTTGTGAGTTTATAGGTTCTTAGTGTGATTTTTGTAAAATTCATTTAATTTTAATATTTTTATTGTGCTTTTATGCTTACTTATATTTCTCGTAACTTTTAGAAGTGTTTTTAAGTGTAAATTATTTTAATTTTGTGAAATATATTACAACTGTAACTTTAATTAACTTTTATTTTTATTTTAATGTGTTTTTTAATTTTAACTTAGTTTTGTGTTAAATATGTGTGTAAAAATATTTATTTAATTTAGTAATTTTTTATTTTGTAAATTAACTACTTTTTTGGGCTTGATTGCAAGGAATTTTTTTTCTGGGGCAAAATTGGAAGCAAAAATACAAATAAATACAATTAAATATGGTATGCAAGTCGAGCCATGTGGCAAAATGCTATTCGGGACTCAACGCCAGCTCAGCGTTTCATCAACAGCAATCTGAGCCGTCCAACATAATCCCATGGTTGTTTTAAGCTTCAACCTCTACCATTTGATGAGTCCATGTTTTGCGCAATGAACGCTCCAGATGCGCCAGATGCGCCTTTCGTGCCTGTGTCTGCCGTGAAGCATTGAATAACAAACCCCAACATGCATATCAACCGGCATCAACCAGCTGAAAGAAAAGAAAAAAAATTAAAAAAATAATATTCCTTCAATAATTCTAACTACCATTTTGTACTATAAAGCAAAACTTTGCCCATATTGAATAGAGATTAAGGGTCTGTTTTATAAATAGATTCAAATTAGTGATTTTATTTGAGCTAGTGTGATTTGAATTGTTATTCGAATTGATATTTGCATGTGTATTTAAGTTTTAATCTGAGTATGGAATAAAATTGAAATTTGTGTTTGGAGAGGTAGTGAAGATAGTTTTTGATTTATTCATAAATTTAATAAAATCTTAATGTTAATGATCTTAAAAAATATGCAATATGGATCTTGATTTATTCCTCTCTTTATTGGAAACACTGAAAAAAGAATCATCTTAATTGGATATCAAATGAAGAAGTTATTATTTTTTTCCTCAAATATAGGAGAGAGAATTTTAGTTTTTACTGTAACAAAGATATCCAAATATCAAAAGTATAAGGGGATGAGAACTCTAAAAACTTAGATTCTTAATACTCAAATGATTCATATTTTAGGGGAAACAAACACATATCTAGGATTCTTGATACTCGAATTCAAATTTGAGTCCATTGAGTTCAGTGAATGTATGAAATAAACATACCCTAAGATCTCCAAGGACAAGGGAGGTGTGGCTTTTTATTTTTGTTTATTTTTTATTTTATGGTTTTCTTAAAGTTCCAGCCATCTTATTTTTTAATATCTCTTTTAGTTTTAGTTTCAAAATAAAATTTTGTAAAATACTGTTGTGAGGGTATTTTGAGTATTTTACTTTATAAAATGTTGAGGGAGTGTGCCGTATGTGTAGTGGTGGATATGCCAGATGTGCAAAAATTCCGGATCTATTTCTGAACTCTCTCTATAATATTTTAGTGTTTAGTTTAATGTTAATATTTGTGTCCTATTATTATGCTCTAATTTAATTTTTGTTGGGATTATGATCTAACTTAGATTATGAACATTTTATTTAGTTAAATTATATTTTTGCAAACCTTATATTAAGTTGAGTATTTACACTAAGATTGATACATTTAATTAGCAGGCCACTAGTTAGATGACAAAAATAAATCATAATGAAATCGAAATGAGATTTATGGTTTAGGAACATGTGTAGGATACACACGAATTGCACGCGAGATAAAAATATAATACTATAGAACATAATAAACTTTGGCATAATTAAATTCACATAGAGATATAGTGCATTTTTATACTTAGGAATATTTTGTGTATAACTCGAATAGAGTACATAAAATAATAGGAAATTCGACCATCAACATAGTATGAAGATATCACAATAATATGTCTAATTAGATAGGATCAAATTAATTTTGATGAAATCATATTTCCTAACCTTTCTTGGGATTTGTATTTTAACATTTTATTTAATTTTTTATTTTCATTTCTTTTTAAAATTCAAATTTTAATCATTCAAACAACTCTAGAATTAAATCAATTTTAATAGTTAATAAAAACTAACGCAATCCTTGTGGGATCGATCTTTGCACTTCGGTACACTTTATTACTTGTTACGATCACGTGCACTTGTGTGTATGCTTTCCTCACAATAAAATTCAACTAAGATTTAAATTAATTATTTGAATAGCAAATAATTAATTATCTAAAATCTTAATTACCAATTTGAATAATAATTTTTCAGAATTAATAAAATAATTAATTCTTCCAGAAAAAGCATACATTGGAGCCCACCACAGTGTGCCCTACACCCACTGTCAGTCTTGGACTATAGCCCACGCATCCCATCAGACTCAGTGACTTGACTCGCACATACTTCTGTCTTACCCATGGTAATCTATATTTATCGAATCTCTTACAAAGGAATTAGTGAGCTAGTATTGGAACCCGATGAACACAATATTATCACGCTCTAATAATAACAGATAAATTAATCCCCAATTAATTATCCAATTATTAACTTCAGTGTTTTTCCACTATAGACACGAAGCTACACCTTTGATAATATACTGTATAACGAGACTCCTAAAATATAAGTTTTGTCTATGACCTCTCATATTATGTGTATCCCCATATGTTACTCATAATCAAATGAAGGACTTAGTTTTGTTTTACCTTTCAATTATTTTATCTCAAAGTTCTATCATTTCACTATTAAAAAATTTATTCCTTTTATAATACATACAAAAGGTATATATATGGGTAAAATATGTATCTATATGACTGAGACCTCGTCATGTTTTCTAATACTCGAATAATGCCTTTGAATATTAATTCTTTGTTAGAGTGCAATAAATTCTGTGTTTGTGGAGTATGCTCTCATCGAATATAGGTTGCCTTTCCAACATATCGATATAGAGCCTTTGTTTATCGAAAATCGTACCTTTGGCATATAAGCTATAAACATAGAGTCATAGATCTACTTCAAGATCAAGATGACACATATATGATTATCAAGGAGAATTGATTTTAGTTAAATAAAATTATTATTTAATCAATTCAACTTTAGGTCTAGTCCAATACGCGACCACCATTAGGTCTACTACATCAATATGTCTACCATGGAGTCGATTCGCTCTGAAGACCAAAATAAGCCACCTCCCAAATTAGACAAAGATATCTATTATAGTCTTATCATGTATAAAGTACCTATCTTTATACATAAACCACGGACTATATAATATATTATTAAACTTTATATATGTCTAATTTTAAAATTTGATTCTAATAGTCACGAAACAAATGTTTGCTAATATGCAATCATGAATATAATAATAATATAAGAATTATTATTAATATATAAAATATTTATATTATTATTTATTTATTAAAATGTCGTAAATACAAATAAAGTACTAATTTTTTAGAGGACAGATCCTAACATCCTTTTCCTTAGATATAATAAAAGAGTGGATATAGGTTTCACCGGTCCTTTTACGTTCATCCAAAGCGCAAGCGTTTAAAGCTTGTTCTTTTTTTTTTTCTTCTTCTTCTTCTTTTTCTACAATCACCCCTCCTTTCGATTAATTATATTCTTTTTCCCCTTTTCGCCTTTATACCTCTTTTATAGTTTAGCTATTTCTTTTTTGGTTGTGCTGGTGCTTTGCCTCTTTTTTTTTTTCCTTTCCTTCTTCTTATCTATCTTTTTTTTTCTTTTTTTTACCTTCACCTTTTTCTTTATTTTTTTGTTTTTTGGTGTTATTTGTATACGATAATTTACTACTTGAATCATTCTTAACTCCAATATTTTAATGTTTTTTTTTCTTTTTTTTCTTCCTCTTACAAACTTTATTTGTCTAATATAAATGGTGTTTTACATTCTTTTGGCAGTTTACTTTTTTTGTACTTTTTTTTTTTTTGCTCCATTTTCTATCAAAGTCTCTTGCCCCTAATGTTCTCTTATTTTTTTTCCCATTTTGGTTCCTTTTTTATTTTCTCACCATCTCGGCTTTATCGACTTCTCTTATAAATTTCTTAATTCTCCAATCTCAACGTTCTCACCAAAATAATCTACTTCCTAGTGATCATTTTTTATCAAATTTATTTAAGCTGAAAAACGAAATCAAATTTTCACTTGGATAATCAAAAATATAATTTTGACTTCTTATTTAATAAATTATCTATTTTCAAATATAATTAATACAATAACAACAAATGAGGGTGGTTTTAAAAAGATAAAGTAATTAAAAAAGCAGGTTTGAAAAAAATCTTAAAAGAAAAATATATATTTGAAATAAAAATCAAATTGTCTCACTAATCCAAATCTTTTTTCTTTTTCGGATGTATTTTTTGTTCTATTTGTTTCTAGGGTCTGACTACCTTTAAAAGTGAATGTTAGCCGTCAAAATAATAAAAATGCATATCTTTACGAATTATTTGTGCAACTTTTTTTAATATATAAATAAAATTTTTCATCCATTCATCCTTTTTATTGATAACTATGTAATAAATACTTTAACTAGAATTTAATGCAATATATGCTTTACTAGAATTTATAACATGAATCGCACCTCATTCAACTAGTATTGAAAAAATACTTGATAAGGATCATTTACTTTGACTCCATAATTCCGTTGCATTAAAAAAAAAATCTCTTAACTCTGGGTTTTCTATTGTATTTGCAATGCTCAACTCTCTTCAACTCGGTGTTTTCTCAAGAAAAAGAAAGAAATATAAACAACGCTTCTTCAAACTAGGTACTGTTTATTTTCATGAAAAATATTGTTTATTAGGTGCAAATGCATGCAACATGTATGGGAATGCATATTAATGTAATTTTTGTTTTTAATCTAGCCACGTAAATGGATACTGTAAAAGTATTCTTACGGTTCCAGATATTGTTTTGTGCTCTTTATTTAACTTTAATATTTTGCGCTTATTTTTTATTTTTATTTTTTGTCATACACCAGTTTTGGAACACAAGTCGACAGAGAGAGTACAAGATGATAGTGGAAAAGGAGAAGAGAGGTATTGTACGACCAAATCAGCACACACATAACAAGTAGTTATTTGCTTTATTGTCGAAGTAACATGACCAAGCACGCAGAACAGCATGAAATAAGAGAAAGCTGTAAACATAGTAATAATTCAGCTTTCAGAGCTGTAAGAAGTCTCTGAAGACGAGTTCTCCTGGTGAAGACGCTCCAGTTCCTCGTAAGCCCACTCAAGGCCAGGACAGTAATGGAGCGGAGGATTAAACCTGCAATCGTTTATATCGGGCGGCAGGAATGCCCCATTCTCAACCAGAAACTTTACTGCTTCTCTCCTCCTTTCTTTGGCTGCATTGTGAAGTGGAGTCCCTGGTTCGGCACAGATGAAAAATCGATTATCATTAGAGTTATCAAAAAGGACCTGAGAGAGAGAGAGAGAGAGATAGCACATTCAAGACACTTACAGCCACAGGCACCCTTGGTTCTAGCATCAATATTAGCACCACGCTCAAGCAGTTCATCCATTACAACAAGGTGGCCACCCTCAGCAGCAAGGTGGAGAGGAGTTATCCCTTTAGATTTAGGGCCCCAAGCAGCCACATTCACATCCATTCCATCATCAAGAAGTCGCTTCACCTGTTCAAAAACCATATTTCAGAAAATATTAGCTCCAGGAAGGAATGAACGAGAGTGTACCATAGCCTCAGGAGAACCAACAAATTTTACTTTCCTGAGTGATAAAATTTATTGAAGAAAACATGTCTCCAAACAAGCACAAAAATAAGACAAAGGCATACACAAGCGAGCCAGCATAGGACTAAAACCACCAACCCACATTCTATAAAGTCCAAATAAAAAGGTTATGCAACTCTAGCAGCCATCATGAGCTTGGCAACAAATATCTTGCATGCGCGTGTTTAACGCCTGGCAGTAGTTAACACCAAGTATAATAAAATCGTAAACTTTAAAACCATAAGGACCACCCAAATGAGTCAACTAGTATTGATACAAATATATAAATTAGCCACCAAATTTCTCTATAGTTTAGAAAATAAAACCATATCAGTTGATAAGATGATCAAGATCCATCATTATACCCTTCATTGGAATTCTATAATGACAAACTCCATTAAAAAATTACTCCAAATCCAAAGGGGCTGCAAGAAAAAGAGAGAGATTACACAATAAAACTTTACGAGTTAAGAGACACGAAGCTATGCAGGAACTATGCAGTGATAAACTATCACGAAAACATTTTGCTCTGATAGTCACACACCTATCACGCCCCTATCATTATTGTTCTACAAAAACACTATCCCTAATTGACTTTCTCCTTCTGCATACGTATAACAAAAAGGAAGACCACCAATCACAGCCATTAATCAAGCTAAATAATATACATTACTCTATTCCATTAAGCATTCTCTCTCATATTCCAACAAAATTTTAAAACCTGTTTGTACATATCTAAGTTATAGGTCTAACATAATGCGCCCACGTTTTCCAAACTCCATCCATACACATGCCAAAGTTCTACGCAACTCACAAAGATACCAAAATTATTGGTACTTTTCAAGATTTTGATTAAAACTAAATTTTCAGAAATAACATAAAGAAGATTAATACGAAACTTCAACAAAAACTCCATCCTGACCTTTAGACTTAATTCCATCTCTGTCGACTTTTCGGTCATTCAAATAACATCTATTATAACCAACCTAGCTTTGCTATAAGTTATGCAACTAAACAATTACATATCCAAAATCAAGACTCAAATCAACAAAAGAAGCACCAAAACAAAAAAAAAAGGCCAAACTTTTACCCGTTTGAGATCCCCTTTTCGGGCACCGATATGCAGCAAAGTCCAGCCTCTATCATCCCTACCAATCCCAGAAGATCTAAACGAGCGCCGTCTTGACAAGTTTCGACGAAGTTCACCGACCTCGTTTTGCTCTTGGCCCATAATTTGAAAAATTGAAATCCTTCTTCTTATAGAAAATTTCGATTCAACTTCAGAAAAAGGTCGATGAATTCAAGTCCCGAAAAGTTTAAGGATGATCAATCTTCAAAGAAAGACAAGAAAAAGAAGAAGAACAAGAACAAGAAAGGCTCAAAAAGACCCAAATCGAGAGACGACGACCGAAATTACACGATAAAGATAATGGAATTAGCGAGAGTAATTGGCGATGCAATAGTTGGAGGACAAAGGATTGAGACCAGGACCGAAGACGCGGAGATTCTGGAGAAAGAACATAACGCAGAAGACGAGCGGCGATGGGAGTATTTCAATCATAATTGAATGCCGAAATCCTAAAAACCTCTTTCTCTGATTGGATTGAAAGAAACTTAGAGCGAATTGGAAAGAGATTTATTAGAGAAATCCTGGTCCCATTCGGAGACGGAGAGAGTTTGGTGCTAAGGAAGAATATGCAGAGGAAACGAGAACCAAACCCTAAGAGCAAAAATCCCAAATTCAGTCCTAAATTGAGAGAGAGAGAGAGAAAGAGAGAGAGAGAGAACGGAGTTCGTCTGTCTTGTTGTTGCGGTTGCGTGCGTGTTTTTATTTTGGGCTCCTGAATTTATTAACAATTGCGATATGATATTTTAACTTTATTGTTGTCCCTTGAACTTTGCTTTTTCTGTCGTCTTATTCTTTGAACCGTAAAACTAGTATGTCCACTCTTTGTATTTTAAAACGTTACCGAAATATTTTTTAAACTTTAAAACATTAACAAAAATTTATCTTTTTATTACATTTTATTTATAAAAGGTTTATTTTTACTCTCGAACTTTAGTAATTCTGTTATCTTGTCTCTTAGACTTTAAAAATTTATATATTTAAGCCTTAAATTTTTTTCACCTTTTTTTTCTAGTCAACAATTCTTCACACAAGTTAATTGTCACGACCCGCCTTTTTCGGACCGTGCTTAATCATTTTTATTACATACGTATTTATGAAAATTTTTGAAAATATTTTTTTTATACATACATATAACCAAACTCTCTTCATATGATTTTATATAATCAACATTGCGTTCACAAAAGGGTTTTGTCTTACTTGATCATGCTATAACTTAATTTATAACTACTTTCAAAATAACTTAATATAATAGCAACCAGAAACATCATACCACCGCTGTCAGCTCATCATGTAGGTTTATTCTGACCTCTTAGTAGAAAAACTTACAACATAGAATAACCAAGTGAGCTGATGCCCAATAAGTTCAAACATAGCCCACATGCAATATTTACTAACATGCTTGATCCATTTATGTTTTCTTATAAACATTCTTTATTCTTAACATGTTTTATCTTTAACTAGGGCTTAGGTACTCGTACCATACACGCAAATAGGTTTTTGTAATACCAAGATTGTAACATAACTTTAATATTCAACTCCCCTTTGCATAGGGAGCTGGTACGACACCATCTTTACTTCTGGTGATTAATTTACTAGTCCAGTTATTTTAGTTATCATATTATGCATGTCAAAATACGTACATACTAAGTGCAAAATATATACACTTTTTCAATTGTGTAACACACAGGTATTATTTGCATAAGTATACTATACCCTTAAACCTACTATTTCATACTGCAGGTAGGTTTGGAACTTACTTGTATATGTTGTTGTACGAACCGACCTTAGTTCCTTTTTTAATCTTCTAGTGTCCTGTTTGGCCAATTATATCGTTATTGGCCAAGTTATCATCATCTATCTATATGTCAATACAAAACGTTCATCAAGTAGTAGATCGAGTTGCTCTACATTCTACAATACCGATAATTACGGGTTCACCCCCTCTCAGCTTATTCTACCCCATCATCTCGAACGAAGGGATAAAATTTTACTAATAAGCCTTTTTTCCTAGTTCGAACATTTTGGGTCCGTTTGGGACATTTTGTGAAGAAAATGACGATTTTGTCCTTGGTGAGCCTTTTACATTCCTCAAGCCCGATTTTGCTATTTAATGAAAATTGTTGCTCATTAGCTTTAAAACAATAACCCGGGGTGTTGGGTTTTCTTATTTTGCATTAAAGCCCAAGTTTAACAAAAGTTTGCGATTTTATCCCATATTTGAAAATTTTGATGATTTTACCCTCAAAACCAAAAATAATCCTTTTAAACCATAAATTCCCATTTTTCATAAGGATTAAATTTGCTCAAAATACCATACCCAAATTACTTTTGTAAAATTACGTTTTTGCCAGTTGAAAATTGCTTTTAATTTAATAAATCTTAGAAAATTTATATCTCACAAACGGTGAGGAATTTCGATGAACTGTCTGTGATCTATAACAGTTTCGTTAAGATCTATAACTTTTGTTTTCAATTATGCCGAGAAAACCATGTTCTTTGCAATTTAGTCCCTAGGCAGTTTTTGTAAAAATCAGCTTTAAAACATCATTCCTACCATTGTGAAAATAGGTTCAAGACCTTCCAAAACCATTTTCATGCCCAAATCACAATTCTAAAAAAAAAAATTAAACTTTACAAATTTTTTTCTAATTTAACATTAAATAGAAATTTTAAACATTCAAACCCCAAATTATAATCAAAACATACCATAAAATCATTTAAGCATGCCATAAACTAATCTAAACCATTACATACCATACTTGAAAAAAGAAACAAACAAAAAAAAACAAAACAAAATCACGATAAACCTTATAAATAGGAAGTTAGGCTTTACCAAAGAAAATTGGTGATCTTGCATCTTCAACCACTCGATTACCTTGCCAACCCTCCTAAACATTATCCATAAAAAAGAAAACCTTCATTAACCCCCCTTCAATTCCAAAGAAACCCTAAGAAGAACTTGGAAAAAGTTAGAATCTTTCCTTGAAAGTTAAAGAAATATTGAACTAGAGCCTGATTCTAACTTGAAACTTGCTTGGAATTAATCTTGTGAGATGTTTGTTTTGAACAAAATTTTGGCAGAGAGAGAACCAAGGCTGCCGTGGGTTATGGAGAAGAGAAATGAAAAATTTTTTTTGATGCTTTAGGTCTTTAATTAGAACTTATCTCATGAGATTTTCTTTTTTTTTTAAGAAATGGGTGAGCCACCATGGTAATCAAGTGGGTTATTAGGTGGCTAAACATGATTAAGCCACATCTCATGTTATGATGGCCCAATCCCAATTCATTGGGTGTCCACTTGGTGGGCCCCAAAACTTTACCCAGTGTAATTTTTTTCTATGTAGTATTTTTCTTATACTGTTGGAGTAGAATCAGTAAAAATCTTGTTCTTAAACAATATAAAATCTCCTACCTATCCTTTGGGTCACTTTTGAAATCCCAACACAGCATTTCTTATTTCCTTAGTAGTGTACTTACACTGCGTTGTACTCTTTTTAACACCATTGAGGGTTCTATCATACTCTTCTACCTTAGTTATACTTTGATCATTCATTAATTTATATCACAATACTATAATTAATTGTGATATAAAATTTGTTTTATGGATATTTTCACAAATTTTTAAGCATTTAGGCTTTAAAAATCTACATTTGGCAATATCCAATATTGCATCGGTCCACAATGGAATTTCCAATTAATGTTACTTTTTTGTACATTATCATAATTTTAGAAAAAATACAATTGACAAGGGTAGATTTATTAATTAAACCCAATTAAATATGAAATTTTATGAATGAATTTCCTTTGGTTGTTACATTAATACTCAAATTGAACATCTTAGAGTAGTGAACTGAGCCAAGATAAAAGGGTACTCCTTTATCGAGGAGGGTGAGCTTATAGTACACACGACGGCAAACAACGCTGTCAGCGCAAAGCAGCAGAAGATTTTTTGAATAGTTGTAGAGGAAGCCAACAAAGAATGAGGAGGAGAAAGAGGAGGGTGGAAGCAAGCTTGGCATCAACAGAAATCTTTCACTTTATTCTAGTTCCATTATGCTTCTCTCTTGGAAAGCACAATTCTCTCTTCTTTAATCCACTTGAAATCCATGAATCTTACTCAATCTCAACCTCCTCAATGGTTGTGATTTTATAACTCAGACTTCAAGTTTAAGCTTTAGTTTGCCTCCTCTTCTGTCTCCTCATTCTTTATTGTATTTCTCTTTGACTACTTAGCAAATCATGTTCAGTCTTGCATGAGGTTAGCGATGACTAATTAACATCTATGTACAATATAAAATTAATGATATTTTAAGCTTTCACTTTCAGCCATCAAAGTGATGAGGAACCAACAAGGATGAAAATAAAAAACGGAGTATAATTTTTTTTTTTCTAATATTTAATTAAAGTTTGACAACTTTTTTCCAAAACTATTTTAATAATTATTGCTAATTTGCTGATTGTTGTGTAGTTTTCGTTATTTGTCCACTTACTTTCATATTCCCGTTAATTTTCTTTTATACTTGCTTATTTCTCTATAAATAGGTCTAGCTTCGCTTTTATTTCTCTCTTTATCTCTCTAATCTTTCTTTCTTAATATCAATCAGTATGAGAGCTCAAGTACTTTTTTTTTTAGCCTATGTCGGCAGCCACGTTTGACAAATGATTCAAGTCTATACTATAAACGCATTAGCAACCTGTTCATCGGTGCAAGTCATTTACCTTGGAGAAACAGATTAACCGAGGAATCTTGATACCAAAACATTTGCTCTTATGAAATACAAAAGTGATACAATAAGCAAATTACAATTTTTTAATATGAAATGAATCTTTTCCACCAAGAAGAAAGAAAAATTAACCTACTAGCTCTCTTAACCATTCAAAAGAAGAAAACTTGCACTCCCAAAAACAATAATGCCATTGGATAGCTTGAAAACACCGCATGTACAAGAAGCATTTGCCCATCTAAGAGCATCTCCAATGCAATGCTAAATTAATGTGCCAATGACAGCTTTTGTATATTTTAGTGTAAAATAAACTCTCCAATTTAATACTATTATTTATGCTAAATTTGTCATCAAATTTAGCATATAGCAAATTTGTCATTTAATTGTTATTGGTTGATAGATAGACTTTTTTGCTTTAATTATTACAACATTCTAGCTTTTTAATTATTTTAATATTAAAAGTTTACTTTTACAAGTTTTAAGGTTTGATAAATATGATAAAAGATAATTATGACATTTCAAGTAAAATTATGTATTAGAGCACAAAGTGAATCAAATATGTTATTTTTACACTTTTAGTGGCAAATATAATAAAGACATTGATATTTTTTTATATTAGAGAGGGTTGGAAAGTACATGGACCATTTCGAATTGGCAAGCGAACACATAAAATAGATCGTAGGCCACATGTGGGATCCTTTCACTTCACTATTGATTCATTTTCACTTTCAACATGCTTATAGGTCTTTGGACTTTGAACCAAGTGTTTCTAACCCTTTGGTTCATAGATAGAAAACTTTATTTTTTTATTTTCAAAAATAAATAAATAAAACTTCAATCTTTGTGAATCATATTTAGAACCAAAGAGCCTATTTGATTCGTTGGTTTGAAATATATGGTTTAAACTTTTTTTGTTTAAAATGTGTGGTTTGAAAAATCTGTTTTAAAAAATGAGTTTAAATTGTTGAAAACAAGTATGGGTGTATTTCCTAATTCTAAACCTTTTTGGGCTCAAAAGTTCAAATCTACAGTTCAAACTAGGATTGACTTCTCTTTCCTAAACATTGGTTCATAAGCACCTTTGGTTAAAATCACTTAGAACCATAGAACCAAATGACACTTGAACCATAGAACCAAATGACGAACTTTTTTTGATTGCCTCATTTTTTAACCATGGGTTAAGATGTGGCTAAAGTATCTCCAAAGGTATACTGAGGTTATCGTAAATTACAATGTGTCGCTCAAGATTGATACAGAAGATTGCACAATTGCCTCACTAGTGACCAAGAATACAGTAAGAAAAACACCAACATTTACATAACAATGAATAAAAACAACCACCTCAGTCACATCCCCAAGCCAATTGCTGCCCCGCAGCACAAGGACATCAAATAGAACTCAAAGACTGTAATCCTACCATCGATTCCCACCGATACATTAGAGAACTTTTGACTCCAGTCAGTTTTCTAGTTAGCCTTAAAAAACGTGCTGAGTTTAAATTTCTTTGACCAAAATGAGAACACAGACTCCTTGACCCCCAACGAACAATACAAATGAACAAGCAGGATCCATCCAAACAAAACAAGAAAAGAAGGAAAGAAGGAAAGTTCAATGTATCAATAGTCTGCTGACTTCGGGCACATTACAGTGAGGAATTTTCATAAATAATATATTTTTAAAATTTACTTTGTATAAATGTCATACAAGATTATTTTTACACAACAAAATAAATGTTGTACATGATTATTTTTACACAACAAATGATAGGAACAGTGGCATAAATAAACATAATTTTTACAAGTGTGCCATACTATGTAATTTTCTCTATTACAATCCCTTCACCTTCGAATGAAGACATTGGAGTTAGTAAGGACGGCCTTCATTTGCCCTTCACAAATATCATGTGTAAACATTACTATTTAATCATATGAACGAGGGAAAGCAACAAACTTCAATTTTCAAGGTTCTTGGAAAATAGACATAAAATTCAACAACGGCTCACAATCCAATCCAATCCGATAACACGCCAAACATCCGAATCATATTAACTATGTAACAAGTGGGATCGATTGTAACAAAAACGGCAGATATTCTACTTTATGACAAGAAAATGTATCATAAAAAATGGAAAAGAAATAGAAATTAGGGTGAAAAAAATAAGGAAAATTTGGTATCTCACTCCAAGAAAAAACACTCGGTATTGTTTCTATAACATACACTACTCCGAAAGTACAAGCTCGGGCGGCACAGAAAGTTGTGTAGCAAAAGATAACAAAATAGAAGAACTAGTAGCTCCTGCCCCAATAGGTCCACTTCTTTGCAGGCTTTCCCGAGGCAAAGCACAGAGTACCTAAAACAAAGTATATCATGTCAACATGTAATTAAACTGCAAAATCAGGGATCCCCTAAGGCCAATGAGACTTCAATGGAAACTTGTCCTCCTTTTACATTATCCTTCCAACAGAATTGAGGAATATTGCACACCGAAAAAAGGCACAAGGAAAATAGAAAGAGAGACATTTGGGGTATTTTCATTTGAAATCATTTGTGATGTCCAACGAAATATGATGCTTCGGACATCCCATTTGCGTTGGTACCTAAAAAACACCTATGGCATGCTAAGGAAATCTTAACTTGAAAAGAAGCATGTGAAATCACTTCAGTATTTTTGAGTTTACAAAATAAACTTAAACTTGAAGAAAAAGAAATATTCGAAAATACAGAAAAGTATTAGAAAGTGAAGAACAATGGGAAGTAAGTTCAATTTAAAGGTCCGACCTCAAACCCTTTTTTTTTTTTTCACCTAATCATTTTTTTTTTCTTGACCTATTTCCTTTACTCCTTTAGCACAAGGTTAAAATTATAGTCATGTTAATGTTATTATGGAACCAGCTCAACAAGGAAACTACGAAATTTCATTTACCAATCTTTCTATAACTAGTTTTTGTGCCCAGTTTCTCATGCTTCTTGGAAAATTCACAGGCAAAAAGATACAACTTGGCTGAAATCAGAGACATAGAACAGATATTTTTTAAAAAATTTAATCTTATGTGATCTACCTTCAGGAAGCTCTGGCTGCTCAAATGGAGAACATAGAGTTTTAGCTGCCCCCATCTCACCCTTAGTCCTTGCTTTCACATCTTTCTCCACCTCCTGGAGAGAGATCAACACAAAGAACCTTTTAGGGTCTAACTCATTGTAAACATAATCGAGCTTATAACTCCAATAATAATAATAATAATCAAAGTGTGTAAAGGGGCATAAAACAAAATGAAAAACAATAGGACACGATCAGATTCCAACATAAAAGAAAAGCAAGCAAACTCAAGGAGAATCATAGACCCGGACCAAGGGAACAAGAAACAAACTCAATCACAGAGGTCATTATGTACATAGAAGAAGCGACATGATATACACAGAAATAAAAAAATACACAATAGAGTATGAGAGAGAGATAGAGAGAGAGGGAGGGGACGGAGAGAGAGATGAATGAACAATTGAAAAACCACAATAGCATCGGGCTAAAGTAACGAAGTGCAAACATATAGAGATGAAGATCTTACAAGACAACTAAACTACAGACGCTATATGTTACCTCCTCATCACACCATGGAGCTAAGATCAATTTCCTTTTGCCAAGTGCTGCAATAAATTCTTCCCAAGTCTTAACAACCTCAACGCATGCATCCCGTTTTTGTTTTGCAACATCAAACAGGTTCTGTTGAATGTTCCCCAAAAGTTCTTTTACTTGCTCAACCAAGCTTGCCCTAGGAATATCTACTTTCGCTGAATTGTCACGGCGAACAGCACGCACCTGCATTTGGAACACAATGAATAAAATTGTTTTAGCACATAAACTAGATAGAAAAATACTGGAAGAAAACTTCCATAAGAGAGAAGAAATTGGTGAAATAAGTGCAATTAAAAACTACAGAAAAAAAAGTAACAAAAAATTAGTTGACCTGGTTGTTTGCCAAGTCCTTTGGACCTATTTCAATCCTTAGAGGAACGCCCTTCATTTCCCAATGTGAGTACTTCCAACCGGGGGAATAGTTATCTCTGAAGTCGGTCTCTGCACTAATACCTGCTTCGCTCAAGGTATTCACAGTTTCAGTACAGGCATTGAAAATACCTTGAGTGTTAGCATCTTTATAAGGAACTGGAACTACAATAACTTGGAGAGATGCAACTTTAGGCGGCAGCACCAAGCCTTTGTCATCCCCATGAACCATCACCATAACCCCGATCTTAACATATTCAGAAACCAAAGAGTTGAACAAAATAACTGTCAGTTTTCAATATTTTGATGAGCAGCACATCAAACTGATATTTCACAACACAAAGAAGAAAGGACCAACAGTTGTACAGCAATGAAAATGTTCAAACAAACATAAAGCCAATTAATTTATTTTCCCCTTTATCACAACCATTCTGCTCAAGAAAGTAATAAGACAAAAAAGTACCGTCCGAGTGCTATAGGCCCATGAGTTCTGC
The DNA here is from genome assembly GCA_025403435.1 of Artocarpus heterophyllus. Classification (NCBI taxonomy): domain Eukaryota; kingdom Viridiplantae; phylum Streptophyta; class Magnoliopsida; order Rosales; family Moraceae; genus Artocarpus; species Artocarpus heterophyllus. Next base: position 12,333,906 of record CM046344.1, on the reverse strand, counting down.
CAGACCATAGCCTTCTCCCCCTTCTCATTTTCAAAGTTTATCTCAAACATTTTTGCAAAATTTTGACCAAGGCAGTGTGAGGTTGCACCTTGTATACCTCGACCAGTGTTCGGGATAAATGCCTGGCAAATGAATACAGATAAATACTATTTTTATATTCATTTTTTCAAACACAAACAAAATCTGGATTAAGTATGCGCGCATACCTCAACACTTGTGGTGTAAAGTCCACCAGCAAATTTCTCCAACTCACTTTTCTTACCCTTAATAACAGGAATAGCCAAAAATTCTTCATAGATACGTCTGTATAATTCCAAAATTTGAAGCACCTGAAACATAACATGTGACTCAGACACCACTTGTCAAACCAGAATAGCACCTAATCTAAAGGAAAACCATCACATGCTATAAAACAGACACAAACACCAACCATAATAAAACCAAAGCAGCACATAATGCGTATCAAGAAAAAATCATAAGATAGGCAACCATTAGCTTTGTTGTTATTGCTGTTATTGTAATTGTTATTGTTATTATGATTATTATTGTAATTGATTATTTTCGTTATTGTTGACCAAAGCAGCAAATGATACATATGCAGAAAAACCACCGCAATCAAAGCAATTATTACAATGCTAGAAATACAATTATTAATGTTGCTGTTATTAATTGTACATGTGTTATTTTTGTCGTCGTTGTTAACAAAAGCAGGCACGTAATGTATATGCAGAAAACCATCACAAAAGAGCAGTTATTACAATTATTTATTGCTTTTTGTTATTTGTGAAAGAAATTGCCACTGCTATTACTGTTTTTACTATGATTACTATTGCATTACTATTACTACTATTTTAATTAGTATAATTAATGACAAGGAAAAAGAAATTATAGAACAAATACAAGCATAGGAAATAACATTGTATTGTCCGACTCATGAGGATAAGTGAAAAAGAAATTATAGAACAAAAATACTCAGTGTAGAGTAATTGAGCAAAAGGTTATCCCCCATGTCTTCTGGTGGTTTTGAGACAATAGCTTGTAAAGTTTCTGTAAGGAATTTTCAAAAGGTTGTTGATGTAAATAATTCTGATCAATGGTTCCAGAAAAACATAGGGGATTAGCAAAACAAAAATACCGTGCCCTAAATAGTTTCAATCAAGGGGCAATTAATGTAAACGGCTTTAGTCAAAGGGACATCTCTTCAAATTTTTTCAAAACACAGGGATCTAAATGTAATAGTCCCTTCGTTTTCTTGCATCTTCCGCTATTGAGCAAATGACAAAACAGGTGAAACATCAAAATTCAATAAATTAACAAACAAGGCTATGCCAATACCCGACCAAAAATTCATTTGAGGTAAGCACTTGTTTGTTCTCCAATAGTAACGATAAGTACATGAAGTGAGGAGACTGAGCAGGAATAAAACCACAAGATTATATTTTAAAAAAAAGAAGAAGAAGAAGAAGAAAACCTCATGATTGGGAGTGTTATACCTCTTCATCTGCTTCTGCCTTTGTTGCAAAAGCAGTATGCCCTTCCTGCCAAAGAAACTCCCGACTCCTAAAAAATAGATATTTTAGCACAAGATGGTTTTTAATTTACAGGTAGCACTGGATACAGAAAATTTCTTGACCACAACTATTTTTTTAATTTCCATTTTTAAAAATGTTTACATAGAACAGTAGAAATATTTTAATTTCCATTTTTAAGCATGTTTACATAGAACAGTACAAATATTTACGAGCTTTGCAATATTTCTGTTTTCCTATCAAAGTGCTCTAGGAACCTACATGCAGCCAACATGGTTCAAAGATATAAATGATTGTGAATAAAGAAGTCTAGAGTAAATGAACCTAATAAACGGAGTGGGATTGCTGAATTCCCACCGAACAACATTACACCACTGGTTGAGTCTTAAGGGAAGGTCCCGATGCCCCCTAATCCATTTTGAGTAATAGGGATACATTACAGTCTCACTAGTTGGACGAATTGCTATAGGCACCTCCAATTCAGATTTTCCAGATCTAGTCACCCAAGCAACCTGAGAAAACCCAATGTACGATGATTAGCATACCAAAAGGCTGTATAGACTATAGATTTGTTGTTTAAAACGCTCACCGGCAATGAATTTTTGTGAGCAAACACAACTACATTTAGAACTACATAAGCTTGGCTAATGCTCAAAAATAATAGTTTAACTCAAAAAAAAGCAATTTACTAAATCATGTTTGTATTGCTGCAAGCTGATGCACTAGAAATATTGAGAAAACAAACGGCACTCATAAAGAACCAATTTCCCATTTTCATGTTATGGACCTATCGTTAATGAAAATGTATTTCTATATAAGATCAAATAGCCAAAAAACTGTTTTTTATAGAAAGCAAGGAATTGTATTTCAGAAGAATCATAATAACAGCATCCTAACCCCAAGTCAGGAAAAAATAAATAAATAAATTGTTGGTTCTGAAACTCACCTCTGGTGCAAACCCTTCTATGTGATCCTTCTCCTTCTCTAAGACACCAGAAGATACGAAAAGAGGAAAGTAGCAGTTCTTTACTTTCATTTTCTTTATTTCAGCATCAAAAAACTCCTGCACATCGACATTACATCCACGTATAATCAAAAAGTTTCACAACAAAATGAGATATTCAGTAAATGAATTCAAAAGGTATTAGATGAATCAAAATCATGGTTTAAAAAGGCGTTCGAGGCTTACGCCTCAAGGCTCGCCTCAGTTTGAGGCGCTTGATCAGCGCTTCAAGGCTTAAGCCTTGAATGGCTTGAACGAGGCTTACGCTTTTTTTCATTGAGGCATGCGCCTTGAGGCGTTTTTGCCTCAAGGCTTATGAGGCGTGAGCCTCAAATTGAAGGCTATTTTGAGCCGGTTTTCAATCCAATCTTTTTTTTTTCCCTTTCAAAGAAAGTCAACCCAATATCAAAATCGGGCTTTAATCAGATAAAAATATGCAAATAGATTTTTAAACCCTAAGTCTACCATCTTCTTCATCATCTGCCCCCTTCTTTATCATCTGCCCCCTTCTTCATCATCAACCCTTTCTTGATCATCAACCCCTGCAACTTTCAAGCCCACTGCCCTATGAGCAGTGACTAGAACGACGGCCCACTGACAACAGCCACCTCCAGATTCTGACCTCCTCAGCCCTCACTCCTTAGGTTTTTTTCCCCCTTTTTCTTTTATTTTCTACCGTAGGTTGGGTTTTTTTTTCTTTTTTCCCCTCTTATAGCTACTGTAGTAATGTATATTTTATAGAAGTAGGTGTTATGCAAAAGTTATAATGTTATATAAAATGAAAGTTATATAAAGAGTGCAATAAATGATTTTTATTCATTTAGATCTATAGTTATTTCATTTTCTCAAAAAAAAAAAAAAGGTTATCTTATGTGCTATAAAAGCCATATAATTATAACCATATTAGAAGAACAGTAGCATACATATTATATTGTATGTGTTTTATGCACTTTTTTATTGTGTCTTATGGTTTTGTGATGAACTAAGTGTGTGTTTTATGGCATGTTTATGAATTTTATTCAACTTTCTGAATTTTTTTATTTTGCATTCGAGGCTTACGCCTCAATCCGCCTCGAGGCTTACGCCTCGAGTCAATTAAACAAAACGCCTCGGTTCCCGTTTTCGCCTTTTAAAACCTTGATCAAAATATCAAGACGCAAAATACATTGCGTGGAAAAGAACATGGGATGAGTGGAATTTCAAACATGAACTCTATTCGTAATATTGGAAAAAAAAAATGAGTCCAAAAATTTCAAACTCACTTGCATTGTCTCCCAGATCGACATCGTCCAAGGCCTGAGAATATAACAGCCAGAAATATCATAGTACTCGATCATTTCTCCATTGACAACTACCTACACACGACAACAAAAGACAAAACCGATAGGTAAAGGAAAAATACTTAAACCTTTGCATCCTAAATGAGTTCAGGCATGGAGATTGAGACCAAATGTTTCAACGAATACAAATTTCAAAGATATAAATAATTATCCAGCAATCCATATGGGATCTAGCATTCCACATGGGGTGTATGACACTCCATTTCCGGAAAGATCCGCATTTCAAACATTCACTCTTAATTCTAACTAATTCTACACATTCCTCCCACGAGAAGAACAATAAATTCGCCGGACAAAGCAGAGCAAAGAGTTAGAAAATTGGGAAAGAAACACAAATTTATCAATAAAATGACAATGTAAAGAAATACCTCAGAGTACCATTCTCCAAAGTTTTCATCTTTCTTGTTGGTAAGCCCTAATCCAGTTTCTTTCTTAACCTCCTTCTTCTTTCCCCCTAGAAATTACACGAATTACACGCAAATTACACAAATTCCCAGACAAAAAAAAAAACTCAAATTTCTAGATAACAGGCTTGGATTATCAAGAATTCAGCAAAAATTAAGCAAGAAACTGACCAGCGTTAGGCTTTTTTGTGTCTCCACCAGCCATGCCTGACTTAAAATCCTAACAACAAAATCCACTCGCTCAGTCAAGATGGAAATATCTTTCAAGTAAATGGATTCTCTCAAAAATAAAAATGAAAAATAATAATAACAAAAAACAACAGCAAGTAGGTTACGCGTGAGACAGGGATCTCGCGGCGGCGCTGTGGAGGAGAGAGAGAAAGGGAAGAGGCTGTGGAATAGAAGAGAGAGGACAGTGAAGGAGTCAATGAGATAGAGAAAAACGTTAGGGTTCGGATTAGGGTTCCGAAATGGTGTGTTAGATTGAAAGTAAAAAAATAATAATAATAATTTCAGCCAAAAAAATAAATGGAAATGGAAGAAGTGATGTTTATTTTCGTCGTTGACCCAACAGCTGATTGGGCGAATGGCCGAAAAATAGAAGTTTATACAAACGATGTAAGGTAATTTGGTTTGAAATAAGATACCATGTCTTTAATATGTTTACCAAACGTGTTCACCCCATTAAAAAAATAGCCACCTCTTAACATGATTTTAAAGACACAGGGCACCTTTCCAGGGGAAGGAAAAAAATTGGGCTTTTTTTTATTTTTTTGGAGACCAACGGCATTGAAAATTCAGTAAAGAGCCATTAAAGGGCTAGAATAAATCCAAAGCCATATAAACGAATGTCACTTACATGACTAGATAATACAAACACACCCTCAACGCAACGACGCAGAGGACTCCTCCGATAAGTGGCACAATAACATGATTTGGCCACACAAAAAAGACTAAGATGAGCCACATCTTAATCCCAAAATAGACCCAAATCAAACAACGCAGACTAAGAGCGGTAGGGAAACCACCCTCTAGCTGAGACAAAGACCACAAACAAAGAGGGATGAAGGGACCACCCTCTAGCTGAGACAAACCGATGGTAGATGGAGAAACCATCAACATTGTTACAAAACTAACATAAACAAAATACATAAAAACTGTAAAAACTTCACAAAGATCCCAAAAAATCAACCTAGCAAGATCAAGCCCCTCAACGTTAGAAATATGTCAAGCATGGTAAAAGAGGTATCCCAAAAAAGCTCCCAAACCGGCGACAAAAGCATCCTAAATACGGCAGCATATGGATATCACACGCCGTCACCGATGAACAGTGGCTACCACATGCTCCAGTCCACCTTCCTCACCTCCCTTCCGCAACCTAGTTCCTAGAGTTTCAAAAGGATCCTGGACAAAAACGTCCTATATCTACCATGGAAGAACGACAATTTCTTCCCCTTGAATAGCTCCATTCTGATGACTGCCCATACTTCCGTCGACACGAACTTGACACCGGTGACCTCTGCAACCTTCCCAAAGAACTAACTAAGTGCCAAACAACCAACCCCAAAACGCACCCTCTCTCTGGTTTTGTAGAGCCTCTCGCTCTAACTTTTTCTCTAAAAAATACAATGGTATATTTTGTTTTTCTATAGAATGCACTAGCTCTTTTGGTGTATCGTATTGTATTATATTGAAATTATATTGTGTTGCATTTTATAAATACAAGACAATGTCTAGTTTGTATAGTATAACTAGTCTTGATACGTGTGATATATGTTTTAAGTTGTAATTAAAGTTTTCATAACATAAAATATGAATAAAAAATGGATAGAAGAAAAATTTTAAGGTTATTGTCATTTCAGTACTTGCATTTTGAAAAAACATTATATTGGTATTCTATTGTTTGAAAAATATCAATATAATACCATGTAGTTTTCAAAAATATGATTTTTGTTCCCTAACCTATATTTAATGATATGAAATTTCTTACATACCATTATAATAATGGACCTCATATAATTATTAAGACTATAAAAAGAAAATAAGTACAAAAAGTGAAAAAATCTACCCGTATATATGATTTTATTTGATGAGTTTTATTTAATCTTTTATTTTGATTTACTATTAATTCTTTATAAAATTAATATGTGATTCATAAATGAAAAGAATAAGTAGCAAATTTTCGTCATAAAGCACAGGATTAAGGTATCAAAATTATTTTTTGAAAGCTGCATAGTACCAAATTAATATTTTCAAAATAACAGAGTACCAAAACAATAAAAATCCAAAATTTTGTTTAAAGATTCAAAAAGAAAAAGTTACAGAAATAGTTTTTGAAGATATGCATATTTTATTTTGACTGTTGATATTCACTTTTGAGTCTAATTGCCTTGAGATTAATGTAACATATAGTTTGAATCTCTTAGTTAGTAAATTGATTATTTTTAAACAAAATGTGAGACGGATAATTATTTTTTAGAAAGGAATAAAATGGATTTTGACTAATAAAAAAATTTATTTTTTTAATCAAAATTGCTTTCTTATTACTCTGTCTTTTTTAAAAACCCTCAAGTGTCATTATTGTGTTAGATTTTGTTTGAAAATAGATGGTTTATTAGTTATATAGTGTGTTTGGAAGAGTAGTTCAATTATAAATACTATAAAGCTCTCACACTATAGTTCTCAAACTCAAACTGATGGTTAGAGTCGAAACTATTTATTTCATTAACCAAGTAACATTTCATTTAGTTCTTCAATCATGACCATGAAAATATTGACACACAAAAAATTGACCATGAAAAGAATGAAGGAAACAAACAACAATATAAGTCAAAATTGATTATAAGTAATGAGATTATTACAAAGACAACTGATATTGGAGGTCTAAGAAACAGTTTTTTAATTAAAGGGTTAAAACTGCATCTTTTTATTTTAAAGGTAAGATATTATAATAGACAAGGAAAAAAAGAAGTGAAACAAAAGAAAAGGAGGAAAAAAAAAAGGATAAAAATGATAAAAAAAAAAGTTTAAAAAAAGGAAAAAGAACCCCAAAAAAAAAAAACCCAAAGCACCAAAACGGTGCGTTTTGGTTGACGAAAAGAGGAGCAGTGCTCCTCATCACCTTCTAAGGATCTAAGGTAATTATTTACTAACTAGTTTAGGTACATGCATGTATGTAAAAAAAAAAAGATTTAAGTAGATAACATTTTCACACTAAATAATTAGAGCAAATGACATGTTTTAAAATATTTGTAATAAATAGTAGTACATAAAAAATTTACTTGCTAAGTTATTTTTTTACTTGTAGTAAATGGATTTTTTATGTAGTAACTTTTCTATTTACCTAGTAAATTTTTTTTTTTACTATAATTATTTTCAAAACTTGTTATTTACTTATAATTAATTTCATGAAAGTGCTATCAATTACAACTTTCGTAAGATATATAGACACACAAATTAATAGTAGTTTAAGTCAAAGATTACATTTTTTTTGTTTGAAAATAAAACCAAAGATTACATTTAATCATAGAACTAGGAAACATTCTAATACAAGGTAACATAAAATAAAAATAAAGAACATGAAACCTAAAAAAGGAAAGGAATAAAAAAGTAAAGCACATAAAACTCATTATTTTGAACTACGATAAGATGAACATAAATTAAAAACAATAAAAATGAAGGAATTGAAACAAAAAAAAAAAAGGAAAGGGATAAAAATAATTACATATCCATTATTTTTTTAGAAAGAATTTAGGATATAACAAGGTATGCAAAACAAAAGAACAAAATGAAAGAGGTAAGAGAAAAAGTACAAAAAGATATTATAATAAATAAAAAAAAGGTCAAAAGAAAAGAAGGATAAAAAAAAAAAAGGAGAACACTGAAATGATGCATATAAGATGACTAAAGGTTGAATGGTTTGTATATGTGCACTTCTTTATTGCAGTTAGAGACATAACACCATATTTATCCACCATCATAATATATTACTTATTGAATTTTAATGAGATAAAATTGAGACCTTGACCTCCACTAAGCTCAACCCAACACCTATTAGAAATGCAAAATTGTTAAATATTATTTTTTTTGCAAAGATTATTTAAAAAATTGTCCCAAATCATACTTTTGAAAAATCAAGAGCCAAAATATAATTTTCTAAAAGTTGAGGGATCAAAATATAGTTTACTAAAAATAAAGGAGCTAAAATATAATATTTACAAGATAGAACGATCAAAATATATTTTTTCAAAAGTTAAGTGCCAAAATGTAATTTTTAAAAAATCAAAAGAATAAAATATGATTTCTTAAAAATAACTTTACCCTAGACCCTAAATCTTGACCATGACCCCGACCCCGACCTCGACCCCAACTCCGATCTCAAACTTGTAGCCAATAACAAATACTAACCTCGAATCTAATCTTGAATCCTAACCCTAATTTTGGTCCCAAATTCAGACCTCAATTCTATTCCTGGGTCCGATATTTTTATGTATTTTTTATGGACTTATAGGTTAAATTATATGATATAATCTAATACATGGGTTTTTCATCACATCACATATTGTATTAATTTTGCATTTCATTCAACTATACAAAATATAAAAAAGAGTATATTATTCTTGAATAATACAATAAGAAATTTTAATACTATGTATCAAACATGCTCTTATGAGTTAACGTTATCCGTTTTCTTTTCTTTGTATGGTAAGCTAATTTTTTTATTAAATAGTTGAGTATCAACTCTTCCTCGAAAACTAATAAAATGAGAATAGAAAAATTTCATGAACAATCAACATAACAAGACAAAGTGAACTAGTAATCCAGAACTGAGGGGGAAGAAATGAGAAACAAGAAGAAGGGGAGAGATTCGACTGAATAAGAGAGAAATAGAATAGAAATTAGGGATTTAGAAAGAGGAATTAGATAGAAATTGAGAAGAATAGGAGGAAGAATAAAACTAGAAAGAAGAGGAAAATTTTTTAAATCAATTTAGTCTCTATTTGACATATTGGTTCCAATCAACAAATAATATAAAGCTCTTAAATATTATATTACTTATTTGCGTGATATTAAAGTCAATCTTCATAGGAAAGATATTCACTTATTATTATATTACCTATTTATTGGACATCATGCACTTGCAATTTTCAAATAAACACATGTCTCTGCTTTTTCTTTCTTTTACCACTTATTTCTTTATTTTCTCTCACTTATTTGCCCGAAGTTGTTTCCTTGTCTAGCACTTGGTATCTCGATTCCACTAGGTAAGGCCTACCACTTGTTTTTGACAAGATCAGATCGTATTAATATTTTTAAAAGAGAGATCCTTCCTCACAATATTATACTCACTTTAACTACTCCTCCACATACGCAAAAGTAGATTTCCCGGTTACAAGATGGGCAATAGTCGGATAAATGTTGGGAAATTGTAGAAAAAGCCTAATAATTGTAAGGGTTTGTCTATAGTCCCCCATTTCTATTATGGGGAAAAATTCCTCCACCAAATCTTAAGCGTCCATGATGCTGACGTGGCAGTGTCTAACAACAAGAAGGAAAATCCAACGGTAGAAGTCATTGAAGGGCATTTGAGGGGTATAAAGGCAGGGAAAACTGGACACTGGCTGATTAAGTATACACGTGGTTGAGGGGAAAAAGACAAAAAAAGCAGATTGAAAGATCAAACTCTGGACCCCAACGAGCTCAAGGCCAAGCCCAATACCAACACGGCTTATCTTTGTCGAAATTGATGCATTATTAATGATTATTTAGCACTCGAATTAAAACATATGTTATTTCTCACGTCTCTATTAAGTCTTCCAAGCATACATTAGTTAAACGATTTCTAAATTAGTATTTGGTCTATGTTTCTATTTCCCAAAGCTTCATAGAGCTGTTTTTGGCTTTCTATGGTAAAAAAAAAAAATGCTTCTGTATGTGTTTAGATACTCTATCAGAAGTATTTTGACTCTCTACAAGAGTTTTTAGACAAAGTCATAAAATATGACTTCTTAAAAAGTTATTTGGTTAGACTTTGAAACTTATATTAGAGTTCTAATAGCACATCATAAACTTGATTCTATTATTTATATAGAGAATAGGAATGAGTGTTGGTTTTTAAACGAAAAATACTACATCAAAATTAGGTTTTTAAAATTTATTAAAAATACACCAAGAACTAGCTCACGTATTTCATAAATTAATCAATCATAATAATGTGCTTTTTTGCCAACAATTATCTACAAACTCCTTCATAGCTTCACAACATTTCGATCTTCCATGCTATGACTTCTCTCTTTAGAATCAATCGATGTGCACGGGCACCAATGAATTTTCTCTATTTTAATTCTCCGCACTATGTCTCATGAGTTTATGACAAAAACTTCATTATGTGGTAGAGCCATGGCTACTTTAGTGGGGCGTGTGTCCCTACCCAAATTATTAAAACCTAAATTTTAGGTTTAAAATATTTATAGAATATCAATTGTGTCCTTGTTCAAATTTTTAAAAATTAAGTTTTAGAACTATAGTTTTATAAAATATCAATTGTGCCCTTCTTGAATTTTTAGAAATTACGTTTTACTCCCAAAATTCCTCATAAGATATCAATATTTGAGCACCCTTTTGTAAGAAAAAAAAATACAATTGTGATGTCCACTAAATAATAAAAACATATCTTGTATCTATAAATTTACAGTTAGTTGGTGATGATTTCAACAAGGTCGAGAGGCTCAATAAACCAATAAACGATGTCGTTATGATCTCCAATATAGTGGCTAGGTCAATTAGGCTCAAAGGGGATTGAAAAAGAACGACTTTTAGAGCCTATATTCTCGCCAACCAAAATATAAGTGCAAAATAAATCAAGAGTAATATAAAAGACCAAACACGGTGAAGAATGGTTGGCGGAGTAACTAATGGAATGGATAAGCGGTTCGAAGTGCATAGACAAAGCTTGCGAATTGTCCTATTATCCTGCCGTTAAAGAATAGATGTTTTAGCCCTTAAATTTATTATTTAATGATTTGATTCATGAATGAAAACTGTTAATGTGGACATTTTATAGATTAACCTGTTAAAAAATTATGAAAAGACTAAGTGGTGTTTGGAAAATGGTGGAAACTGTTGGTTAGAACCACTTTTGCTGCAGCATGTGAGAGCTTTACGCTGCAGCATTTTTTTTTTAATTTTTACTGTAGCATGTGAGAGCTTTACATTGTTTATAACTGAGTTTGTGATAGAAACCGTTCCCACCACTATGCCAAACAGGGGTAAATAGAAAACAATAATTCCTGCCGATCAATTCCTACCGTGTCTCTTTATTGCAAATTTCTTAAAAATATCACTCAATATGATGATCCTTTTAACTTTACGAATTGTTTATCGCAAACCTAATTGGGCAGCTTGTTTTATACATGGAACAGTAAAAAAATTGAGGCAAAAAAAAAATATACCATGTCGAAATACGGCCAAAGATATTGATAAATGCACACGTCGTCTATTACGTTTATTAAATTTTTTATATACATCTCCGTTTGTTTATTGAGATTGCGCCCTTTGAATGAAATTTCTTTACGTTTACAAAAATAGGACTTTATAAACTTATATATATTGTCGACTTTTTTATTCATACCAGTGAACAATTTGGTCACCTACAAAGCTATTTGTTGTTTAATAAACGACAACATTTTCACCGCACACAGTTAACTTGCAAAGTTCACTTGTCACAAAAAACGACATTCTTCAAATGAGTTGGGTTTTCAAGCTAACATCTATATATCATTTTCCTATGTATCCTTGTTCCTTAACTGCCTCTAGTAGTTATTAATGCAAACTTCTAATAAACATAATTTTTTTAAAAGTAAAGAAATATGTAAATATAAATAAATATGTATTACATATGTATAATTATCATTATAATAATAATTATTATTTATTTAAATATTTTTAATATGTTAAAAATTTAATAGAAATACTTACTATTTTATATATAAATATAAAACATTTGTGTATATAAAATATATAATAAATATTAAATATGCAACTCTCTTGCCCCCACAAATTTGCACTGCTACCCTGATTTCATATATTTTTAATTGTAATAAATTTGTATACGATGCTAAATTTTTTTGTGTTTGATAAAAGTAATTTACATTACTTTTTTGTTATAAATAATATAAAAATATTTATATATTATAATAAAAACAATTTTAACTAACAACCTGACGCCGCCCAAACCCCCTTAACTCTCCTCGTAGCATTCACAATTCATGCGTGGATTCAAGTGCACATTCTTTTTAGCATAGTCAAAGACTGGTAATAACCGGTTGCCATGCAACTTCTCTTTGCTCCAGCTGCTTACACGTGGGCTCCTTTTTGGGGGAAATTTACAGAAAAAATGACGTGTGGGACTATAGAAAATGCCTGATAATGATTAGTAAATAAAAAACAACCATAATTATTATTGTTACAATGGCTAAAAGCACAACAATAGAGCGAGTATCTACGCCATATTTGACAACGCACTTCAACTCCTTTTCTTCACCTTTTTTCCTGCTTTGCTTATATTATATTTATATAGGCCTTTGTAAGCAGTGTGAAAGCTTTATTTTTATATGGAAATCACGACACGCCCACAGGCCCCATCTTTTGTCATTATTATGGCGGCGCAACGTTATCAGATTTTCATGCTTTTAATTTCTGCTTTTTTTGTTTTATTTTATTTTTTATTATTTTTTAGATTAATTAGGCAATTAATTCAATTACATTTTTTAAATTAAAATATAACTCTCACTTATAAAAAATCTAATATTTTATAATAATATCATTAAAATTATTTATATATAATTATATAGTATAGAATGTAATATCATTAAGATAATTTTTATATCATTAAAGATATTTTAAATATTATGTTAAATTTTAATTTTATAATAATAATTTAGATGAGTATTGTAATTTTTTTTATTATTTTTTTGTCCTGCACGCTCTTTAGCCCATGTGGCCAATGGGTCACTTTTGGGCCTGCTCTTTTACTTCTTGTCATCCCCTGCCTATATGTTATGTTATTAATAAATTATTTATTGGAATTTTAAGCCATTGGCAAAATTTACTATCAACGGTCTCTTAGGCAATATTAAGCTCAATCCTTCCAAGCCTCATCTTATAACATCATTCCCTCTTGAATAATCTTAAGTCCATCTCCTTTGTGTTTCTTCCCGAAACAAAGTATATTAATCGTTATTGTAATTTGCACTTGATTTATACTTTCTCTTTTTTCTTTTTTTTTTTTACTTTGAAAAATAATTTAGAACTTTGGCCTCTCTAGGATACAGGTTGACAGTGCAATTTAAATTAGAATGCTTTTGGAAGTTGCTCAAATACATACCGATATTGATCTTACTATAACTAAGGCTTATATATCTCTTGATGGGTATTGATTCATGGATGGTGAGAATAAGATTCCATGTAGCGTGTATTTTTCTTTTTGGACGTATATCCTTTGAATTTCGAATACTTATTTATGATTTTTCAACTAGGTTTATGCCACTCATCAAGTTAGAAACAAGGTTGCAAACGATGGGTTTCTAGCTTACATCCAAAAAATGAGTGATTCATATTTAACTTAACTTAAGTTTGTCTTTTCTTTTCTAGTAGTTTTTTCTCTGCCTTATTTACCATTAGGTACATGGTAGACCTAATAACAATCCAATACACAATAAACCACAAGCATATCAATCGAAAAAGGCGGAAACGTGAAAATCGGTTACCTCCCACCATTTCTGTTGTTGCTATACAGTTCCAAACGCTGCCGCCTTCTTCCGTTGTTCCACTGGTTTAGGAGCTTCCAGCTCTTCCTTAGACTCCAAAGTGATAGTGCAAACAGAGAAAGAAAATCAAGCAGATCCAGGGACCCAAACCTTTATATTTATGGTTGAATGTTGTCGGTGTCCATCACACATTGTCGAGCAAAACGTGAATAGAAATAATGGAGCATGATTGATTATGGGCCACACTTAGGTAAGTAAGGGTACGCGCTCAGTGCACTTAGATTAAACTAATAAAGCACTAAATTAATTGCTTAATGTGCTCTGAGCACTAACATTCTCTCAACTTTGACCCATAAATTCTATTATTTACCATGGTAAGAAATAAAACACACGAATCATAGCTATAGGTCCTCTTAAAAACAAGTATTATCTTCCATGTATTACAATATATTATGTCTCTTAATACTTAATGAATAAACCTTATGTTTATTCTAGGTCCAAACTCAATGATATTTCTCAAAATAAATAAATAAATGTGTACACAAAACAAACATGAGAAAATATTACAACTGAAATAGAGTTTCATAAATTCGTTCTTACAACGAAAATTACGTAAAGGAACTAAGTCCCATACTATATGCATGATCCTTAAATATGAATGTTAACATGCTTTTGGATAAAGATCAGCTATCATCAATTCAGTATTAACGTGTTCAATGACTACTGTTTTATCTTTAACACGTTCTCTGATGACTAAATACTCAATGCTGATGTGCTTAATTCGACTACCACTTTATTTTTATCATAAAACTATGTTTGAATTGTCATAATATAGTCTTAATGGCTTAGTAATTGAATCTACAATTCTAAGCCCATAAATGAAACTCTTAGTCCACACACCATATGAACTCGTCTCAAAACAAGATACTAACTCAGCCTCTATAATGGGAGTCTTAGTCAAAGGCTATTTTGTGCTTCTTTAATATACAGCTCCACAGCCAAATATCTAGATGTTGATTTTCATGAATCAACATTGCCAGCGAAGTCTAAATTAGAGTAGCTAATTACTTCCAAAATTTCAATTTCGTCTATACGTAAGCATGTAGTCTATAGTTCCTTAAAGATACCATGTCACTTTATTTGTAGCTTTCTAGTGGTGTATACCTGGATTATTCTGATTTCTTCATAACATTCCCACGTTACATGCAATGTCAGGTTTTGTGTATACCTAAGCATTCATAGGGCTTTCAATAATTGACAATAATTGAAGCATATGGGATGTTCTTTCGTTTGTTTATTCCCTTTCAAAAATTCATTTTGGGGCATTGATTCAACTAAAATTTATCATCCTTTACTATAGGAGTTATATTTAGTGAACAATCTTTCATCGAAAACTTCTCTAAAACCTTATTAATATAGGTTTCTTATAATAGACCTAAAATTCTTTTATATCTATCCCTATAGATCTTTATACCAATGACATAAAATTCCTCAACCATGTCCCACATATCAAAATTTTTAAGAGAGAATTTGTTTTACCTTATGTGGCAAACCCTTATCATTGGTTGCAAGTAAAATATTATCCACATATAGATGAGTAAACAAATTTTGCTCCAACTGACCCTTAGATATATATATATATTGATTCACAATATTTTTTTAAAAAATAAAATGAAGAAATAACATTATGAAATACCATTGATGGGATACTTGTTTCCATCTATATATAGATTTCTTAAGCTTGCATACTAAATACTCATCATCAATAGAGGAAAATATTTTTAGTTGTTTCATGTAAACCTTCCCTCTAAATCTTTATTGAGAAATGCCCTTTTTACATCCATTTTTTGCAACTTTAAGTCAAAATGTACAACTAATACCATAATAATACGAAAAGGATCCCTTTTTTGATACAGCAAAAAAAGTCTCATCGTAGTCGACTCTTTTTATTTGAGTGAATCTTTAGCGACGAGTCTTGCTTTATATTTTTTAATGTTGTGTACCCATTTACAACTTATGGCAAATCGACAAGGTCATAGACTCTGTTAAATGCCATAGAATCTACATCATTTTTCATGGTGTCGATAATGTTTCAGGATCACTATAGGTTCCAATCTTGTAGTTTGACTCTTGTAGATACATAACATAACCACTAGGAATTATTGATTTCTTTATTTGAGTAGATCTTCTTAATGTTGCATCAACATTTTCCTGAGGAACATATTGCTTAATTAGTTATTCAAAAGTTTTAGGCATTTCCTGAAAAATATGATCTACTTGATTATTATCAGCAGTTTGTGGAACTTCAATGGTCAATTGTCCGACTCTTATTTGAACTTAAGGAGTGTTGTGTACAACAACCAATCGATCACTTAAAAAGTTGAGCATCAAAATGATCTTTTTCAAAAACAATGTTTTGTGATAGATTGCTCCCACTGATTTAGTCATTCTTAACAAATCAGTATTTTTTGATTCCACAATCTTAACATTTTATGAGATTTTCCTATATGTATAAAAAAAATAAAGGTATAAAAATGAAAAACATCCCTAACATACATGTTATTGAGTTAGTCTAATGTTGTGCCGATTGGGGACATAATTTCAACCAAAAATTTTACTTTCAACCTATAGTGTTTTCCCTTATAAAATTTAAACTATTTCTCATATGTTTGGTTAACTGGTTTAGTCTAGTTCGTCTCAGTCGAAATAGCCATCCCAACTTGAATTGGTGTTTTTTTTTTTTTTTTTTACTCTGAACTTACATTATTATTTGGTAAAACATTTAGAGCCCGTTTGTTTCGTGGTTTGAATCATGGTTCGAATCATTTTGCTACAGTATTTTCTCTAACAAAAATTTAAATCTGCATTCAAATACTCTATTCAAATACTCGAACCAAACGGACTCTTAGATCTCGTTTGGTTAGAGGGTTCACATGGTTTGAACTACGGGTAAACAAAAAACCCGATAACCTAACGAACTTAATTAACCTGCTTAACCTAACTCGAGATTTTATTAGGTGGGTTTTGGTTAGCATTTTCCCAACTAATCTTAACCCGAACCTATCCAATCTATGTTTATATACATATATATAGTATTTGTATTATATATATATATATATTTAATATACATTACACACACACAAAGCTGAAAATTGTATTTTGACGTGTACTATTTGTACCATCCGTGTATTACTTTCCCCTTATTTTTAAGATTTTGAACCCATTTTTCAAGCCATGCTTTTCAAGCCTTCTATTTCAAACAAAAAAAGTTCAAATCATTACATTTCAAATTCATGAAACAAATTGACCTTTAATTCAAACTAAACCGAGAGTTGAAACTAAGTTAGACTACCCAATGTAAAATTCAAACCCCCATTATTTCAACCTTTCGATCCAATATTCAATGCTTATTTTACTCCTATATATTGCTATTTATAATTTAACATTATTGTTTTATATTTATTTTGAAAAAAAACTTTTCTTTACATGTTTCATATTTACTTTTCAATTAAATAAAATTTTTAAACTTCAAACTAAAATTCTTAATATGCACCCAAACACAAATTTAGATTCATCTTCCCATTAACGCTCTAATTGTATCTCCAAATTATAATTTCTGTTTAAATCAACCTAATTCAAATTAGCAAACCAAACAAGGGATACTTAAGGGTCCGTTTGGTTAATGGATTCGAATTAGTGATTTAATTTAAGTTAGTGTGATTTGAATTAGGCTTTAAGTTAGTGATTTGAATTGTTATTCAAATTGACGTTTGGATGCGCATTTAAGTTTTAATCTGAGTGTTGAGGGATTGGGTTCCCCAGCCGGAGCCAACAGGTCCCTCAAATATATTGTCGAGAGGGTCCCTGCTCAGGGAGAGACCCAGCTTAGATTTGCCTCCAGCAGGGGGAGTGCGTCTTCTGGGATTTAAACCTGTGACCACTCGTATAAGAGGGCCTTAGGTGTATCTTAGGTACCAATCCTTTGGCTGGATTGATACCTGGGATAGGCCCAAAGACCCTATTATTCAAGAGATAAAGGGTTCAACTCCTAAAGAACGCGCTCCTTCACTAGAGGCCAAGACAAAAATCCAAGCTAAGTCTCCCCCGAGCAAGGGCCTTCTCAAACCAACCAACACTGAGTATGGAATAAAATTGAAATTTGTGTTCGAAGAAATAGTGAAGATAGTTTTTTATTTATTAATACATCTAATAAAATTTTAATATTAATAATCTTTAAAAATATACAATATAAATTTTGATTTATTTCTCTTTTATTAAAAATACAATAAAAAAAGAATACATTAAACAAATAAACCCTCACTCACCGCAACATTCCACCTCAAAATTCTCGGTGGGCGCCATTGGTATCACATTCACACACTTTTCTTCTCCTGCTTCTTCTTCTTCTATTTTTTTTAAAATGTTTTCCATCCATCTGTTTCCCTATAACTTGACCCCTCGACGAGCCCTTAACAAAGAGGTTTGAGACTTAAAAGTTGAAAAAAATACACGGACGGAGAGGGAGAAAGGAAAGGAAGATGACTCGGGGAAAGCAAAAGATCGAAGCGCAGAGACGAAACGCTGAGAAGAATCAGAAGCCTAAGGGCTCGCAGCTCGAGGCCAGAGCCGTTGCCCTCAAAACCAGCTGCCCCATCTGCAAGGTTTCTCTTCTCTTCCTCTCTTCTTCTTCTTCTTCTTTTTTTTTTTTATTTGCACTTTATTCGTCTTCGCTTTTCATGTCTATTGATCATCTTCACGATTTCGTCATAAATGTTTTTTGAAGAAATTGGTAATTTTTAATGATCTTGACCAATTAACTGATTCTGCTTATACTGTAGTGTGCTTTTATTTGATTAAGAATTGGGGTTTTTAAGCTTTGATTCAAGATTATATATTGCATAATATTGCTTACGAGAACTTGATCACGGTGGTACAATTGTTTTTGCCGAATTTCTGATTAATAAAATAAGCATTGACAGATATGTTTGAAGTGGGATGTCTAGTTTGTTTGAGCAGTCAGAATTAAGTGTTTCCAAGCAAAGAAGGAAGTTTTGTCCGATTGAAACGAATATTACAACAGTAGATCTTAAAAAAATAAAAAACCAAGAGTGTTGAACTAGTAGATTGTTATTTGCAAACTGAAAGATACAAATTGTTCTTTACGTTTGGGAAAACGCAATTGGAAAGCTCATTGATAAAAGAAAGGGAAAAGAGAGATAGAGAGAGAGAAGAAAGCTAATTGATATTGATTATATTTTGTTGTATAGGAGATATTGCTAAAAATTATGCTATGTTATATAGGAGATATTGATCACTTTAGCCAGGTTCTTAAAGAGACAATTCCTATGGGATATATTAATTTGAAACTAAGTTATTGATATTCTTAGCTTGTTGGTTAATAGCCTATAAGTTTTTAAGTCATTGTTGTCACTTTTTAAATCCTACAAAAGAAAAATATTTTTATATTGCCATTATCAGAGCTTTCTGGGTTTTGTAGGCTATACTAGTAGAGCTATCAGCTAATATTGTGAACGAAAGTGCTTACTTTTATGATTTTTTGGGTCATGTAGATGGAAAGCAACTCTCATACTTTCAATAACAAGATTAAAGATGAGTTCAGTTATGTGAATTCTTTGAGTGTCTGCTGCCTAGATATTTAAGAATTTCCCTTATTTAAATTTGGGTTGATCTTACAAATGGTCCATGTGGTTTACCTTTAGTCCCACTTTAGTCCCTCAAATTTAAAAATTTACACTTTGGTCCTAGTCTATTATTGCATTGTTTCAGTTTTAATCCCTCCGTTATTTTGGTATTAAATATTTAACGGTTTACTTTTAAAATGTTCTACTTTAGTCCCTAACCTATTCTGATGGAGGGACCAGTGAAACAAAGTAATAGACTAGAGATCAAAGTGGAACATTTTAAATGTTTTTCATTAAATATTTAACATCTAACTTATGGAAGGACCAAAACTGAAACAAGGTAATAGATTAGGGACCAAAGTGGGAATTTTTAAATGTCAAAGACTAAAATAAGACCAAAGTTATACCTTAAGGACCATTTGTGGGATTAACCCTTGTATTTTTTGAGATTCCTTAGGAATTTGACTTGTATAGTGGCAGGAAAGCGATTCAATTAATGCTATGTTGTTGTGTCCTATAGAAAATATATTATATATAAGTATAGGACTGTTATTGAGAGTTTTTTTTTTTTTTGGGTGGGGGGGTTTGGAGGCAACCTTAGAGCTAAAGGTTTTAAAGAAGTGGTCAGTACGCTCAATTTTTGACTCATGTCAAGCAAAGAGATATCTGTACTTATGACGACGTTCAAAAGGTGATACTTCTTTGGGTCATAGTTCGGTAAACCCTAATAATTTCTGTGTCTGCATCTGTGTTTCACAACAGGTATATGCTAATATATATTACAAATTCTAATTTTTAGTTACCATGACATCATTGCTCATGCAAATACAAAAGGATTCCACTGCTAAACTTCAAACTTGGGTTTCTCAATGCGGAGCTCATTAAAAAGTGAACACTCTTGAAGAAATTACCATAATATGAAACTCGTTATAGTTAGTTGAAACATAAGGAAAAGCACGAGTTGAATTAATAATATTCGTCAAAATATGGTAGAATTAGTTGCAGGCATATCTTAATGGTAATTCCACACCAGACTCCACCCTAACTCGAGGCCCTTCTGATGTAGAGTTCAAATCTCCCACGTTCAAAAAACATTGTGTGTGTTCGAACAAATATGGTATGATGGACTCCAGATTTGAATACAAGGGCAGGTAGACGATGATGGCAAGTAAATTTGGGCCAGATTGCCCTAACTGAACTATTAGGGGGAAACAGATATATATACTGGATTTCTAACGTTAATTCAACCAAACTAAAAGCTGTAAATAACTCCAATTGAAAAACTCAAATCAATAAACAAGTTAATCATAGCTCCTAGTCCTAGCTACTTCACACAATAATTATAGACGCTCAAGTCCATATTAACACACCGTTTCTAAGTTTTCCCTTTCCAACAATGAAATCAAATAGATTCGACTTCCTGCCTGCCTACTTTCACATCTCCAGTCCAATATGGCTTGATCAAATTTTTATTTACTTTAAGAATGAAGGTTTCAAACTTGCAACAAACAGCTTTAGGCACTACAACATGCAGCATAATGTTGAGAATCGATACAAGAAATAGGAATTGCACAACTAGTAGGCAATCGAAATGGAAAGAAGAAAATCGACATTGATTGATAGAGAAAAATAGTAAGGATAACAGATAACAATTCAAGGAGTCCACTAAACCTCCTTTGAGCAAAGCTCGACCAAAATCACCAGAAAATTGCCTCACTCTCCTTAACACTTCCTTTTCTTTATTTACCAGCTGATTCTCCAACAGACTCCCTAACCGTTTCATTGTAAATCCCAAGGCTAACAAACTAACAATCCCCTCCCAATAACAGACCACCCGCACATGCAAAAACATGCATTTGTTATAGAATTTCCCAACCCAAAAGAACCTTATACCCCTGAATTCTTCTTGTGCCTCCTCACGCACATTAGCCTGATGGGGGGGGCTGCTTCCTATCACATAACTAGGATGGTGAATATTTTCTGATGAAGAAAGATGAAGATCAGATTGAGGCATTTGTGGTCTTAACTCCCAAATTTGAGAGAGGAAGGACATAAACTAATTATAATCGGTTAAACTGAAAAGTTATTTCTCGTGAAACTTTAATGTCCAACTTCTCGGTTAGTTAGTCTGATCTGCATCTTTAGTTCACAGAATTTAGGGAATCCCATCTCCTTGGAAAAGGAAAAAAGAAAGTCAGCTCTAATTCAGCCAAGTCAACTACATAAATCTGTCCAGAAAGGAGGGGAAAAAAAGAAAGAAAGAGGAGGAGGAGGCAATTGTATAATCCAGCGAGATGCTTCACTATGTCAATTGTATATCCTGCCTGATTCCCGTCTTAAAACATGGCCTTCAACATAATCATTGACGTCCAAGTTAAACAAAAGACTTTTCTTTACATTTGACGGAATGTGTGCTTTTTCAGGTGCAACTAGCAAATCCAAAGCAACTTGTTGATCATTACGCCTCCAAACATCCAAAAGAAAAACCTCCTTCTGAATCATAGCGATTTATTTCTGCTGCAACGTGGGAAACCCAGAAAGAAGAGGAAAAGAAGTAATAATAATAATGCTTGCCTTGTGTGGTTTCAGAGCTTGTGTGTATTTGTTAAAGATATCTATGCCAAAGACATTTACTTGCTTCAAGTCCCTCAACACCACTCCCGGTCTGTGGATATTGTATTACTATGAAGGATGATTGCTGAAACTATTTCTATCACATCTGGAGTTAAATGCTTATAAAATGGCTTTGGCATGCTTTATCTCTAGATTGCGTGATTAGATGATGAATGAGGAGTGAAAATTGATCTCTTTTTACTTGCGCTCTCCTGGAATGAAAGTGAAATTTGCCTAAACATGTTTGAAATTCATTTCTTTCCTCATCACTTGTCCTGCAAGGTATGGTTGCTTTTAATTTCCTATTTGTTGCTGCACATATACATACATATATATATATATATAGAGAGAGAGAGAGAGAGAGGAAAGAAAAGGGAAAAAGAAAACTTTCTACTTGAACGCTTCTCCCTTGCTACCTTTCCATTATGAAAACATGGTTTTTAAAGATGCAAAGACGTTGTGTAGAGAGCCTACCACGCAGCCAATTTCATAGGCTACTATCCAGTAAGCAAAAATCTGCGAGTTCTTTGTCAAATGTGAATTACAATCATTATTATCAAAGTAAGAGGGATGGAAATTTTGTGATGCAATAATTGATCCGCCCGACCCTCCAATTCTTTAAACCAGATTCATAAAATCATGAAGCAGAATCTAGTAGTTTCATATTATCATGAAACATCAACTTAATCATCACGTAATAAACTATAGGCCGTTTGAAATGATGGTTGGAATCAATAATTACAACTATGAATATTATATAGCTTTCATATACTACAGTAAAAAGATCTCATATGTTACAAGTTTCAAACTAAAACTGTTGGGTTGTGTTTGGTTGGGGGGAAGGCAAGAGACGGAGCTTCAGTCTGGTGTTTTTGGTTTTTAAAAAATGAGTAGTCATTCAAAATGGAATGACTTTTTCATCAAGTAGGTGATTCATTTCTTCATTGCTTCCTCACATGGAAGGAATAGCCATTTCAAACTGTTTTTTCCCATAATTACCCTTGAATATTGTAATTATTACTATTTTATTAATAATGACAACATAATTAATATAATATTGTAATATGTTGTAATAATATAATATAATAATATGATATAATATAATATATTTGTAATATTTTAATTAACAATATCATTATTATATTAATAATATAATTATTAATATAAGTAAATATTAATATGATATTATAATTCCAATATTATTATCTATTTTATCGTATTATACGCTATAATTACATAATGTCTTACATCATTACTATCACAATTATAATTTATTTATAACTATTAAAATATAATATAATATATCATTATATTAGTATAATAAAATATATTTATAATATTGTAATTAGATTATAATTGAATATTATTATTTTTTATGTGATATTATATTTTATATTTTCATATTCTAACTATAAAAATATGATTACTAATATAATTATAATACTATAATTATATTTTTTTATAATATTCTTTATATTAACTATTATTATATTCTACATTGTAATTATATAATATACTAAATAGTTGTAGTTTTATTATATTATATTACAATTTATATACTATATTAATTATTTTAATATACAAAATATTAGTATTATAATACAAGAACAATTTTGTCTAACACAAAAATATGCATATTCTATTCCATAATATTCTTAAAATTACAACCAAACAAATATTCATATTCCTACCGTTCTATTAAACAACTCCCGAAACGCATTAATAATAAAGGAATGGAATATACGATGAGTGCAATGTCGGAGAAACTAGCCAACAGCTCAATATAAATCAACGTGCTATCAAACATACTTATAATTCGTAAGGCATATACACATCTTTGTCTGTTATAGGTTTAAATCTTCGACCCAAAAAAAGCACTTATCAAGTTTTCGGTTTACAACTTCCTTAATATATAAACGCGTCCAAATGTAATTGCAGTAACCTGACAACAAATACATTCCTGATTCCACTTGAGGCATAGAGGTCAAATCTCCCCCAAGTTAAAAAACAAATACATTCCTGATTCCACTTGAGGCATAGAGGTCAAATCTCCCCCAAGTTAAAAAAGAAGGAAAAAAAAAGAAGAAAAGAAATACATGTCAGAATATGCAGTTCTTTTCACGTATACCGTTTTTTTTTTTTTTTTTTCTCACCATGCAACTATTGGGGAAAAAAAAAAAAGGAAAGAAAAGAAAGAAAGAAAGAAAAAGTTGAGCTTTAACACCCATAAAGAAGACCATCTGAGACGCTATCCAGCTATAAGAGTCCATTTGGTTGGATATTTGAATCACGGTTTGAATTATTTTGCTATAATATTTTCTCTCATAAAAATTTAAATCTTCATTTAAATACTTTACTCAAATACTCGAACTAAACGGGCCCTAAAAAGATTGGAGAGACCCGTTTGCACGCCAGAGGGACAAAAGAAATAAAGAAAAAAAAATCCCTATCAGACCTTCCCTGTTACGCATTGTAAACTATAAAATGCAAGAACACAAACAGGAAAGAAGATCACTTGGAGCCACCTCTGAATCATTCTCCTTCAGAGATTGTGATCATGGATGAGACTGTTTAAAAGGGTAGTTAGGAGGGCATCCCGCCTCTCAGCTCGGTTCTCTTCTCTAATCCTCCTCTGTTCTTCCCTCTCCCTCCAAACCTGTTCAATCATTAATCTTTCCCTCTCTTGCTTCTCCATGGACCGTCGCCATTCCTGCTCAAACGACCGCTGCTCGTGTGCATGCCGTTCCATCATTTCCATTGACTGCTTCTCCATCCTCAGCTGCTGCTGAAAAAATTCGTTGAGCATTTCTTGGACATCAGTCCCACTGTTAGTACCTCCAGTGTTGGCTGCTTTCGAAGACTTGTCCGGAGCAGGTTTTTGGGCCTTCCTTTTCCTATGATTGCTCCTAGCAGGTCTCTCCTCATCAGTGTTGTCTTTGTCCTCTTCGTTTTCTGAGAATTCCTCCGAGGATTGGCCTGCACTTGATTTCTTTCTCTTTTTTTTAGATCGGGGAGATCCCATTTCAGATTCCAGAAGCAATCTCTGCATGTTCTTCGATCTTTCAGTAAATATTGCGTGCAGTTCCTCAAAGAATGGACATTGTTGACCATATTCCGGATTGGATGTTTCCTTTCCCTGATTTGCGTTACAAAATTTTATTCCATAAACAAAAAAATCGATATGTATAATTGACATAAAAATGGACGTGTACGCTTGAACCAAATCACCAAATAACTGATATTTTACTAGCAATACCCACAAGCATGAATAACAAGATGAACTTACTCGAACGTTGCAAACGAATGAGCCATACTATATTGGAAGAGTCAGGAAGATGACAAATTGGCAAACAAAAACGAGATCTATAGCATCGGCCTTATAGATATTCCCCCTTAAATTTGTAGGACAGGACTCAAACCCAGGGCAGATTTATTTCTATCCATCCCCATCTCACCACTAATTATCTAAGATACAGGCTAAAGTCAATGGGATCAAGAAGGACTCACTGAAATTTGCATTAATAATTTGTAAATGGTGATGGTATAGGAAGGCTTAACTACAGGTTTGCATTTCTTAATAAAGCTTAAATAAATATGGGACTTCGATCACAATTAGTACTGGGCGTGTGTTGAACAGTTAGTATGCTGATCCACCCTCATGGTCAGGTAGACATGGGGAAGGAAAGCGATAAGCCACTCTTCCAGGGGTCACAGTGGTAGATAGCTTTTAAATCGGCATTAACTACTGAAATCTGCAAGTGCTAAACACAGAGATCTAATTCCAAAAACTCAATAAAAATAGACCTACTAAGGTCACTTGGCTTAGTTTCATTCCATCAACGAAAAGAATTCTCATTTCGAAAACTCCATAAAAATTTAAAAAAAAAAGGGAAAAAAAAGCTTATTTATTGAGAAAAGTGGAAAAAAAAATACCTTATAGCGGTTGAGGAGGTTCTTCCACTTGCACTTGCACTGATCGGGAGTTCTGGCGAAGCCCCTCTCCGACATCTTGAAGCTGACGGCGTCCCAGAAAGCCTTGCTTCGCTTGGAAACCGCCGTCGTCGGCGACAGCGGCGACGAAGAGTCCCTCTCCCTCTCCATCTCCGCGCGGATCGTGATGAGCTCCTTCGTCTCCGCCGGGCCCCACTGTCCCTGCGCCGAAGAAGAAGATGACATCATCGCCATCATCGGACTGATTCCAATTCCGCTACCGCCCAAGCTCTCCTCCTCGTCATCTCCACCCCACCCATACATCATCATCATCGTCTATTTCTACTTCTTCTACTATCCTGTGTTCTCCATTTTCTTGCTCGGAAATGTGCAAATTAGGGATTCAATTTTGATGTCGTTTTATACCCTTTTTCTGAAGGGGTTTTTGACCTCTTGAGAAACCGCCAATTGCCTGTTATTTGGGTGTGTGAAAACAATTGCATATAACATCTCCAAAAAAACAAAAATGATAATGATAGAAAAAGATGAATGTAACGTCTCTAAAAAAAATAGATGTATATATATATATATATATAACATGTTATTTTATTTAATTTCTTAAAATATTGTTTTGACATAATGTTACATTTTTTTATGAAAATTACGTTGATAATGTTTTGTTTTGAAAATATTAAAAATATTTTTTCTTTCCAAAAATATTATTTTGATATTGTGAACATGGATTTTAGAACATAAAATATCTAATCTATCCTTTCATGAATAAATTTTAAAATAATTTTGTAAAATTATTGAAGTAAACATAAAATATAATTATAGGATAATCAATAACAAAATTTCCTTCTTAACTATGTCCCTTGTAACACTATACCCACCGAATATCAAAACATAACATCCGTTCCCTCAAAATATTAAATATTAACAAAAAAAAAATCTCCTTTTGTTAAAACTTTTAATAAAACTTGATCCATAATATATAAGTGTTTTGATAATTTTATCATATCCAAAGCTAATTTTAATTTAAAAAATTTGATATAATTTAAAAATTTTAATTGTTAGAAATATAAACTAAACACCTTAAAAAATTTAAAACGAATATTCTCTTTTTTTACTTTCACGTGACTATATCAGGGCAAGCTAACAATCTAATTGTACAATAAGAGAGTGTTTGACAATCAAGTTAGAACTTGAAGTTGGAATTTAAAAACCGTAACATACGACATTTTTATATTGTTGTATTTTTTGCTTTACGCTGTAACGTGTTAGAGCTTTAAACTGTAGTAGTTAAAATTTTGGTGTTGAAACCTAGATCCCAAACACTCCTTAAACTTTCAACAATCCCATTATTTACGTAATATTATGTTTTTATGCTTAAAATCATTTTTCAAAGAGTTCTCTTGTTAATATTTCATAAATAAAAGGGAATAAATATTATGTTTTGAAGTTGAAGGGGCATATAGGCCGTTTGAAAGAACGATTGGAACCATCAATTACAATAGTGAATAGTATAAAACTTTCACATACAGTAAAAAGAATAATTGATGCAGTGTAAAGCTTTCATATGCTATAGTTCTCAAACCAAAACTGTTGGTTTCAACCATTCTTTCAAACGACCTAATAGTATTAGAAAGGCTATAGTTGAGGGAAAATATTTATAATTAATCCATTATAAAAAGCTCATCAAACAAAACCAAATGTTAGTTTATGGACACTCTTTATGTTTTAAGAACATGTTGAAAGTATTAAAATGATATTTTCAGAAACTATTGAATACATTTTTTAATATGAACTAGTATATTTTACGAAAACTATGAGGTACAATTTTAATATGAACTAGTACATTTTCAAACTATGAGGTAAAGTTTTAACATGAGTAGATCGTCGCCTCTACCTCTTCGCTACGATGGAGGTGAACTAAATAGTGGCATAGGATCCATCACGTTGCAACGTGCCAAATTTATGTCCAACAATTGTGTTGCAGCGTTGGAAAATCTGTGAGGGATCTTTTCTTTTACGAGGCTGACCACGAAATATATCTCCATATTCTTATCATTGATTTTTGAAAATATGGTTTGATTTTTCCACTTCTTCTCGTGAATAATAGTTGTTTGGTTGCTAACAGGGTCTTTGGCTAGTGGTGAAAATTATTGATGCGAATCGTTTTTACTATAGTATGTGAAAGTATTATATTGTGATAATTTTTATCTTTTTACTATAGCATGTGAGAGCTTTATATTGTTTATAACTGAGTTTGTAGTGTGAATCATCCTTAGCCAAACACCCTTTAAGAATATGCAAGTATTAAAAGAAATGAACAGTTACTTCTTTTTTTTTTAATTTAACCTGCCATGTCACTGAGGGGGAGTGATTGGCCTTGTGTTTGTGCTCTTTCCATGGCATGGCTCACACAACGATTAAGATGAACATTGTTTCCTTTCATTTATGATTTTGCGTTTTGGTTTAGATCTAATCTACTTTTGTGATTTTGGTAAAAGTTTTAATGACATTTAAAGTACACGAGCCAAAAAATTGGCGGTGGGTGGAAGATTGCCACTTGTAGCGGTAGTTTAAATATATAAATTGAGAGCAGGTACATACTTAATTTGTTGAATTTTTAATTTTAAAAACCGTGAGACTTGTTTTGGTATTTTGTTTAAATTAAAGGTATGAATTGAAAATATTGTAGTAATTTTAATTTCATGAAAGAAAATATTTTAACAATTTTGATTTGAACTAAAACTTTTGGTCCAAATCGTTGCTTTCAAACATATTATTAGTTTCTTTATTGACTGATAATTTAAGAGACATTGAGAACTTATTTTAGTTAAGCGATTAAGTAAATTATAAAATTATTTATGAAAATCACGGTTGCTAAAAAAATATATTAGAGAATTGTGAGAAAAATTTAAATGGGTATATATTTAAGTAATAATTTTAATAGGCATAAATTAGATGAAAGATACTTTAATGATATGTATTTGAAATATAATTTTAAAATAAATGTTAAAAAAAGGTAAAAATGAAAAAATAGAAAATGTTTAGAGAAGAAAAGCAAGAAAAAACTTTCCTTATCAAATTGCTGGTTTGATAGCATTACCAATAAAAATACCTATGTGAAAAGAACCCTTATTTTTCTTCCCATCAAGAAAAAGAAGAAAAGGAAAGAAAATATGAAGCAATATCCTCAATTAATTTTTCAACACATCAATCAGTCAAAAATGCATAAATCAAGCAAAAGCGTAAAAAACATTGGCAGTAAGAAACATCCCCGAAGGAGCACTATTCATTCATGTTTCCACAGCATTAGCTATATATAAAACACTCGTTTCGACCAAAATTTTGGTGGAAAACAGTAAAATCCTTTTGATTCTTACATCTTAGTTATAGATATATATTTTAACATTCATAGCTTTGTAAAAGGAAACGACCACCCATACTTTTAATATATAATATGCATACACATACAGTGCCTCGTTTTTTTTTTTTTTTTCTTATATGTTTATATTAGTAATAAGCACACACTTCCTGCGTGTATTTTTTATATATTTCAAATAGAAATATTTAAAAATTAGTTTTACTCATTTATTATTCTTAGAATAGTTTAGTTTAGTGGAAAAAAAGTTTAGTAGATAAGGGAAAAATTTAATAAGAAAAATTAACAAGTAAATTATTTATGGGTTGCATGTAAAAAAAAGATTTGAGATGGTTGTAAGACAAAAATATTCCGGTAAGATCAAATCCGAGAAGAAACAATTGAGGGGAGCAATTAAGAGAAATTTATGAGGATCACGGTGAAAAAAAAAATTGGCTGAAAAACTTTAAAAATTATATATTTGAGAAAAATTATTTTAGTAAAAGAAGATTAAGGGGGAAAATATGCAATAATGAAACATAAGTTTTTTTTTTTTTTTTTAAATATGAACTGATTGAAATGCATGTTTCAATTTAAACATGCCTTTTAGTTGAATGTTTGTTATAAGAGAAAAAGTGTTAGCATGTATACACAAAATAAAGGATTTTTTTTTTATTTAAAGAGAATATAGTTAGCAAAATCATAGAGAAAATTAATTAGGAGACACTATGAGAAGATACCAATTGAAAAGACTACTTAAAAAATATTTGAATAGGGATGTACATGGGGAGACAATATTTAAAAATAAGTTAGAAGGAATGATATTTACAAGACAAATAGTAGTTAGAATTGACATTGGAGAAAAATTAACATATGTAAGTAGGGAAATATCATAAAACGAAAATAAAAAAAGGCAAAAAAAAAGATTAAATAGGAAGGA
This sequence comes from Artocarpus heterophyllus, assembly GCA_025403435.1. Taxonomy (NCBI): domain Eukaryota; kingdom Viridiplantae; phylum Streptophyta; class Magnoliopsida; order Rosales; family Moraceae; genus Artocarpus; species Artocarpus heterophyllus. The sequence goes on along the minus strand of CM046344.1, from coordinate 12,303,368 downwards.
ATGTGATAGGAATTTGAAAGTCACGCTTTGTAAAAGAATATTTTCGAGAATGTAAAATAATATGCAATAATAAAAAAATTTAAAAACATTTTGATGATACCCCTTTTAACTAAATCAATGAAGTAACTATGAAAATATATAAGATATTAAGGAGATACCAAGGGGTTGGTCCGGAATTTCCACGGCAAGGCTTTGGTCTGGAATTTTTGAGACTTGGAATACAAAGAGAAGGAAGTGACGGAGAGTGAGAGGGACAATGTAGAGAGGGGGAGAGGTAGAGTGGTTGGGTTTTTTAATTAGGTATATAAGGGTGTTTTGATGCAAGGCTATGTAAGGAGCCCTTGTCTTTGTTAGACTTGGAAAGGAAAATAAGACTTTTAAGGCTCTTGGACAAGGGGATCACGTGATTTCTAATGGAGGCTCATTGGTGTCCATTTTGGAAATATAGGAAAGTGCAGTGTAAGTTGTGTAATTTTTAACAATTTGTGAGAAAAATTGAAGAAGTCAAAATAAGACCAAGAATCAAAATTAAATAAAAAGAAATAATTTTGCATGCAATATGATTTATGCAAATGACAAATTGATTAAATTTGGCACACTAATATTTTAAATTAAACATAATTAAACATTGTTTAAACTAACAGTTGTTACACATTTAGCCCGGTGGTTAAACCCACCACAATATGCATCGTACTTAGCATTACTATCAGCTGTGTATGGTCCTTACGATAACTTGATGTCAACAACACCTCACAAGGACATCTTTTTGAAGATGTCTACATGGTACAACCACCCCGCTTCATTGATCTTGATTGTTTGTCTCATGTATGCAAGCTTCAAAAAGCTATCTATAGCCTTAAATAAGCCCTACGTGCCTGATACCATGAATTATATCAATTCCTCATTGATTTTGATTTTCGAAGTTCTCATGTGAACATATCACTCTTTATCCTCAACTTTAGTAGTCAGTCTACCTATCTTATTATATTTATTTATGATATAATCATCACAGGTGATAGTGAGACTCATGTTAGAAGATTTGTGACTCTACTTGCTCAAAAACTTTTTCTAAAGGTACTTGGACCTCTCAACTACTTTCTAGGTTTAGAGGTCATTTCACACCGACATGGTATCCTCATCTCTCAACGACGATATATCATGAATCTTCTTGCTCTTATTGGGAAATTAGATAACTCCTAATTCAAAGGATCGCAAGAATGAATAATTGCAGAAAATAAATAGGTAAAAAGAAAAAAAAGGAGACACCAAATTTTTATACAGGTTCGTCCAAATTTGAGACTACGTCCTGTTTCTGTTGCTTGCAGATTCCACTATAATGAAGGAGATTACAGATTGCAAGAGAAGTTTCTCACACACTCTCAAATTGTGCTTACAAAAACTCTCTTCTATCTAACACCCTGTGGGAATTTTTCTCTCTCAAAGATAGAGCTCTCAAGAATTATGCCTCACACAAAATAATGCCACTCACAATGTCACACATACTCGACCCTAGCCACCTTATGACTATTTATACCCAAAGGAAGAGAAAAATAGCAACTAATGAGAAACCCTAGTAGTTTTCCATTTTTGGGGCATTTGAGTTCGACTCTAACTCAAAATTTCACAGCAAACCAGACTCCGGGTGCCACAGCCCTCATTTTGGGCACCACGGCGCTGGTTCGAGTGCCGCGGCCCTCCTTTGGGAGCCGCGGTGCTAGACTACTACCCTCTCTTTTTTCTCTTCTTTCTCCTTTGCTAGGTTGATTTGGCTCCACATTGCAACAATCTCCCACTTGGAGACTAATCAATCACTATGTTTCCAACTGCAGTGGCAACGACTCCTCACGCCTCATGGAGAAGTCCAACTGAAGTTGCGCACAACTTCAGTTTCTCGGTCGACGCCATCTTGGTGAGCATATCTCTGGATTCTTTTATCACCCGCCTTGCCTTATACCATTTGCTGTCATCACTTTTATCTTTTATTCGGTATACCCACTTGTTGTACAAGGCCTTTTTGCCCTATGGTAACTTTGCCAGTTGCCATGTCTGATTGAACATCAAGGAATCCATCTCATCCCTCATGGCTAACTCCCACTTGAGCGAATCTTTAGCCTTCACGGCTTCATCATAGCTCTCTGGCTCACCTCTATCGGTCAACAAGATGTAATGTTGAGATGGGGAGTATCTCTGCGGCGGTCTGATGGTCCTGCTAGACCTCCTAACTGGTGTGGCAAGAGTCTTCTGGTTTCCTTCTAGAGCTACATTTTCTTGGTCTTCAACCACTGGATTCTCCACTTCCACTTCAGGAAGATCCTTCAATGGAATCACCTCAGGCTTCTTGTCTTCAGAACCTGAACCCTTGGAGTTAGTGTTGTCTTTGTCCTTGTACAGAACACCTTCATTGAAGATCACATCCTTGCTCCTAATAATCTTTCGATTTTGGTCATTCCAGAGACGATAATCAAACTCAAGTCCACCATAGCCAACCAGAAAACACTTCTTTGACTTGGCATCAAGTTTACTTCTAGCAGCAGGATCAATGTGAACATAGGAAAACACACCCAAACACTCTCAAGTAAGAGAGATCAACCTTTTTGTGGCTCCAAACTTCTTCCGGTAGCTCAAATTTCAGCGGTGTGGATGGACTTCTATTGATCAAATGAGCGGCTGTATTAATTGTCTCAGCCCAAAACGTCTTTGGCAGCCCTGCATGCAACCTCATGCTTTTGACACGCTCGTTTAAAGTCCTGTTCATCCTCTCAGCTACCCCATTCTGTTGTGGTTTCCTTGGAATGGTTTTCTTCATCTTTATTCCATTCTCAGCATAGTACCGCCTGAAGTTATTATATAAATATTCTCCCCTATTATCAGACTGCAAGCACTTCACCTTCAAATCTGTCTCGTTCTCCACCATGGCTTTCCATCTCTTGAAAGCATCAAAGACATCATATTTGTTTTTCAGAAAGTAAACACATACCTTCCTGCTTGAGTCATCTATGAACATCACATAGTAATTTACACCACCAAGGAAAGTCACCGGTGCAGGCCCCCACATATCAGTGTGAACTAGCTCCAATTTCTTGGACTTAGGCTCTCTAGCCATCTTTGAGAAACCTACTCTCTTTTGTTTACCAAAGATGCAGGCTTCACACAAACTATGATCAACATTTTTCAAATCCGCCAGTTTTTCTTTGCAGTGAAGCACCTTCATACCTTTCTCACTCATGAGACCGAGCCTATAATGCCATAGCTCGGTATTGACAACAGAATCAGCAACTGCTATGGTATCTCTACAACTAGAGTTCATGTAGAGAGTTCCAGCCTTGCGTCCCCGAGCAACAACCATCGCTCCTTTCGTGACTTTTCAACCTCCACAATTGAAGGTCACTTTATGTCCTTCGTCATCCAGTTGCCCCACCGAAATCAAGTTGCGCATTAGTTTAGAAACATGTCTCACCTTATGAATCTTCCACATAGACCCATTAGGCATTTTTAAACTGACATCTCCAATGCCAACAATATCCAAAGATTCTCCATCAGCAAGATAAACCTTACCATGATTTCTGGCAACATAATTCTCTAGGACATGACGGTGTGCAGTGGTGTCGAATGATGCTCCTGAATCTATCACCCATGAATCAAAAGAACTGTCAACTGACAAGATTAAGGCATCTTGTTGCTCTTCACTGGTGGCGTTAGCTGCGTCATTATTCTTGTATTCGTTCTTCCTTGGAGCCCTACAGTTCTTCTTCAAGTGGCCAGTCTTCCCACAATTTTAACACTCTATGGTCCTACCGTTCTTCGACTTGCTTCTCCCATTCCTCGACTTGCCTTTCTTGCCATTATCCCTGTTGGAATGCCTCTCAAGTTTCCTACCCCTATTATCAACATTAAGGGCCGAGTTCGACGATGAGGCTTCACCTGAGTCCTTCCTACGAACTTCTTCTGCCAGAATAGAGTTTCTGACGTCAACAAACTTCAGTTTGGCATTCCCAAGCGAATTTGTAATGGCCACCCTCATGGGTTTCCAACTATTCAGCAACGAGGCCAAGAGGATTAGGGCATTGATCTCATCATCGAATTTAATCTCTACCGACACCAGTTGGTTTAGGACGGTGTTGAAACTGTTTAGATGCTCTACTACCGAGGCACCTTCAGGCATCTTTAAATTAAAGAGCTTATTCATGAGATGTAGCTTGTTGTTGGCTGAGGGCTTCTCATACATCTCTGAAAGAGCCTTTATCATCCCAGTTGTAGTAGTCTCCTTTGCAACGTTGTGGGCAACGTTCTTTGACAGGGTCAAACGGATCACACCCAGCACCTGTCTATCAAGGAAATTCCACTCCTCATCCTTCATGCCTTCAGGCTTATTACTCAAGGGCAAGTGCAGTTTCCTGTTATAAAGGTAGTTTTCAACTTGCATCATCCAATAGGAAAAATCTATCGAATTTGGTGATATCGGCTGTTGAACTTTCTTCTCCCGTCATTGTTCTTGATCAAAACCTCCGCTCTGATACCACTTGTTGGGGAATTAGATTACTCCTAATTTCAAGGATCACAAGAACGAATAATTGTAGAAAATAAATAGGAGAAAAGAAGAAAAGGAGACACCAAATTTTTATACAAGTTCATCCAAATTTGAGACTACGTCCTGTTTCTGTCGCTTGTAGATTTCACTATGATGAAGAAGATTACAGATTACAAAAGAAGTTTCTCACACACTCTCAAATTATGCTTACCAAAACTCTCTTCTATCTAATACCCTCTGGAAATTTTTCTCTCTTAAGGATGGAGCTCTCAAGAATTATGCCTCACATAAAATAATGCCACTCACAATGTCACACACACTCAACCCGAGCCACCTTATGTCTATTTATACCCAAAGGAAGAGAAAGATAGCAACTAATGAGAAACCCTAGTAGTTTCCCACTTTTGAGGCATTTGAGTTCAACTCTAACTCAAAATTTCGCAGCAAACCAGACTCTGGGTGCCGCGGCCCTCATTTTGGGCACCGCGGCGCTGGTTTGCTCTTAGACGAGGGCGACAGCCCTTGTTCAGGCGCCGAGGCGTTGGGTCGAGTGCCGCGACCCTCCTTTGGGCGCTGCGACGCTAGACTACTACCATCTCTTTTTTCTCTTCTTTCTCCTTTGCTAGGTTGATGTGGCTCCACATTGCAACAGCTCGTACTAAGATGAATGTCTTTAAACTAGTCACCACACCATTTGTTTCTAGTCCCTCTTTGAAATCACATTTTGGCTTTACTCTCACTAATCCCACAAATTATGGAACCAAGATTAGTAGCCTGCAATACTTGTCACTTATGCGGCTCGATATAACATTCACAATTAACAAACTCTCTTAGTTTGTGCATCAACTAGCCACTGATCATTGAACAACTATTAAGCATGTTTGGCGCTATCTATGTGGTATGCCTGATCATAGAATTCTCTTATACCATGACTCTCTATTATCTTTACATGCCTTTTCAAATGCCAATTGGGCTGGCAACATCGTCTACATGGGTTGTAATCCCACCTCCTAGTGTTCCAAGAAACAATGCACCATTGCTTGATCATCAACTAAGGTTGAATACAAATTTGTAGTTGTCATTGCTGTTAAACTCAATTGGGTACGTTCGGATTTGACAATGCCCAATCATCTATTACAACAATGTTGGGGCCATACACCTATGCTCTAACGGCCCAGTGTTCCACTCTCATGTGAAGCATGTTGTTGTTGATTTTCACTTCATTTGCGATCAAGTTCAGACAAGCACTCTTTGAGTTGTGCATATCTCATTCGAAGATTGGTGCTTTCACCAAGCCACTGCTGCGATCTCACTTTTTTTTTTTTTTTTTTTTTTAACTCAAGGACAAGACTTGACTCTCCTACAGGAGCTCCATCTTGAGACGACATGATGAAAATGATATGAAAAATTGACAATTGTAAACCAATTTCTTATTTGTTTCCTTATTTATAATCATTAACTACAAATTGATTGTAATATATTTTACATCCCTGACTTAAAGTGATTAGGAAACTTACTCATTTAGGTTATATTGTAATGCTTATAAATGCCGATTACTATCAATAGAATAGCCATGCTATATTCTTCTCTCTTTATCTCTTACTATTAGCTAAACCATTTGAAATCACACTTTAGAACTCATGAATTCAACAAAAAGAGAATATGGTATTACTAGTAATACAAGCAATGACATATGGAAAAAATGGATAGATACGTCCAACCTAAGGAGAAGTTCTTGCCCCAAAGCCTCCATACACAATTTTGAATCACTTTCCAAAGTGAAACTACCTTGGATAGCCACAAGCCATAAAAAGCTAGGATTTCAGTTTCCATATTAGAATTGGCAAGACGTTGCCTTGTGCCACATCATTGTAAACACTCCATCTGCATTCTTCATGGCCAGTCTAATGGCTGCCTTGCCATAACGGGAAAGAAAATATCGCAAAACACTACAACACTCTACGAGATAGGTAGACTTGGATGAATTCCTTGATTGATCACAACAATTAAGCCTCAAGCTTTAGCACCCTTAGGGCGTGTTTAGCATACTGTATTGTATTGTATTACATTGCATTGTATTGCATTGTATTATATAGAGAAAATACAATGTAATATAATACAATAAAATATAATAAGGTATCCTAAACAAGCCTTTTCAATCCAAAAACAAACCGTGGGAATGGTTAACAATTCAAGGTACAAAGAGAATGTCCTCATCAAAAATCCTTTGGTTTCAAACTTCTAAAAGGTGATACACACAAATCACTCCCTACAATAAGAAATTCTGACGACCTTGAGGTGGACGTATTACCATGCATACAATCCATGCTAGATCTTATATTAACAAACTCAATTCCAACGTTCTCGATCTTGCAAATCACATAAGGTTCCACAAAAGGCCTTCATAAAACTTGTAACCCCACAATGTCTTTCACAAAGGCTCAACTCTACTCACAAGGTCCAAGGATTAAACAAGAAGATCGACTTAATAGAAAAATTGTCCGATCTTGAGGACCTCTATATAAGCAAATCATTACTCGGTTTTGGTAAAGGTGTAGACCTCAAAATGGCCTTGATCGAGAGCATAACAAAGAGACCAGTGATAGTGTATTTTCTATGTGCGAGATTTTGGCAAGAAGGGTTCATAGACCTTATGAAAGAGTCTCAAAGAAATTGATTACTTTTGAGAGGCCAAATGATGGAGTGGATATAGAAATTTTTTTAAATACAAATAAATTATTATATTCTTTTCCACTCTTTTATTTGTTTTTTTTTTCTTCCTTTAACATATAACATCCTTGTTACAGTTAGGTTAGGTTATACTATTAGGGTGTTTGGCTAGTGGTGAGAACCCTTTTCACTGTAGAATGCAAGAGCTTTACATTGTAGCAACTTTTTTTAATTGTAGCATGTGAGAGCTTTACATTGTTTATAACTGAGTTTGTGGTGTAAACCACCCTTAGCCAAACACCTTATATATTGCCGAAAAAGAAATGGTTTCGTATTGTAAGCGACAAACGACTATACACTCTATTAGAAAAAAATCACCTTGTTTTGTAAGCGGCAATTCATTTGTTTTAACGTAACATCCTTGTTAGAGTTGAACAAATGAATTGATAGCTGATCATTCCTTTTTGCTGCTTGGAATCACCACAAAACCAATTAACACAACCACTTATAGATTGTTTGGCAAGGGTCTAAATCAATTTTTTAGTTATAAATAGCATAAAACTCTTATATATTACAGTAAAAATAAAAAAATTGCTATAGTGTAAATCTCTCACATGCTAGAGTAAAAAAATTTCTAGCCAATAGTTCTAACCATCATGCCAAATACCTTATTAATATTTATTTAAGGAAGCGGTTAAAAGTAATTCGTTAGAACTAATATTGTTTAGAATAAAAAAAGTTAGAACCATGATTTATTGGTTCTAGTTAGTTTGAACAAAAAATAAAGTTAAGAAACCGTTAAAACAAAAAAAAAAGGTTAAAGCTCACAATTAGTTAAACTATAGTTTTTATTGAAATTTTTAAAAAGTTAAAATCGTAAGAAGTGATCGAAACTATGATTGTCAAAATTTACAAGTGTGTTTGAAAAGATTGTGAGAATCGTTAGTTAGAACTATTTTTACTGTAGCATATAAAAATTTTATACTGTAATAATTTTAATTGTTATTGTAATATGTAAAATTTTTATATTATTTATAATTAAATTTACGGAAAAAATTATATAATAGAAACCGTTCCTAAGCTAGTACGCTAACAATGATTTCTTAAAAAAACAGTGCTAAAAGTAACTTTCTATCGCAACGGGCAAGTTGGAATTCTTTGGGTATGCTGACGTGTTACGAAACGTAGAGGATGATGTCCAACGTTCATAATCGCATCATTGGAAACCGCAGGGAATCCGACGAAACGCAGACACTAGACACAAGACAGCACAGATTCGCCGTGATTTTTTTTTTTTTCATTTTCATTTTTTTTAATCTCTCGTGATTTTTGTAATTTATTTATTTATTTTTAATGTGGGGTTCATCGGTGAGAAGGCGTCGGTCGGCCTCACACGAAGAGGAAAGGTCAGCGTGCGTAAGCACCACACTGTTTTCTCATTGGTTGGTGGCTTTTAATTCCAAAGCACCTTTCATTATTGTTTTCCTTTTTTTCTTCTCTTTATTTCTTTATTTTACACACACACACACACACACTATCCCCACTCTTTCTTCTTACAACACATAACATTCACGCACACTCTCTCTCCTCTCTCTCTCTCTTTATCTTTCTCTCTCTAGAACATCACACGAATCTCCGACTGTCCGTTTCCACTTCCGGAGCTGCTCCTTCTCGGCGGTTAGAAGAAGCCGAGTTCCCGATTGCGTTGCCGTAACCTAATTCGTAGCTCAACCTGCATTTCGTCCTTGGATCGATTCTATCTTGCAATTCCTCGGTAAATCTCGCTGGTCGAATTTTCGATGAATGTTTCAGAAATGCGAGATTTTTTTTTATGATGTTGTTTGTTTCTCGTTTGAGCTTTTGTGCTGTTTTGGCGGTTGGATTTTCTGCTGCAATTTTTTGTCTTTTTTAAGGATCGTGAATTTGGACTGGCGAAGAACTTGGAATTCCAATGATTCAGTAGCTTCAAACAGTCTTTTGTTTGAAAATTTTCTGACGGTGGGTATAGATTTTGTGAATTTAGGGAAAATGCGGAGAAGAATTGTTCGTAAATCTTGGAAAATAATGGCTTTTTGTTGCGTTTATTGCGAAAATTTCCTTAATTATTACTGTTTTCCAAGTCCATTCCATCGCTAATAAAAAGTAATATTGTGTGTCTATTGGGAAATTGTTCAAGTGTTATAGGTATGGGTGACTCAGCAGACTGAGATTTTCGTACCTAGATTTTCTAGGCGCTTTCTTGAATGTTCTTTTGCTTTTGTTCTTAATATAATAAATTTTTTTTTTCTGAATTAAATTAGCTCTCTTCCAGGCAACCTTTTTGTCCTTCTATATATTTAGTTGCTGGATGTCAACATTAATCAGAGACAAGCATTATAAAGCTTTGTGTATCAGATGAATTATAGTAGCTATTGTGTGCTCAACCAGTGCCGCTATGGGCATCTGTCGGGTGAAATGGCAAGTCTTGTGGCTTTACAGTGTACTGTTGTGCATTGCTGTGAATAGAAGGAGTGCTATTAGTCCCGACGGTGAGATTGCTTGTTTCTCTGTTTCTTCTTTTAACTTTTTCCCTTTTCGTTTTTTCTATTGTTTGTATTTTTTATATTACATTCATAAAAATGTTTAGGGGTATGCCAAAGTAATAGAAACTCTGTTGACAAATTTGTAGCTTACTCATCAGTTATTCCGTTTTGTCAGTTCACTTTGAGTTTGGTTCACCTAAGTGATTAGTGACTTGTTGAATGTTTCTGCAATTACTCTAGTTTTTAAGTTTGAGATAAATTTACCACGGTGTCATGAAAAAAAAGAAGAAATGTAGATAGCACCAATCATGTTAGTTTATTGAATATTTGGGTGGAATACTTGTTATTTAGTTTCCGTCATGGTTTAATCTATAAGCTACTTGCCAAGCAAAATAGAAATGACATGTCCATATCACATTCCATCTATTTGATGTAATTGATATGCTACTTCTTTTTGCCGCTTTGTAGGTGAGGCACTTTTAAATTTTAGGACAGCAATTGTTAGTTCAGATGGCGTCCTTCTTCAATGGAGACCTGAGGATCCTAACCCATGCCATTGGAAAGGAGTTAAATGTGATCCAAAAACCAAGAGAGTAATATATCTGTGAGTACTTTTTTACCATATCTTCTTGTTTTGTCTGCATTTCTGGTAATAGACGTATGCACACATATAAGAATATTCATAAATATGTACAAACAAACGTGCTATATGTTTTTGTGTATATTTTATGCACGTTTCTAGGATTACTTATTTTTATAGTTTCCTTTAACTTAAGATGCACATGCTCAAGTTACCAGTATATATTATCATCTTTTCTCTTATGTTGGATTAGCAATTCTTAGTCTCTCTTGATCTTGACTCATATGTTGTCTGCAATTTCTGGTCGAACTATTTTATGTTGCAAACACACACACACACACACACACACACATACTTCCTTCTAGATAATTTGGATGAAATGATTGATATAAATGTGCACTAATATAAACTTTATATTTGTGGATATTTCTAGATAATTTGAGACAATGAGTGAGATATATGTTTATGTTCCTGTGTACTAGTAGTCTAGTACTACCAGTCTATGAAGTGGAAAGGCGAAAATCCGTGTTCCTGTAACTTTCTGAGGGATAAAGATATGTCGGACATACATGTCCACAAATAAGACGTTCTTTTGTTTTTGGATTTTGGTACTACAAGCAAAGATTTGAGGCAGATACAAGAAGTTGTTTGCCCATGTTTGTGCAAAGTTTAAAGATAAAATCAGTTTAAATTGGTTTCTCTGTGTGTTTATTGTTGCTTTTGTGGAGATAAATGTGGTACTTGTACAAGCACATATATGTCTCTATTGTTTGGATCGTGTATTTTTGCCATTCTCATGTCTAGATTTGTTAAACTACCGTGTCAACTGGCATTATGTTGTATCCCTGCATGATATATACTGGGAACAATTGAGTTTGTCATTCTTTTCAAATAACATGTCACACTAGTAAACAAGGGCAGGTGGCTTCTGCTGTGAACCTTTTATTATATATATATATATATCACGGATGCTATTTAAAAGATTGGGATGAATTGGGCTGTATTCTAAACTATAAATAATTTATCATTTTTTTTTAAATTTTGGGTGGGGATTTGGACTCTATACAAAAGCCAGATATGGATTTACTGCTAAGCTATGCTTGTGACCACTAAACAATTTATCATCTTGATGTGAGGCCCAATTGAGAATTTAGGCTATTTCCCTGCATGCTACTAGTTAAATTTGTTCAAGCTTTTTTTTTTATTTTTTATGTTTTATTAATGCAAGGGAAGTATGGTAAGTTTATATTTTTTGTAACAAGCTAGATCTATGGTTCATAAATGTCAATTTGGATTTTGCTGCCTTATTAAGCTCCATTATTAGTAGTTTATGTGCTTTACCAGTCAATCTTGTGTGTTCCATATGGGGATTTTATTTCATTATTTTACAAGAGCAGTTGCCTTTTGGTTGATACAGTAGATTTTATACAAACTATTGTAAAGGTGTTTTTGTGCAATCTAAGTTGTAGTTATGATATTGAGTAGCCAAGGTGTGGTCATGTCTCTTCGTTTATATTCTTTTTTATATTATTAATTCTGGATCAATCTTAACGGTATTCAGCCATTGATTAAGCTTTGCCAACTATCTGTACATTTTTTTTTCCTTTGTCATGAATCCCTATTTTGGTTGTTGTGGGGAAATTAATAGGATTATGGGAGATTGTTTGTGGGAGGGTAAGGTTGAGGATCTAACATAGCGGGGAAGCGTACGAGAAAGACGCACTAGCATACTAGAAAATTGGGCATCTACTAACCTGTTGATTTATTTAGATTGCTAGGAGAATAGGCATCAACCACACATTGAGTTCGTAGAATTTTGAGATTATTGGATTAAGCACAAGCATTATTGATTCTGACAAATACTGAAAATTGATGCAAGGATATTGAGAAGTCTCAAAGAGTGTAATTTTAATCATCACAAATGACAATATGATAAAGAAGACTAAAGATCAGACCCTATTTTCCTCATCCTATTTAAATAATAACTAAAAGATAATAGAAGTTACTTAACTGTAACATTTTGACAATTAAAATACCAATCAAACTCTCCTTTAGGCATGTGGCCCTTATGGATAAACTTCCCAAAAAACTATAACAAAATCCGACAGGCATAGAATGCTCAAAAGCGTGGCCCACATGACCATAAAACTTCCCAAGCATAACTTTCCAACTTAGGCAGAAAGAATAATTTGGTCTCCATATGTGCATGCTCATCGAGTCACACTGCCGCGTTAGGATCCCAATAACCATTTGTTTGCTTGGGACTTGGTTGTTAAAATTAAAGTTCAAGGTATTTCCAAATAGCATAGGTGGGGCGGTAGATGCTTGAATTTTTTGCCAGGTGATTTAAGGTTTGTGGTTGTCTTACTGCGGTGGTCAAGGTGTACATCATTCCAATATGTCAAAAGAAAAATGAATCTGCAATTGTTTTGGACACTATATTTCCAAATTTCTGTATTTGATTCATGCTTGGAGTCCCATTCAGCTTCTTTATGGCCCTGGACATTCAAAGCTTTCAAGGATTTTCCCTTTTCCTCGTTTATTCTAAATTGGAGGGATGTTTTGGTGGGATAAGGCTTAAGGTCACTGTTTTCGTGTTGCTATGTACTTTCTCTTCTTTCTCTTTTTGTTTTCTCTGTTTATCTTTGTGTTTGCTTGATGAGGATTTCTTATCCTCTTTCCTTTGTAATTGTTTTTGCGTCAATGAAAGGTTGTTTTCTTATAAAAAAAAAGTTAAAAGTGATTGTTGTGTGTAGAAGTACATATACATGTATAGAATTTGTGAGTACGTTAACATATTTTTTTTTACATATCCCTTTCCAGTTGATCATTTTAAATTGGACGGATGTGATGGGAGGATAGCTGGTCTATGTTGTTTTAGGATTGATTTGTTATATTGTTTTCGAGCTATGTATTTGAGAATTATGCTTCTATTGTTTTTGATGTTCCTTTGTATTGTTTTTTGAGGATCTTTCATTCTCTCATCCTTGTAATTGATTAATATATAAACAAAAGGGTGTTTCTTATATTAAAAAAGCATGTTTACTATGCATGATACAGCAAAACGGGAACATATACCCTCATAAATAGATAAATTGATGGTGCATCTATGATAGTAGATTTGAACTTGTGTTTTCTTATGTTTCTGGCGACTTATTCTCAGGAGTCTTTCGGGACGCAAATTGAGCGGGATTTTGTCACCTGACCTTGGGAAGCTAGGGCAGTTGAAAATTTTGTATGTACCCTTAGAAATCAATTTTTTCTTAATAGAAGCTAGTATGATTGATATGTGGATATGTTGTGTGAGCTAATGCTATTTATGATATGTCACTATAGAGCTCTTCACGATAACAATTTCTATGGAACAATTCCTTCGGAGCTGGGAAATTGCACTCTGTTGCAAGGAATGTAAGAACCAGAACCAAGTGCCCTATTCCTTCTTTGCTGTGAATATGTCGTTGTGTTTGCTTCTAATTTTATTTTCTACATTTGTTTATCTCAGTTAAAGAAAGATACTCTATTTTGCATTTGTTCTTTTGTTTCAATTATTTTATTATGTTGATGACCCTTCCCAATCCCAAGTGTAAGGTTTAGTGCCAAATCTAAAGGCCAATATGGTTGTTTTCAGGAATTGTTATTTAAAATTTTTCAAGCTTTAGACTTTAGCTTGATGGGGTCAAAAGATCCCTTATTTGTAATAAAAGATTCTGGATTTGGATTCGTCTTGAGTTTTTCATGCTCTCTTTCTCTCTCTCTCTCAATTAAATAATTGTGAGTGTACCATCCTGGTTTTGAACCTTTCGTGTTCATTTTTAGAGTTTGCATTTTTCCAATAATTAGAATTGTATCCTTGTCTTCTAGGCCGTGGAGAGGCTAATACATGTTAGGTTTTGCAATTTAGAAGATTTTATGCTAGGTTGTCTCTGTTTTAAGTGCATATTTTCCGCGACACTTTATTGCATCCTTCTGTGAACAACGATGTATTCTTCTTGCTATTTTTTTTGTTGTCATTCCTAGCTTTTGCTTTATAGATGCATCTCAGATAGTTCTATCATTTTGTAACTGCATTAAATTATTGCAATGTGTGAAATTCTTTTTGTTTCATGTAACGTGTAGTTTTTTTCCCTACTCTCCTTTCTACAGTTACTTGCAGGGTAATTACTTAAGTGGCTCAATACCAAGTGAATTAGGAAAGCTTCAAGAGCTGACAAATCTGTGAGTTTTCTTCTTGTCGATTACTTATGTGATTTTTAACTTAATCTAAATTTTTATGATCTGAAAATGCGTTCTTTTAGACCTTAATCTAAATTTTTATTATCTGAAAATGCATTCTTTTAGAAAATTAGTAGTGCATCAGATTTATGTTTTTTTCCCCTGTAGAAATGATATTCTAGTAGTTTTTTTTTTTTTTTGAAAAAGAAACAAAAATAATTTCATTGATAGAGGGGAATAATTACAAGGAGGAAAAAAGAAAAGTTCAGCAAAATTGGAGGAAAACAGATAAACCTCAACAACACAAAAGATGAGCCAACTAACTGTCTGACTAACAAAACTATCCTACAAAATTGAGGACCAATTCCTAACAAGGTCGGTGTAGATCAAGTCAGAAAATTCTTTAACAGGATGATTCCAGAGCGATATTTGCTTTAATCTTGTCCCATATGACTAGAAGATCCTCCTCTAAACCTTCAAAAATTTTTCTGTATCTTTCAAGCCAAATTCCCCTCCATGTAGTGATCGTTGCAACCTGCCCCAAAAGACTTCGCCTACTGTTGGACCTGGCACCGAAGAGAAGGTACTTCACTCATTGCAACTCTTTGGGAATACCAAATGAATTCCCAGATCCTTCAAAACTAGACTAGTTCGTAGGAGAAGGAACGGTGTAAAAATTGGTGATCCCTCGACTCCACTCCGCTTATGCACATCATGCACCAACCTGGATAAACAAAGAGAAATGGATTTCTTTTTTGCAAAGAATCATGAGTGTTCAGTTTGTCAAGTAATAGTAACCAACAAAACACTTTAATTTTCGTTTATTGATACCGGTAATCACTTGTTTGGTTAACATTGAGCAGTTTTCCATGTCCAATTTCCCTTTCACTGAGATATGTTGTCTCAAAATATATTGGAACTACTCCACTGTATAGTCTGCATGTTATTGGTTTATCATGCATGCAATTTTTATTCATTTCTTTTGATTTAGATTAGAATACTCTGAGGTTGCCCCCAGTTTGTAGCGAAAGAAAGTTGTGAAAGTTAAGAAGAAATTTAGTCTACATGTTTAGGCTACCAAAATTATCTGTAAGATTCATAGTTCTTTTTTGGGCCAATTATTAGTTGATTTATGCAATAATCTGCAGATTAATTTCCAAATCACCATCGTTTCTTTGAAAAGAATATACCAAGTGCAACTATGTAGAGAGAGTATTTTTGATATTGGCAAGTAATTTGCTGAATCTTTGTTTCGTTTGAGCTAGTTGTCTTGCCCAATTGCTGCCCTATTTTAACTTAGGTAAATTGCTGTGGCTGTTGTCACCAATTCTATTTAAGAAAGTGAAGTGTTAAAGGGGTGAGAATGTGGAATTCTGTCTTGGAAACAAGGAAAGGGAAAATCAATCTTTGAAACGTCAGTTGTTTTGCTCTGAAAAACCTAGTACTTTACAATATGGTTTAAAAAGGCGTTCGAGACGTACGTCTCGAGGCGCGCCTCAGTTTGAGGCGCTTGATCAGCGCTTCAAGGCTTAAGCCTTGAATGGCTTGAATGAGGCTTACGCCTTTTTTCATTGAGGCGTGCGCCTTGAGGCATTTTCGCCTCAACGCTTATGAGGCGTAAGCCTCAAATTGAAGGCTATTTTGAGCCGGTTTTCAACCCAATCTTTTTTTTTTCCTTTCAAAGAAAGTCAACCCAATATCAAAATTGCGCTTTAATCAAATAAAAATATGCAAATAGATTTTTAAACCCTAAGTCTACCATCTTCTTCGACACTTCATCATCATCTACCCCTTTCTTCATCATCGACCCTTGCTTGATCATCAACCCTTACAACTTTCAAGCCCACTGCCCTATGAGCAGTGACCAGAACGACGGCCCATCGACAGCAGCCACCTCCAGATTCTAACCTCCTTAGCTGTCACTCCTTAGGTTTTTTTTCCCCCTTTTTCTTTTATTTTCTGCCATAGGTTGGGTTTTTTTTTTTTTTTTTTTTTTCTTTTTTCCCCTCTTATAGTTACTATAGTAACGTATATTTTATGAAGTAGGTGTTATGCAAAAGTTATAATGTTATATAAAATGAAAGTTATATAAAGAGAGCAGCATGTGATTTTTATTTATTTAGATTTATAGTTATTTCATTTTCTCAAAAAAAAAGAGAGGTTATTTTATGTGCTATAAAAGCCATATAAGTATAACCATATCAGAAGAGCAGTAGCATACATATTATATTGTATGTGTTTTATGCACTTTCTTATTGTGTCTTATGGTTTTGTGATGAACTAAGTGTGTTTTATGGCTTGTTTATGAATTTTATTCAACTTTCTGAATTTTTTATTTTGCATTTGAGGCTTACGCCTCAATCCGCCTCGAGGCTTACGCCTCGGGTCAATTAGACAAAACGCCTCGATTTCCGTTTTCGCCTTTTAAAACCTTGCTTTACAATCAAATTTATGGGATAAGACGTATTTGCAGTCCACCCTAGACTTTACAATCGAATTTATGGGATAGGACATATTAGCAGTCCACCCTAGACTTTTACTTATGTGGAGGCTTTAGTGCTGGAGATATCAACGGTGACGCTGAATTGGTGGAAGAATGAGTTAGGATTTTGTGATGTGAAAAGGATAAGCTTTAGAGATAATTTTGATTAAGGGATTTCTTTGTTTGTTGTTTTGTTTTTGTTTTATAAGACAATCATCTAGAAAGAGAACAGAAACTTTGTCACTATCTTGGTGTTTCATATCATAATCTGGAAATGATTATGGTAATTTGGTCGTGCATTATGTGTTGGAAGAATATCATGCAGAAAGCTGGTTGTTGAGGTAGGGTTTCAGTGAGCACTCCATAAGAGTCTCCATAAAGTGTTCTGTTATTTTTGGTTATTTTTCTTCCTTGTGATAAAGAGTGTTGCACCTGGCGTCAATTTTGGCATCTTTCTGTTTTCTATATTATGTTATGCTGGAAGATTGTGTTGTAGTTCTGTTTGTAATATTTCCTTTTGTGTATATTGGATTTGGTGCACTTGTTGTCCTTGGTGTAGTTTATGACAGTGTGTAATAAATTAAATGCTGTTTTATATCAAGCAGAAAAGAAAAGATAAAAGAAGAGGAAAGAGTACATAAGAAGTGGAGATAGAAGTCCGCTAGAAGACAATAGAACATAAACAACTATGAGATTAATGAAAAAAAAAAAAACATGAATTCTTTTGTAGAGGAATCCCATGTACTGTAGACCCCCAAAATCGAACTGGTTTTTTAATTTCTTCAATTTCAGAGGATCTCTCGTCCTGCCGAGTTGTGTTTTCAGTATTACAATAACACATTTGCTACTTAATTTAAAATATTAACGACAACATTAAAATTTTTGCTTTTTGTTTTTGAAGATTCCTTGTTCTCTTTCTTTTATAATTAACTTGTCCATCATTGTCTTTCAGGAATTCAACTCCCATCTCAGCTTGGGAAACTCTAATGGCAATATAGTGGCAAAAATTAAAAATTAATCAAAGACTTTTTGAACTCTTATATCTTTAAAATCATGATAAATAAATATCTAGAAGTTATGTGGGATTTTTCTAAAATCCTGAAAATTTCTGTTAGATGTAGAAGAATATTGAATTGATATGCTCAACGTAAAAAAGTTGAATTTAGAAAATTTATATAATTTTTTTCCCTACAATTCATTTGCGAATTGTCTTTTAATGCACAGGGACATTTCAAGCAACTCTCTTAGTGGAAACATCCCTCCTTACCTCGGGAAATTGGATAAACTTGTCAGTTTGTAAGTAGCCTCATCTTTTTTCTAGTTATGGTGTTTTGAAGTGGTCTTTTCTGCAATTTGTTTTTAAATATGCTATATCGAATCTAACATTGTGTTTTCTTCTGGTGTTTTGAAGAAATGTGTCAAACAATTTTCTTGTTGGACCAATACCATCTGATGGGGTGCTTATCAACTTTTCAGAAAGCTCGTAAGTTCAGTAAACTTTGTTGTGTGAGTTTTTGATAATCGTGAAACTAAAACTAATTTACCATGTTATAGATGATGATGTTAAAAGTTCTGATTTTCAAAATTTTATTTAATTGAAGTATCTTTATGTTTTTTTTTTTCAGAATCCAGCAAAAGAATTATTTTAATTTTTATTTGTTTTAGCCGTTCTTTTTTCATTTATTTTTTTTGGATTTTGTTTATTTTTTTTTCAAATTAATTATTCTGTTTGGTGTGAAACGAAAAGGGTATGAGAATTGAGAAAAAAAGGAAGAAAAACAATTGTCAGGACTAAAGATTGTCGGGTTGTCACTTCATTGACTTTCTAGTTGATAGACGTTGTCTCTCATCTATATTTTTCTAGAATTAAAGATTGGTAATATCCTAGTTTTTAAATGTCGTGAACCAAATGTGTGATTTGACAATTTCCTTGCAGCTTCTTTGGAAATCGTGGTTTATGTGGCAAGCAAATCAATTTGACTTGCAAAAATGACAGTGGAGGATCAGGAACAAATTCTCAATCTTCAAACTCAGGTGAGCATTTATGAATCGTGAAATAGAAACATACGATATTTATAACTATAGGTTACTTCTAAGTTTCTCCAGACACAATAATGTTTTCCTAAATTTTTGAGTTCAAGCCCGTGTGGAAGGTAGTTTTCCGAAATTTATATTTTTGAGAACATTATAGTAGTCGTCACTGGATTATCAAAATATTTTAGCGTTCTACTCGTTTCTCTTTTTTGCAATGTAACTTGCAATATCTAAAAACCCTACAATTTGTAGCACAAAATCAAGCTGGCAAGAAGAAGTACTCTGGTCGGCTACTAATCAGTGCATCAGCAACTGTTGGGGCACTACTTCTTGTGGCACTTATGTGCTTCTGGGGCTGCTTTCTTTATAAGAAGTTTGGCAAACATGACAGTAAAAGTTTGGTGATGGACGTTGGTCGAGGTGCTACTTTTAATTACTGTTTAGGCTTTCATTTGAATATCTGTTTATGCCTTCTCATATGCATCTTGCTTATGTGTCTTTAAAGTTTCCAGATTCAGTCTTCTACTAAAGTTCTTTCTCCAGGTGCATCAATTGTAATGTTCCATGGAGACTTGCCTTACTCTTCAAAAGACATAATCAAGAAATTGGAGACTTTGACTGAAGAACATGTTATAGGCACTGGCGGCTTTGGGCAAGTATACAAGCTCGCTATGGATGATGGTAACGTCTTCGCCTTAAAAAGAATTATGAAGATCAATGAGGGCTTTGATCGTTTTTTTGAAAGGGAGCTTGAAATTCTTGGGAGTATAAAGCATCGATACCTTGTGAATTTGAGGGGTTATTGCAACTCTCCTACGTCAAAGTTGTTAATATACGATTTTCTAGCTGGTGGTAGCCTTGATGAAGCTCTTCATGGTTAGATCCTCTCTCTTATGTGTGTCCTCACCCCCTTATGTTTATGGATGAAACAGTTTTAATTGCTGTAATACAGTTTAACTAGGCAATGAATGTTGGACATCCATGGTTTCCAGTGGCCCCATAATCATTTTTTCCTCTATAAATATCTCTATTAATTTGGTAATTTTTCCTCGAAGTTAAACTTGTAAGTGAAAACGTTATGCCGAATAGCTCTGCAATAAGTAGATTTTTTCAATGCTTTGCTCTTTAACTGTTTGATGGTAACTACATAAACATCACTGGCATGATATATGATGAGAAAAGAAAAACATTTTTTTTTTTGAATAATTAAAGCAAAAAACATTTTTTAATTCATGGGGCATTTGCCTATTTTTATGAACAATGTGGTCCGATGATGTCTGTTTCCTTAGTGTTTAAGATTTGACTAGTTGTCCTGTTTAGATAAAATGCCCTTCTTCCATGTCAGAACGAGTACTGAATTATAGAAGTGCATATGTGGACCTGAATTTTCCATTGGATCCTGATTCCAGAAGTACAAAGTCATTATGACAATTACATTGAAAAGTATCCAAATATTTTTTTATGATATAAATGCTATAAAAAGCCATCTAAAAGTATACGTCTTCTTTCCTGTGCTAGAGAAGAATGCTATATTATTTGTATTTCATGAGACTTTAAGCACATTTTATTTTTGTAAATGCGTATTATGGTAACTAGGTGTTAGTAAAGTTTAAAGTAGCAGAAACATTTCAAGGTTCATTTATGTAATCCCACAAAAGCTTCTAGAATTGTGTCATTGTATTTTACCCTTTCAAGATAGCCTTTCTGATATTGGAAACTGCACCGTGCGCACTTGCCACCTTGCACCTAGCAATAAACCTGTTTGTGATTGAAATATTAACATGTTTTAATGCATTCAGCTGAACGATCTGAGCAATTGGATTGGGATGTACGCTTGAATATTATTATGGGAGCAGCAAAAGGGCTAGCCTATTTGCATCATGATTGTTCACCCAGGGTTATACATCGTGACATAAAGTCGAGCAATATATTGCTTGACAGCAATCTTGAAGCACGAGTTTCTGATTTTGGACTTGCCAAACTCTTGGAGGATCAAGAATCACACATTACCACGATTGTTGCTGGAACGTTTGGTTATCTGGCCCCAGGTAACTATTTTCAATTATAATTTGATTTTCATGCTTAATTTTTTCTCCCCTCTATATGGGTTCTTATTAGGCTTGTAATATAGAAAATATGCCATTGGTTAGATAGGTACTCCTGGAAGATTATAAAGCTAAGAAGTTTGTAACACCCGTCTTTGTCAAAGTTTGACATGCTACTATCCTTTTTTTTTAAAAAAAAAAGATTGTGGAATTTTATTTCTGGAAACTTGATTTGAAAATATTACTCAAAAAATACATTACTTACCCTAGGGTATGAGTATTTGTTTCTTGTGTTTGTTTCGGATCATGCATGGAGCCATGGGAACAAAACTTGCATTTAGCGATCACACATTATGGAATTACAAACATAACGAAAGCATGATTGCACGAGCACAGGTAGTTTATATTTTCAAATTAACATCGTCTTCATCATCTCTCTCTCTCTCTCTCTCTCTCACACACACACACACACACACACACGCCCCCTGTTGTCAGAATGAAGATATCACAAAACGTTGATACATGATACTGTTCGCTTGCCACTCATGCGAAGGTATTCATGATGGTAAGGGTGAGTACAATAGTGGATTGATGTATCGCCCTGACCTTCTTATAAAGAAAGGTTCCTTGTGAAAATCTGACTGATCCTCTTGCTGTAGAGGCAGAACATTTTTATTTTTTGTAGTTTTTAATTAAAAAAAAAAAACATGTATTCACATAGCATTTCAAAGTTTCTTTTCCTGAGTAAATAATTGCTTCATTGCAGAGTACATGCAAAGCGGCAGAGCGACTGAAAAGAGTGATGTATATAGTTTTGGGGTCCTGGTACTAGAAGTGTTGAGTGGAAAGCGACCCACAGATGCATCTTTTATTGAAAAGGGCTTCAACATTGTTGGCTGGGTATGTTTTCTTTACTACATGGATTCTATCTCTCTCTCTCTTTGTCTCTCTAGAGTTTTTTTGCATACGCGAAAAGTACAAAAGGAAACTTAACTAGAAGTTTAGTTCTTCCTGAAGACCAAGCTATGCCTTATATACTCGGAGGATCCTTTGTTGCCAAGAGAGTAGGAGGCTGAAAATACGTTCTTTTAATTTATTAATATTTGGTTTTTTTAATTTTTATTTGGGTATGTGTGTCCTCCTTCACGGTAAGGTACCGATTTGTTTGGAGTAAATTGGCGATTCACCTGATTTGGGAAGAGGAAACTCGTGATTTACTTGAGCTGAAAAGTGGTCAATTGAAAAGGGGGAAAAAAAATCATGGACGTTTTCCGAAAAGGGGTCCAAATTTTCGGATTGGTTACTTGTGCAAACATGCATTTGAACAGTAACCTTTGCTTGGTATGTGATATTAGGGCTTGTTTGGTGTACTGTATTGTACTGTGTTACATTGTATTTTCTGTATATAATACAATGCAATGCAATATAATACAATACGGTGTGCCAAATATGTACGTCATTTTGATATCATATTAGTATCAAATTATATAATCTTTCAGTCGGCTACGGTAGTTAGGGGGCATGCATTGTATTGACTTGAGTGCTTAATTTTAAAAAGTCCTGTTTTTTAGGGAGCTGCACTATTTCCAGATTATGTAAGCGTTCAAATTGTTTCTTTCTAAATCTTCTCTAATAAAAATTTACGTTGAAAAAATCTGTGTTTAATCAAGTCTTCGGTAGGTCTTGATTAATGTCTGAAGAACTTACTAGGTCAGCTATTAGCGGTCTGTTGCTTTCATTTTGCTTTGTAGTTGAAGTGGCAGAAGTAAATTATTGATTGTCCTTCTGTAACAAAAGTTCCATTTTTGATGGAATTTTTATCATTGCGTTTAAGTTTTAATGAACATTCTACCAAACCCCGCCACCCACACCCACCCCCCCCCGACTACTCCTAAATGATTCACATTTTGGTGAACATGGGAAAAATAAATTCACGGTTGTTTTTGTCAAGCAGCTTATCATTGTTGGTTTTCTTTCTTTCTTTTTTTTTTTGCAGTTAAATTTTCTGGTCACTGAGAATAGGCAGAGAGAGATTCTCGATCCGCTGTGTGAAGGAGTGCAGTCTGAAAGCCTTGATGCCTTGATCTCAGTTGCCTGCCAATGTGTTTCATCGAATCCAGAAGACCGCCCCACCATGCACAGGGTGGTCCAGTTGCTGGAGTCTGAGGTCATGACTCCATGCCCAAGTGACTTTTATGACTCGAATTCCGATTGAAAAAAGCCTGTGATGGGTGGCACCTTGGCAGGTTGAAATTGGATCTCATCTCCCTGTTTCTGCTGCTTAGGAGTAAAGCAAACATAAGAAGGGGCCTCGGATCTGATAAGGCTTACATCTCCATTCAATTCGTTCATTCTTTTTGAAGATTTGTGACATTTTGAAGATGGCCTGCATCATCTGTGCCCCCTTGACCATTAATCAAGCATTTTATTGGTCACCAAAGTGATTCTCGTTGCGGTTTGATGTTTTGTTTTCAATTTGCTAGTGTGCGTTCAACTTTTCTTGTCCACGCGAAGGAAGTTCTACATGGTTGAGTCATTTATTTATATCCATTTTCCTTTTTGTTCCTTTTTGTTCCTTTTTATTTATTATTTATTATTTTTAACCGTCGTAGCCTTTTCTTCTACTAAATTAAGTGTATATTACATTTGTAAAAATCAAATGTGGTCCGTTCTCAAAGATTCCCCTTTATTTATTTATTTATTTTTGTAAAATATGTTTCAATCATAATTATCAGCTCAACTTAAAATTGTGGTGTTTGGTCCTGTCATAGCTTTCACTCTTTTCACCTTTATTTTTTTATTTATTTTATATAAGATTAGAACATTTCGAATATCATATCAAATCTTGATTGCATATGTTAAAATTTAGCATTGGGTTGTGAAAGGAATTCTCCATTATAATGTTGTACTTAAGGTTACGTTTGACACGAAGTACAATATATGTCAAATTTTGACATTTCATTAATATTGGCTAGTGTATTGTCTTTTACTTTTGATTTTCAATATATTTATACAATAATTTTTTTCTCTCTTTTACAAGTTCCAGGTTTATAAACTTATAATAGAAAATAAAAAAGCATTTAAAAATAATTATGTATTGGAGTATAAAATATAGAAGAGAAAACTACATAAAATGTCCACTTATTGATACCCTTTATTAAAAAATCCTCTTTTTCTTAACTTTTCAAAACTGACATTTTTTATTTTATTTTTAAAATATTCATTACATATTTACCATTTTACTAGTTTTAATTCAATCTTAAAAATTGAAAACTCTAATTTACTTTTAATTCCCTCGTAAGGGAATAAGAAGGGAATGTAACTTAAATTTTTAATAAATTACTAATTTCTAACAAAAGGGTAGTTTTAACAAGTGGTGTGTAGGAGGGTATTTTTAATAAGTTGGGGTTTTTAGAAAGCATTCTTGTAAGTTGCCCAAAATAAAATAACATATTAAATACGTTATTTTTACTTTTTTTGTGTGTCAAATATGTGTTGTGTTGGGCTTATAAAAAACATGTAAAACGTAACAAAATAGGGTTTTAAAATTTTTCTTGAACTTTCAGTATCTTTTTCTTGATGCTATATACAATAATTGAATAAAAGACGAACTTATGGGTTTGGCAATAGCTCTGAAGGATCAAGCATTCCAAAACCTTCATATATTCCTTGCTATTCTCGTCCTTCTAGATCAATTGGTGTATAAGTACCCGTGAAGTCTCTTGGATTGTCTCAAAGTATATTTCCTTCCAATCTTTCTTCTCGGCAGAGATTCTTCAAAATTCTAAAACGGAGAACAATAAGAACACTAGATGGAAGCTAGAGAAAAGTCTGTAGGAAATAGTATCTCCAAGGTTAATTCATAGATGCATCAGTAGGAGTTAGTTGGAGCAAAATCTTCCAAAGATTCTATAGAGAATCATGCCAACCACAGGGTAGTTGGGCATGACCTCCATCATGTTGGAAAAACAGTACGCAGTGAAATTTTAAAGTTTTTTCATACCAAAGTATTTATCAAAACACAAGTTTGACACACTATATATATAAATTAACCGGATCTTACTAACCTTGTTTGCCGAAAAGCTCCGCAATCCATGAAAAGAAGTGACGTTATAAAAGAGCTTCAACCAACTAGTTTTCTTTGCTATACTCTATCTACGATCGGGGTGTGTGTGGGCATATTCATACAGCTTTTTCACAGGTGGCTCTCCTTTCAACCAATTGAGAAATACCCAAAGCTATAGTTTGTGATTTGTGAACAACAGCTTTTAGGGGAGTTGCAGAGTCTCGTTGGCAGAGTCTCACTCTAGATTTCTCAATTGATCTTAATAACAATGAGTCTCAGTTCCCTTTTTATAGAGGTTGAGCCTAGGAGTCATTCTTATAAGATAAACTTCAAAAATTTGAATCAGAATCAAATTTGGATCAATATCTGATAAAATCTGCATGTAAATGCGTGATTTATTTAACGCTTGGTCGGCAGGCCGAATTGCTAGATCGGCCTGCCAACTTGCTCCATTGGCAGGCCGAACTTAAAGATCGGCCTGCCAAACTTCTGATAAATGATCCATACGAATCTTTATTGCCTACCCGAGATTCTTGGAATAGAGCCTCAGTTTTAATTCAAATAACCTAATAGAGAAGTTATCTGATTAAAACAGTCATATCTAGATAATCTGTAGGAAAATAAATATTCATAATAATTCAACAAGTTTTTCTTGAATTAATTTATTCAAAATTAATCTAACCGATAAACATACATGAATTATTCGATCTCGATAATTCAATAGGTTTATCTTGAATTTATTTATTTACAAAATTAATTTAACTGATAAACAAACATGAATTATCTGATCTTATCGAATTTTCAGCCAATCTGATAATTTGACACAAGTCACCAATTATTGGAAAAGCACGCCGTATCGTTACAGGATTTTTACGATCTAGCAAAGGGGACCTGATGGACCTATATAGTTCAAGCTCTCGATAATGATGAAACCCAATATCCCAGATATACATTTCATAATTATCAACTCTAACGCTATTTCACTAAAAGTTTAGAACTGCACTCTCGAACCATATAAAATTACGAAGCCCGTGTAGCTAAATCTTCATGACATATCATAATGTATCGTATCCTCATAGGATTATCCATAATCAGCTTAAGGACAAGTTATGTCTTACCTTCCCAATTATGTTTATCTTACATTCTATTATCTCACCATCAGAAAACTTACCATCCAAAGACAATATACCATTCGGTTTCATCTATGTATCCAAATGGTTAAGCACTTTAGTTTTTCAATTACAAGATAACGCCTATAAGAGGATATCATTACTCCTAAATAGGAGTTATGGATTCCATATCTATGAATAACAGGTCTATGCTATCAAGAGTCATGCCTCTAATGTACCAGCATGCATACCACTATTAAAATGTGGATGTCACCCTTTGGCATATCAAAAGACATAAGTTAAGACAACAGACCTACTATTTATCTAAGGATTAAGATACAATACATATAATTGTTTAAAGTGAATCAATTTGCTGAGACAAAATTATTAATCCAAATCAATTCACTTTATGTTTCGAACCAACACATCGTCACCTATGACAATATGCCAATGTTTCTATTCGTGAAGTCCACCTCTAATGGTCAAGACAAACCATCTCTCGTTAGAGATATAGACAACATAACAATCTTTGCATGAATTAAGCGCCCAACTTTACTCCTTTGATTGTGGATCTTATGATTTAGACCGTCACCTTAAGAATCGTGTCTCTGCATAATATGTCCATCATCTGCTCAATTCTTAAAAGTTTAGAATGACAGTCTTAGACTTTTGTTTGCTTAACATACTTTTAACAAATATGAACGTAAAGAGAACAAGATTTGGCATATAAATAATAAACAAAATTTTTATTGATAAAAATGTCTCCGAAAACATATTACATTTTTACTCCTTAGGGCATACACGTCTAACACATTCTTCCAACAGAAGAATGACACGTGCCACAATCATCTCCAATTGTGTAATCCTATATCCATCCAGAATTTATCTGAGATCCGATTTTAGTTCAAACTGAGATATTATTTATTTTAAATTTTAAAATAAATATTTTTCATGATTTTCTTAATTATTTAAATTATTTTATAATTTTAAATAATTATCTATAAAATCTTTTTCAACTCTTTAAAAAGATATTTATCTGCAACAAGATAAGAAAAAGATTACATTAAGATCATGCAAAATATTTGTCTCCTAAAACTATTGATGTGGTGCCATATGGACTCCTAGAGTTCCAGTATGCCGCGCCACACACAATCTAGGTGGACTGTTGTGTGAAATCACAATTTTGCCTATATATACAAAATTAATCCAAGAAAATTTATATTGATCCATTTGAAAGTATAATGAAGCTGGAAAGGAACCCAATGGACATATATAATTTAAGTTCTAATAATTATTTGTAATTTAATTATCTCATAATTAAATTAATAATAATAATTAACTTTGGTTTGTGCCACTATCAGAAACTGAAGCTGCATTCTTAAATTATATACATAATCATAAGAAATCTTAAATATAAAATGTTGTCAATAAGGTTGTCCATTAATATAATCATTTGCCATGTGATAATAACATCTACAGTAATATTCATAATTAGAGTTAAGTTTATAATTTTCCGTGCAATCTTTCTATTTACTTCTTTGTCCATAAGTTTTGTTAATTCTCTAATGAATGACCTTTTATGAACAAATCATAAAGGAGGATTTTGGGTAATATTTAATATCTTATATCAAACAACGAGATCTCTACATCAAAGTTCCTGAACTAATATGCGTGAGAATATTATCTTAACTTCCTATCTCGTAGGAGTTGTGGATTCTATATCGCTGAGTAATATTCCCAGCTATCTATATTAGTATACCTCAAATATATCTAGTTTTTGATCACATATTTATAGATTTCACCCATGGCAATCAAAAGACGTAGTAAATAGATGTGAGTCCACCAATCACCTCAGGAGTAAGGTATAATCCATAAAATGATCAATACTAATAGAATTTTAATTTCTCGTTACAGAATTACACAAGAAATTAAATTCTATCTTAATCCAAGTTTAATGTGTTCTAAACACATTGATGTCTTTATTCAACAATCGCGTTACTATAATCCACATAGGATTATTCCTCCAAGTTAGGTATAGACAACATCACAATCTTAAGCAAAATAAAGTGTCCAGCTTTATCTATTGATTGTAAACTAAAATTCATAGTAGGTACACATAATCATATCCTTTGTATTATGAACACTTCATATACATGATTATTGACTTTTACAAGTATTAGAATCTTTATGATATTTACATATACATATATATCATGGAAAACAATAAGGAATATTATTTATTAATAATGTAAAACTTTCTTTTTCATAATGTCCGACTAGGATAAAACGACATGCTTTATAAGCATCAATCCCAACAATAGGACTATTGAGCAAAAATATCCTATTATTTTACATCACATAATTTCACCTATAGTAGAACCTTAAGAGCATAGTAGTTTATTATTAATTCAACCTATTTACAATTATTAGAATAACCTCTTATTTGGTTACAATCTCTTGTTAGAAGAGAAAACCATTTAACTCTAATGAAAATAGTATTAGTTGTGTATATATTACGGGAATTCTGGTTGATTTGGGATTACAGCTAAGCTTAGTAAATTTTAATTGATAGGGTGTTTAGGGTTATAGTTCTAACCATATAGTTTTTAATCGCGGTGTAAAGCAAAAGTTTGCTATAATATAAAGCTTTTACATATTATATAAATCTTTATGAGAAGAAAGTTTTAGAAGAGGAGAGAGAGAGACTTATTAGGAGAGAAAAAATAAGGAGTGATGTTTAGTTTATCAAAGTGAGAGAGTTAGTTTTTAAGAAAAGTTGACAATGTTAATAACGGAAGAGAATCCAAATATTTATTTTGTTAAGACTCTTATTTAGATAGCTGATGTGTCAATTAATAATTAGTCAGACAAAATTTACAAAGAATTTAGGCAGAGAATCCGCTTTTATTTATTAGATGCTTGTATGCAATGCAATTTCTACAATTAGTGTTTTGTTTTTGTTTTGGTGATTCTAGTTTTGCTACTTGTGAAAAAAAACATAAGATTGAATAGCATGTGGTGCATATTTGAACAAGTGTAATGTATTTATGGCTATTAGCGAACAATGAGCATTCTATTATTTTGGTCATTAAATTTTTAATTTACACATTATTTTCAATTTTTTGATTAAAGATTTCTAAACTTTAACATAGATTCTCTTACATTTCAATCATATAAAATTTAAATTTTACAAAACATAGAAATATTAAATCTAGAGTTGAACACCAAAAGGTCAAAGTAATATGCAGCCAAAAAAAAAGATCTGAATTAGCTTTAGCCACCAATTCATCAAATTAGATTCATGAAACAAATAACCAAATGATTTGTAGAAGAAAAAGAAACATAAAATCCAAACAATCAACATTTAGTTTATTGGTTTCAACAGAAATTTGAAGTTTTGTAAAGAGTTATATTGTTGTGGCAAAACGATTTGAAATGTAATCGAAACATATGAAACAAGCACCTTAAATAATGCTACAATAATTTTCTTTTCAAATTTTACAATCTCATGTCACTCTCTAGCTCCATTCCTTATCCAAAGGAATCGAGGTGTTAATTGGGATCAGGCTGCCTAAGGCTTGGAACATCAGCTCAACCTGCATAAAAATCGGGTGAGACTAGGTCGGAACCCCTGAATTGGGTTGGACCTAGTTTTAGACCTAGATAGAAGTATTTACTCTCCCTAACTCAAGCAAGTGGTTCTACCTTTGGAAAACATCATCAGAGAAGAGACAACCTATTTATGATTCCAACCGAGAAGACTAGTAAAAGGAAGGATCAGTAATGTCATATATTTTAGGAGCTAGATCTGATGCTGATGAACAAGTAAGAATTAGAAGGAGTTGTTAAAGAAGAAGCGGCACATTCATTTCACTTCAACAATTTATTTTAATGTTAGGCTTTTGCTTCTTTTAGTTCTTCATTTTATATCCATCTCCAACACAAGCTAAGCATAAAGGACAAGCAAGACATTGTTGCCAGCTTCTCTTCGGGGCGAAATCCATGGAGTTTATACACTAATGTTTCAAAAAACTTTTCTTCTTTACGCATCACAGAGGACTAGCGGCACAGAGGAGATTTAGAGATCTCCCTCGTTGTAAGGACGGAGTTCCAAAGATCTCCTTTGCATGGAGAGCGATCTCACCGCTTGCGTAGTGGCCACATGTAGATCTCACCGTCTGAGATTGTGTCCTCCGTCTTCCTTGGCTCACTCTCCCCGCTGCGGTCGTATGGAGGCGATTCATCTCCTTCATGCGACAGGTATTACGCTACGTATTTTTCCGGTTTTCATTTTTTTTTTTGGCTTTTATGTATTTTTCTTTAGAATCCCAATTCCATGTCCTCAAAATCCTAGAAGAATTAGTCGAATTGCATTCACATAACAATGGAGCAACTGAAGACGATTGGGTATGAACTGGCTAGGGGATCATAAGGAGCTTTCAAGCGATCAAAGGACTGTCTTCATTTGGTCTAGTCCATTGACGAGGCCAGATTGGAACCCTTTGGTGCCGTGTCTCTGACCCCGACATCCCAAAATGCAAGTTTTCATGTCTTGCAATTTGAAAAAGAAAGATTCAAAAATAAATAAATAAATAAATAATAAGGGTTTGAAATTTGGTAAAACAGAACACAGCCTAAGCAAAATATTATAGCTGTACACAACAATTTAATAAGGGAGGTGTTTGGTTAAGGGTGGTGGTGAACCAGAAACTCAGTTATGAACAGTATAAAACTCTTATATGCTACAGGTAAAAAAAATTACTACCGTATAAAGTTCTCACATGTTAAAGTTTCTACTACTAGCCGAACACTCTATGAGTATTAGTATAACCAACACATGCTACACAACCTTAAATTGTGCACTATTGGTAGTGCCTCTCAGGCATGCACTATCACAGAAGTTCTTAAGAAAATGTGTCTTTTCCACTTGTAATTTATACTTTAAAATAGTCGAATCCCCCCCCTTCCAGGAGAGAAAAAAAAAAAAAAAGAGGCCAAATAGCTTATGTTGACAATCTTTTTAAATAAATTGCAGAACTTTTCAAAAGTTAGAGTAATAGTTAAATTTTTTAAAAATTAAAAAAAATAATATTTTTTTACAACAGTATATTATTAATAAACATTAGTATATCACTAAAGTATAATATTGAATAATATTTGTGCATAACTTATTAACTATATTTTATCATTAATAAATTATGTTATTATTGATCTATTAATAATTTATCTTCAAATAAATAAATAAATAAATCATTAAATTAATTAATAATAAAATATAAATTAATACATTATCGATGCATTTCAGTTTATTATATTGATAAACATCAATATACCAAAGTCGCTATTTTCTTAATTTTTAAAAACTGCGGCTTTTTATTAAAAAAAAAACATAAAAAGGGCTATTTGCCACTGTATTGAAAAAAAAAAAAAAGGTTGTCTAATCCCTAAGTTTGCCCGTCTTTTCCCTCAGCATCTGGGACTCGTCTCTTCTGCCATCTCTGTGGCTTCAGCCAGCAAGTCGGCGCTCGCTTTTTCTTAGGAATGAATTCAGTGGCAAGGCAGAGCTTGAATCTGTTGAAACGGCCGCCTCGTGAGGCTGTCGAAATTCCGAGCTCTGTGCAGCACCAACAATGGAGAGGGATACGGGTGAAGGTGCTGAACGGCAACCTGGACCAGGCACTGAGGATGATGGAGCGGAAAATGCGGGGGAGCGGAATTGAGCGCATGATTAAGAACGAGCAAGTTTACCACCTCAAGAACTCCGAGAAGCGCGTCTTGGCACGCAAGGCTCTCGAGGCCAAAATCCGATCCCAAGATCTCGCTCGCAAGCTAAAGGCCATCCTTATTCAGAAAGTCAGGTATTTTGAAACAAACAAACAAAAAAACACAACCTTTTCATTTAGAACCATGGACATGGGCCATATTTTTTTTTTTTAACTCTGTTTATGAGTTCAACTCTTTCAGAGTTTACAAGAAATTTTATATGGTTTTGAATACTGGGGTTTGTCCCAGGTGCTTGCTGATTGGCTTTATGATATACAACTACCAAACACTGTTTTAATAGTCTTTTTTGTTTGTGAATTAGTTCACTTTTTTTTTTCTTTTTTCTTTTTTTTTTTGGTTATAGAAACTTATCTAGGTTTTTAAATGCTTGTTGATACTAAAGGGTCTATGAAACCTTAAATCACTTGTAAACTTGTCGTTGTGTTAAAAATGGGGAGGTCCATTACACTACTTTGAATTATTGTCTTGGACTAAACTTTTGTGATCATCTAGTAAGTTGGGTCCTTTTAAAAGAAACTTGTTCTTATCTATTGGAATCTTTGCGCTGCTTTCTTTTGAATTCTCACTCCTGTATATTTTTCCTTCCATCCTCAAAGCTGTTTTCTGAAGCGGGATGCATCTTGATATTCTGTTATATGAAAGTTGAATTTGTTGTCTGTAAATGAGTTTCACTCTTTTGGATTATAGATATAAACAAGGGCAGCTTCTGTGCCGAAGAAAGTCATCTATTTTTAAAATCTGTTCACCTAGTGCTTGAAAATGTGTTTTCTGATTTATAGCCGCTAGGAGTTTAGATTCCATGATAACTCTTGTGAATTTGCTTCATTATGTGAAAAATGGAGAGTCCAGTGTGTTAGATTTTGGATAATGTTACTCGGGCTTCCTTGGTTGCTTGTGTAGGACTGAACGTATGTAACTATTCTTGGGACAATTTTGCTTATGGGAAATTTTTTTGGTGTTTTCCTGGCTTTGTCAGTCACTTTACAATGATCAAGCGAGCAATTTTTCTCATTCTAGTTCCTTATTTTTTTGAAGGGTTAAACAAATGAAATTGCAATGAATTTTGCTCTAAAGTAGATGGAATTTGTATTACGTGCTTCTGATTAAATTGTTTTGCTGGGGATTTAAGGAATAAATTCACCCATTTTCGGGTTTAAATTTTGCTTTGCCCCATTGCCAGTTCTTTTCTTCCTTCCTTCCTCTGTGTGTGTTGAGTGGGGGACGAATGCAGTTTGAGCCTTTCTATTAGAAAGTTAAAATGTTGTTTATTCTTATTGGCATTCTCATTTTGCATCGCATACACATAATTCTTTTTGTCTGCGTATGTGCACTAACATTCTGCTTTGGAATATTGCAGGGGTCTATGAGACTAGCGATGGGTTTTGTTTTTTGTTCTTCCCTTCTAAAAATTTGATATGAGAAACAAGGACAAGTAGTTTTGGCCTATAGGCATGTCTTCTTAGGGGGTCTTGAAGCACCTCAGAGATGTTCAAAATTTACATATTCTCTTCTGTAGTTGTGCCTGAGAAGCTGCATTTAGCTTTGTAAAACTGTTGGCTTTGAATATTTGCCTTTTGTCTTGTTGTTAATAAATTTACCCCTTAATTTCGTCTATTAGTGTCTGATTGCAGGCATAATTTACAATGGAGCAGTTCATCAGTTTAACGGGGTCAGCTGTTGACCAAGAAAAGTATAAATTTGATTTGAAATGAATTTTCATGAATTTGGTAACCATAGATTGACTTTTGAGATATCTAAAGGTCTTCTTTGTTTTATTAACTCAAAATTCAAGCTATAAACTTGTAATATCCCCAAAAGAATTAATGTAACACCCGCTGCAACTTTAAAATTTAAACTAGCCATAACCATGTCTACTAGTCAACACCAGAGTGTTAATGAAATCGATAATTGATAGAACTGAGCTTGATCAGTTTAAGCGAATGTGGCCAAAACTCTTAGGATTAAACTATTTTGGTCTCCAAGTACAGGTCAAATCTCATTTTGGTCTCTTATTTTTAAAACATTTTAGAATGAGTACTCGACCTATCAAATTATTCCAAATAAATCATTCTATTAAGTTGACTGTTAAATTTTAAGTGAATAAAAATGATAAACTTTCTTTGTTGCGGTCGTGTCTGAGTAGTAAAAAGACAAAATTAACTTTCTAAATAGCGCATAGTCCTCGTGTCATTTCTGTTGAGATTTTAAAAGTTTGATGGGTGAAAGGGATGACTAAAACGAAGACAATTTGATGGATCGGAGACTTGTTCTGGACGTTTTAAAATCATGGACCAAAACAAAATTCAATTTATATTTCGGGTATAAAATTGTGATTAACTATAAATAAAAATAGCATAGAAGGTCGAATCATTTGGTGGAAATGGTAGTTTTTATCCTATTAAACTTATTATATGGCTTTGTGTAAACAAAAGCTGGCCTTTGTTGATAATCAAATGGGCAAGTTATAATTAAGTACATGTTTAACCAAACACAAAACATCAGTCAATTATTAAAGTCTATGTAATAACTGATTTATGATTCATTGGGTAATAATAGTTATTAGTAGGAGACTAGGAGCGCACCCCTCTATCATCTCTACAAAAGGCCAGGGTGAAAAGCATGTCCAAAAGTTTCAATATCTCTTTATGTCTTTGCAATGTTTCTCACCTGGATCATTGCACATTGTGCAGGTACATTTCAGAACAATATATATATATATATATATATATATATATATATATCTGTGTGTCTGTGTGTGTATATTAGTACTATAGCATGAGTTCTAATTAATTTCTAGTTACAGGGTTGATGGAATATTGTGGGCGTCTCATTTTTTTTTTCCATAAAAATATTATCATAAGCTGTTTTGTGATGTGGTTTGTGGATTTATTTATTTTTACTCTTATCCCATGGAACTTTTAGTTTTGTACTAGGGAATATCTGATGTTAATTGTTGTTTCTCTTTCATTTAAAAATAAATTATAATTATTTCATTTTGATTTGTTTTGCATTATAATGAGAAAGTAGATTGTTAATGTTCAACTCCTATATATATCTTACGAATGAGTATAAATAATTTAAGCTATTATCTGCATTATATCAATTGTTTCAATACGTTTGTTTTGATTGGAATAATTGGCATTGTTGGCTGCAACCCCCTGAAATAATGTTCAATTTGTCATTTTGGTCATCGAATTGACCGCCCTTGTTGCCAATATTGCTTCTTCTTTCACAGCACACTCCTTGTCTCCTCACTGTATCCTTTTTTTTTTTAAATTTATATAATGATTTTTTCTATTATATCAATAAGAAACATCAGTAGCACAGTAGTCTATCATCAGTATTATGATAGAGTACTGCAAGCAACACGATATGAAGAGGGGGTTTTGGTAACACGACAGAGTACCTTTAGTATCATGACAAACTACCTTCACTTCGGTGTCATGGCAACTTATTGTTAGTAACCTGGTAGACTATCATATGACAGGTCGGTGGTGGAATACCTCGGTAACGTGGAATGATACTGTCATGGACACTTTTTTATATTCTGAAAACTGTTGCTGTGAATTTTTGGATCAACTTGAGAAACACCGCTTTTGTAGTATTATTTTTCAATCTCATCGTTTTTATGAAAAATTTTAAAACATACCATCTTTTTGAAGTATAAAGACATAATTTATCATAATAATTTTATGTTAAGGTTAGACAAACGAGTATTATTTATGGGTTTTTGGCTTTTTTTGGTTAGCAAAAATGATATGAATAAAAAAAATAAAAATAAATGATAGAACACAATAGTAATAATAAAAAAATAACATACCACCTAATTTACCCATAAAAGTTTCAGGAAAAGTTCTTTTCCATGACAAAAATTAGAAACACAATAATGATATTTGTCTTGAGTGCCTTCTTTTTCAACGTTGCCCATGACCATGTGGATTGTCCATCATTGAAAAATAATAAGCCACTCAATTAATGTAATATTTTCTTTTAGAATATAGGACCAATTATATAATTGAGCCTAGGACGAATTACGAATATGGAATTCAATATTATCATTTGTGTTTATCAACAACTAATGGCGAATTCTTTCATATCTCAATTGTCATATTTTTGTATCGATCGTATACATGATATTGCCATGCATATATGGGTGAAACAATGAGAATACGCGAGTTTTATAGCATCATATGACACGGAAGATGCAGAATGTCACGTCATTGTGATGAGAGTTGCAGAAGAAAAGAAAATTACCAAGGAGGAAAATGCAAAGATGGTTAAGAAAATGCAAAGGTATGTTGTTTAAACGTAACATAGTGCATGTATAGTTCGGATTCTCTGCATTAACAAGATGATGAAGTTAGATGTGTACTATATCTAGGTAGAGGGAGGTATCGGTGAGTTGAGACACATGCTCCTATTCACATTTTTGAAATTTTAATTTTACCTTTAATTTATGTGTAAAACTTTTATTTTAAACAAGAGTTATCTATGATATATATATATACTTCTAATACTCCCACCCCATTGAAGATATTTTCTGACCCTGCTATTATACTATATGCCTATATATTCCCTGGTTCCTCAGTGATATGTACGACTAGCTAAGGATAGATTTATTTATTCTGGCATTTTTATAGGGTGTTTGGCTAGTGGTGGAAACTATTGATGAGAATCGTTTTTATTGTAGCATGTGAGAGCTTTACACTGTAGCAATCTTTTTTTTTAACTGTAGCATGTGAGAGCTTTACACTGTTCATAACTGAGTTTGTGGTGTGAACCACCTTTTAATCTGTGAGCTACCGTTCGTAATTATTTGTAATTTTTGGTCCTTAGACCACAAAATTAATAATGAGCTTTTAAAATTTAATAAAAGTAATCACATATCAGTTATATGATATCTTGACGTCTTACAAAAGTAATCCCAATCTCATAAACATGTTCTCTTTTGTCCGTGAAAATCATATATCTTCGTTAATTTTTAAAATGTTTTCATTAAATTTGCCAATTAAAAATAAATTTGAGAACTACATGAACTCAAAAAGAGTTGATGAAAGGCCAATTATTGTGCTAGCAATTCAAGGAACAACAAAATCACCAAAAAAAAAAAAAAACCCACACAAATTACTAAATTAGCTGGCTGGCTAGTGATATTACGAGAACCAAAAAAAAGAAAAAAAAGAAAAAAAAGACATGAACGTGAAATGAATGATTCACGACGTCAGAGGCTAGGGGTCCATTCCCTTGACTCGTACCAATGAGAAATTGAAAAGAAATTGAATAGAAAGCTGCTGAATTGGCCTATTTCTTGTGTGTATCAATTCAAGTATTTTGAGAATGCTTTCTTAGCAAAACAAATGGGAAAAACTCAGTAGAACTTGAATTGTAAAACATTATTTATGCGAGGAAAATAAAGTACAGACAAATAAGATAAAATAAGAGGAACATAATTATCATTTAAAATGATTAATAAACTTCATCTCCGAGAATCTTTACCATTTGAATCATGAGATGTTATCTCAAATCATGTACTTATACTTATTGTGTGCAAAGCCTAATATATTAGCTACCAAAGTGGCCCGGGTTGGGTTTCGGGACCTGCCTCTTAGGTCGCCTTAAGCACGACTTGATCTCTGTGTGGCATCATATACTTAAAACTTAAACAATCGGGGTCTTATTCTATTGATGTTTTAGAAAATCATTTAATTTGTCTTACTCGGTGACACTTATATTGAGATAATATTTATTAGAACGGTTATTCATATTTTCAAGGTGATTGAAAATGATAATGCGATTAAAATGTAATTTAATTCTTAAAACATTTAAGAATATAAGAATTGACGAAATATTTATAAAAATCGTAGCTACCAAGGAAGGGATTTTGAGTCCTACTTTGTTTACTAATACCGAAACACGTCCACACTGCAAATCATGTTCCGTTATACCTTAGCTCTGTGGGGACAACGAACAAACTTTGGTGTAGACTCAATTGTCAGTATCAAAACTTAGACATAATTAACTAGTATATGATTTCATAGTTTCTTAGTGTGCCTTCCTTATAATACCTCATTTATTCATATAATTATTAATCACACTTTAAAATACATAAACAATGATTTTTGATGAATTAAACAAGTGAAAACATATTTAAAATTTCATTTTGGATCAAAGGAGCTCGGTGGCTCAAATTAGTGCCTCCTAGTGTTGTGCGATTGACTAGGATACCCTATCAGCGGTCGACCATGTGTCTCGTGGTGGCAGGGTTGACCACGACATTGCAGCCAGAAGTGCTCTGCTTCGAGCACCCGAACTCGAATCTAGTTCAAACCTTTCCAAATCAGTTTTAATACTTCTAAAACATGTTTTGAAGGTCCATAAACATTGTATGAATCATGTAATCTTATTTCCATACACATACAACTCAGTTTTATCATTATTCAAACCTTTTTCACAATTATTCCAAAAATAAAGAAATAAATATAAAAATCATGTTCAGTTTTTTTCTAGCTTGGTTTGATGCTATGTTTTAGTTCAAGAATACTCAATCATTTGTTTCAAGCATACCTTATACTTATTTAGCCATAGATCATCACATGCAAGCATAATCTCATAACAAACTTGTTCAAAACAAAGCTGTTCATGTTAAAACAAAATGTCCAGACCCTTAAATCATAAGTTTTAACACAAAATCAAAAATAATTTTTCCATAATAAGAGTTCAAATCATTGTAGACATTTCTAACCTCAGATTAAAGGATTTGACAGAACTTTCATGGCTCCAAGCCTAGGTTTTTGCTTCTGTTTTGATTGAAAATAGAAGCCTTTATGCTTTGAGTTGTTGAAGTAAAATGCGAGAGGGAGAGATAGAGATAGAGAGTGACACGAAAAAGAGAGGAAGAGAGAGTGTGGGTGATGAGTGATAGGTCTGAATGTGTTAGGGACCAGTTGGTTATTTGGGCAATTGTTGTTTTTTTTTATATATATAAATGAATTAAAGGAAAATGTTTCAATGTAATTAAAACTGATTTTAAAAATATCAGAAATTATTTTAAAAATTTAATAATTGCTAAAAAAATTAAATAAAGCAAAACAAGATAAATAAAATGCAAATAAATAAGATAAGTAAAAGAAATATCACAAAAGTGGTTAATTAAAAACAAAATTTAAATTAGGCATACTAATTTATCAAATTGCATCCTAATTAGGATTAATTAAATTTACGACATTACAAGCCACTAAGAATGTATATATATGTATATGCGGAAATAGCAAGCATATATATATATATATTAGTCATTTACACAAAAGAGAGGAAAACGTCCGTGTGGCTAAGATTTCAAAATCAAGTATTTGCGTCTTTGCAATGTTCATCATTTTGATTCTTGCAAATCATGCAAGTAAGCTAATTATATATATATAGATATATATATACAAATATTAATTTATTCTTCTATATTTTCTTCCCTTCCCAATTTCTTTCTACAAGTAGCATTCTTTGAAGTTGCATTACAATTTAGAACATCTTTCTCTTCAAACATTCTTGACTAATGTTTTAATTAATTATTTGAAAATGTTGAGATAGATGGTGAACATATTCTTGAATGCGAGTTTTATAGTACCAGATGGCGGGACAGATATCAAAGGTCATCTAATTGTAACAAGAAATGCAATGCAATAGGCAAGTTCAACTTATGTTGAATATATATAGAGGAATTTTTTTTTTTTTAGTTTTGAATTCCTATGATTATAGTAACCCTAGCCCATATAATTATGCCTTCTAATTTCATTTTTTTTAATTTATCCTTCTTCTAAAATTTGAAAGTGATCATTTCGATTCAATTTGATCCCTAGCAAAAGTTTTGGGCCAAAAAAAGATAAAAAGACAGAAATACCTTTAAATAATTATACAAAATTGTTTTAAATATTTAAATAAAAAGCATTAACCACATAATTATGCCTTCTAATTTTAATTTTTTTTTTAATTTATCCTTCTTCTAAAATTTGAAAGTGATCATTTCGATTCAATTTGATCCCTAGCAAAAGTTTTGGGCCAAAAAAAGATAAAAAGACAGAAATACCTTTAAATAATTACACAAAAATGTTTTAAATATTTAAATAAAAAGCATTAACCACATAATTATGCCTTCTAATTTTAATTTTTTTTTTAATTTATCCTTCTTCTGAAATTTGAAAGTGATCTTTTCGATTCAATTTGATCCCTAGCAAAAGTTTTGGGCCAAAAAAAGATAAAAAGACAAAAATACCTTTAAATAATTACACAAAAATGTTTTAAATATTTAAATAAAAAGCATCAAATTTGTTTTTTAAGCAAAGCAGATCTAGCACGCATAATGTTTCTGAAAGAAAATATAAAAATTATCTTAAAATATTTTCCATCAACTATTTAAATGTATTTGTTTTTCTTCTTTGGTTTTTTTTTTTTTTTTTTTGGTCAAGAAATTGAAACATGTTTTTTAAATAAATTACGTACTACTTTTAATGCTTGAGGCGTATATAAAAAAATCCCTATTTTATTTATATATTTAATTTAGGCCAACGTGTGTGCGCATATGGAAGAAAAGGTCAGTAGAGCAGTATACAGTGTTTCCATACCTTGCAGCCTTAATAAACTGTTTGGTGTGGACCCTCTACGGGCTGCCCATGGTGCATCCTGGTAACATCTTGATCCTGACCATTAGCGTTTCCAGGGTCGCCATCGAGTCAGTCTACTTTGCTCTCTTCTTCATCTTCTCCGACAAGAGAAAAAGGCTCAAAGTGCTTCTAATGTTGCTTGTTGGCCTCTCATTCATTGCTCTTCTTAGTTCTCTGGTTCTTACTCTGGTTCACACGCACAAAGAGAGGTCCATGATTGTCGGCATCGTATGTGTCTTCTCTAGCAGTGTCACGTACTCTTCACCATTGGCAGTCATGGTTAGTCTGTTTCCCTAGCTACCTAATTTGCATGCTTATAATATCAACGTTGCTAGGTACACCAGTAATATTTAACACCGCACTTTATATTCAATATTGTATAAATAAAACCAAAAAATTTGTGACTGTATATCGAGTTTGAATCCCCATTCCAAGTTAAATTATATATATGTATATATTATTAAAAAAGAGAAGAACAAAAAGATAAATTGTAAGAGTCCACGAAATAATTCACATGTTATTTTATATGTACCATAATGTCGTATCTTTATGATTTCATAATATGTGAGCAATGAGTCAACATATAACTCAAAATGATAATTTTTTTGAACGAAAATGGTAATTTTTTATGATGGTACTTAAATTGTAATTTAATCGTGGAAACGGTTTTTTTTTTTTTTGGCAGAAACTAGTGATCACAACGAAAAGCGTGGAGCTTATGCCATTCACCCTGTCAATTGCTTCCTTTATGAATAATATTACCTGGATCTTTATGCTCTTCTCCATTTGGACCCTTTTCTCCTGGTAATTCTCTAAACTCAACTATCTCTTATAGTACATAACATTACACACACATATATGATGAATAATGCAACTCAAATTTATTATATTCCCAACTTTTATTAATACCAACTCAAGTGAATTGTTTTTTTTTTTTTTTTAAATATTTACCGTCTATTAATAACAAGATATTATATCTACCAAAAAAAACATGATAAATCAGCAACCAAAAAAAACATTATTAATACCAGCTCACTGTTTGGGCTGACCCAGTTGAGTCTTCATGCTGTATAAAATAACATGTGAGTTATTTCGTGGACTCTTACAATTTATTTTTTTGTTCTTCTTTATTTGATAATATATATATATATATATATATAGATTATTTAACTTGGAATGGGATTCAAACTCGATATACAGTCACAAACTTTTTGGTTTTATTTATACAATATTGAATATAAAGTGCGGTGTTAAATATTATTGATGTACCTAGCAACGTTGATATTATACGCATGCAAATTAGGTAGCTAGGGAAACAGACTAACCATGACTGCCAATGGTGAAGAGTACGTGACACTGCTAGAGAAGACACATACGATGCCGACAATCATGGACCTCTATTTGTGCGTGTGAACCAGAGTAAGAACCAGAGAACTAAGAATAGCAATGAATGAGAGGCCAACAAGCAACATTAGAAGCACTTTGAGCCTTTTTCTCTTGTCGGAGAAGATGAAGAAGAGAGCAACGTAGACTGACTCGATGGCGACCCCGAAAACGCTAATGGTCAGGATCAAGATGTTACCAGGATGCACCATGTGCAGCCCGTAGAGGGTCCACGCCAAACAGTTTATTAAGGCTGCAAGGTATGGAAACACTGTATACTGCTTTACTGACCTTTTCTTCCATATGCGCACAC
Organism: Artocarpus heterophyllus; assembly: GCA_025403435.1. Taxonomy (NCBI): domain Eukaryota; kingdom Viridiplantae; phylum Streptophyta; class Magnoliopsida; order Rosales; family Moraceae; genus Artocarpus; species Artocarpus heterophyllus. Next base: position 12,260,989 of record CM046344.1, on the reverse strand, counting down.
ACGTTGGCTTAAATTAAATATAGAATTAAAATAGGGATTTTTTTATATACGCCTCAAGCATTAAAAGTAGTACATAATTCATTTAAAAAAAATGTTTCAATTTCTTGACCAAAAAAAAAAAAAAAAAACCAAAGAAGAAAAACAAATACATTTAAATAGTTGATGGAAAATATTTTAAGATAATTTTTATATTTTCTTTCAGAAACATTATGCGTGCTAGATCTGCTTTGCTTAAAAAACAAATTTGATGCTTTTTATTTAAATATTTAAAACATTTTTGTGTAATTATTTAAAGGTATTTTTGTCTTTTTATCTTTTTTTGGCCCAAAACTTTTGCTAGGGATCAAATTGAACCGAAAAGATCACTTTCAAATTTCAGAAGAAGGATAAATTAAAAAAAAATTAAAATTAGAAGGTATAATTATGTAGTTATAATCTCTTTATTTAATTTTCCTATGATTATAGTAGCCCTAGCCCATATATGTAATGTTCCTTTTGGTCTGCCGTTCAAGAAACGATTAGAGAAGCAAATACTCATGTATATAAGAACGTCTAATTATAATTATAGCTGACACTGGCGATAAATAGAAGAAGAGGCAGATGACGTTCCCTGAAAATGATCGGAAGAACAACACGTAATTGTAATAGTACTTTTCCCTCAACAATTAACAAAAGAGAACAAAGAAAAATAGTAGTAGTACGTTTGGTGTTTCAGAAATAAAAACAAGAAACGACAATAATGAGCTGAAAATATACGTACATGCGCACGTATAGAAAACAAATGATAAAAACTGAATAACTTTTGATCAGCAATAAGGAATTGGTGTTACCTATTATACCAACTGCAGTTCGAGCAGCTTCTGCAGAAGCCATTATTGAAACAGTAGCTGATGATAATAATAAGATGAAAAAATTAATGAGAAGCTAAGAGTGATATATACATATATATATATATATATGCATATGTGTGCGTGTATATATATATGTGTGTGTGTATATATATATATATATACACACACGCATTATGTATTGCTGGTGAAATAAAACTAAAAGCAACCCATTAATTAATGCTCACTCACTTGGCGTTGCTCGGCCGCGAAAAGAGATGCGAGGGTTTTGATTGAAATAATTGATTATTTAATTTAAATATTTTGTATTTATTTTAAAATTATTTAGTTTCATTTATCCCTAGTTTTTAAACAATTATAAGATAAATGGAAACTATTTAAATTGAATAATCAATTATCCTTCCCTTTTCCTAGAATAAATAGAAAGAAAATACATATATGACAAACAACATTCCTGTCTATGGTTCCAATAAGCAACTCTATGCATGCTATCGCTCCAAGGAGTTTGCATAAGAATATTAGTGCAAATAATGGAGTTCCTATAAAAATACTCTCTCCGTGAATTTATTCCAATAACTCGTCTAAATAAAGATTGCAATGTTATTTTGGAGGTTTGAACTAAAATTTAAACCTTTGTACACCTGTATTTTTTAAAAACATTCAAATTTCAGTTAAATTCTATGAACAAAATGGACACAACATATATTATTTAGCATGTAATATATAAAGATCTTAAAATTTAAGATCTTACACTATCAAAAACAAACAAAAAAATTCTTAAAATCTCTCCACCAAAACAATATAAATTAAAGATCTAACTTTTTTTAAAAAATAAAAGCCATTCCGATTATTTTTTTTTCTTTTATACCACAGCCATGTTTAATTAATCTAGTAATTGCAATAAGAATTATTATTGTGCATGCTATAATTGTTGGTAATTATAATAGTGATGTTGTAATTTGAGCATGTTAGTGACACAATAAAAGATAATTAAACTCTTGTTATTCATAAAATACTTTTTTTTTGGAGCGCTGTAACATAAAATAAACTAGTGCGCATTACCGCCCATGTTTTTCAAGTTGTCTTGTCCAAAACATCAAAGTTTTTCGGAATATTTATTTATGAAGGAATATTACCCAAAAAAAAAAACACGAATATAAGAAAAAACTAAACCCTATGCATAATACTTACGTATTACTTCCCATGCTTTCCAACGTCTCTTGTCAAATGTTTTCAGAAAATTTGTTGCTTTTTTTTTTTTGCTAGCATATATCTTATACGATATTAATCAATTTTAATTTGGACTTCCATAGGAATTAGCTAGTCATGCAATAAATTAAGGTACAGAAGCTACTATACGTTAATTTTTGATTTGTAGAATTTTTTTAGGAGTGTTTGTGGATGGTTTGAGCAGTTTTTTATCCAAACCACTGACTAAATGGAAAAATAAATTTTACTTTTGGACGATTTGGGCGGTTTATTGTTTTTTATAAAACCAAACCAAACCAAATCACACATATATAGTTTGGACGATTTTGTTTGGGCTGTTTGTGTTTAAAATTATTATTTTTAACATTTAACAAAAATTATAAAATGTCTAAAAGTTTATCCTTGAAAGTTTTAATACAGCCTTAAACCAAACTAAAAAGCCATAATAACATAAATCAAAGTTCACCAATAATCACACTAAAAAGTTATAAATACAACTAAATAACATGAGATAACTCAATTAAATTTTAAAGTTGAATTAAAATTTTCCATTGGTGTTGATAAATTTCTCTTCTTACTAATATCCTTAATCGACACTGTAGTGAATTGGGCAAGCAGCAGAGAGAGACGACGTGACAGTAACGGCATGATGAGTAGGCCCATAGTGGTGCAAAGAGAAGATGTTTGTTGCTGGATGGGGGAGGCTAGGGTTCCATTTTATGGGTTAGTCTTAGTTGTATTTGTTAGTTCTTTAATTTGATTTTGTTTTTTTAAATGCTGGTGATGAGTGATTAGGAGGAGTATAATTATAAAGTATAAAAATGTACACCTTATATGGGTAGAACTTCATGTAATAACAAATGACAAATGACAAAAATAAAATAAAAAAAAATAAAATATTTTTAAAAAATTATATAATATGGCGGTTTAGTGAGCAATTTAGGTGGGCGGGTTGGACGGTTTGGAAGTACAAACACCCCTAGCATTTTTGTTGATTTGATATTAAAAAAAGAAACGTAGAGAAATAAATAAATAAAAAAATGAAAACTTAGAGATACACAGAAAGGAATCATTTTAGAGAAGGTATTAAAAGCTCACAGCCACACTAGACTGAGGAGTAATTAAATCGATAGTAAAACGTCAAATGTACAGTAGTTATACATATATATGTTCCATATGCAAAGACAAATAATCAAGCTAATTTTAATAGGCGCTTGATTTAAGTGCAATTAAGAGGTTGGATTTTGTGGAAGCCGTTAATTAATTCTCTTCTTCAAATATCTCCTCAACAGTAGCGCTATTATGTTTAGAGGATTTTAGAAGGTGAGAGATCTCCTTAACAGTAACACTATCTATTTTTCGACTCTGTTTCGCTAGTTTGCTCACCTTTAATTTGTTGATTTTTTTTTTCCATATAATTTTGTTGAGAATCAATAAGAAACGTTTTGATAAATTTTGTTTTCTCCTCCAGAACTTTTTTTTTCCTTTCTCAAACCACGAGAATCAATAAGTGGCAGAATAGTTTTGTCCTTACCAACAGAAGAATATGTATAGAAACGCTTATTATATTTCCTATAACATACAATACGGTGTTTTTTTTTTTTACATATTAGTAATTTATGTTATTTATTAGATTGGGTAAAATTCGATTGATTCGATTTAATAATTCATGTTAGTTTATTGATTAAATTAATTTTATGAATTAGTTTAAAATAAATATGTTGAACTATTTGAAAAGACTTTATTGATATAGGATTATCTTTATATGATTGTTTTAATCAAATAACTTCTTTATTAGGACACCTAGGTCAAATAAAGTGGTGATTATCCAATCGGTTTAAATTAGATCGATCAGATAGCTCTCAGGAGTTGAAAACCTTGTGACAAGGATCTGCCATGGCTAGGCGATTAGCTTCCCCTAGTGTATGGCAATCAACCGCCCCTATTAGGTCAGCAATTCATGTGTTACATATTTTCACTTTGGGATTTTGATCCAAACTCAAAATTTAAAGCCTAATATGAGAAGGACTAGTCCCATAAAGGGGATTTAATGGACATATATAGATCAAGCTCCTATAATTATAAAATAACATATCCCCAATACATATATTTTATAATTATCAACTCTAAGAACTTAACGCTACACTCTTGAACTATATATAAATTATGAAACTCCAATAAGTTTATCGTCTATAACATCCCCATAGGATATTTATAACTAACTTGAGGATAAATTCTATTTTACATTTCCAATTATATTTATTTTATTTTCCATTATCTCACCATTGAAAAACTTACTATTTATAACCAATACAAAGAGTACACAATTTGGTTACATATATATATCCAAATGGTTGAGCGCTTTAGTTTCCAATTACAGGATGATGCCTATAAGATAATATCATTAACTCTACTAAAGAGCTATGAATTTCACATCTATAAATAACTAGCCTACGTCATTCAAAAGTCATGTCTCTAATGTACTGGCATGCGTACCTTCATATAATTTTAGGATGTCACCATTTGATACATCAAAAGATAAAGTCAAGAGTATAGATCTATTTATTCATTTTAGGATTAAGATGTAATATATATGATTGTCTAAAGTGAATTAATTTATACAAATGGAATTATTAATCAAATCAATTCATCTTTAGTCTCGATCTAATATATCATCACTAAAGACAATACACCAATTCTCTATTTATGAAGTCCCACTCCAATGACTAAAGCAAACCATCTCCCATTAGAGATGTAGACAACATAACAATCTTAACATGAATAAAACACCCAACTTTATTCTTTCGATCATGGATCTTTTATATTTAAACAATCACCATAAGAATTATGTCTTTTACATAATTTGTCTATCATATGCACGACCTTAATGGTTTAGATTGATAGTCTCAGACTTTTGTTTGCTTATCATACATTCAACATAAAAGAACATAAAGAGGACAACATTTGATATATGAAAATAAACACTTTATTGATTAAATTTTTCCAAAAGCTTATAATATTATTTAATCCTAATAGCACCTAGTCTAACAATGTTCTCTTTCATAAACATAAAATTTCATTTTAGGTGGTTTACAATCAATCCCTTATAGCTTTCTAATCTGTTTAGGTTCTAATTTCAACGATTCATAGTCAACTAATAATTATTCCAAACTTCGTAGGCCAAGTTTGAAAATTTATTCAATATTAGGTTCGGCAACCACATCAGTGGCCCAAACGATTAATTAAAATCTTTGTACACTTGTCATTAAAAAAAAAAAAAACTATGCATAGATGAATGGAAATGGTCATCAACTGATATGAACAAGCACGTGGCAATATAGATGCAAATCGCCATCGGTCAGCACTGTATGATAAGAAATTAGAGATAAGTTTCAAGTGGGGGCATGGGTAAAGTTTCTATTACAAAATATGGACACAACTGAAATTTTACCCAAAAAAAGAGATAAAAAATAAAAATTTTAAAATGTAAGTGGGGTACGTAGCTGTGCTATTAACTGAATGGCATGTCATGATGATGACAAGAAAGATTAGAGCAACTAAGGTCAAGGACATAACTGGAGCAGCAAAAGAGAATCCAGGGATATTGGAGTTGAATTTTGGAGGATCAGAAAGTACAAAGTGATCTTGATGGAGCACGTCAACTTAATATCTTTGCAATTAGGGCACACGTTGTCATGGAATTTCTTTTGTGACTTTCAAATGGTGGTCATATGGACAATGTCCACACCAACTTCAACAAGAAGTTGGTGAGGTAGCTTTGCTACTCGGTTTTACCTAGCTGATAGTGATTCATTCACTTCTAAAATGCTTGGATATCATAATCTAGTCTATCTGATAAATGAGTTTAAACCCATGTATTTTGGTTCAAATTCAGTGTTTTCTCTTACATAATTTGAATTACTGTACTATAAAATTAAATTTGAATTGCTACACTATTAAAAAAACAGAAATCTTATCATATATACAACCCAAAAAAAAAAGTGTATACCTCCAAAAAGAAAAGAGTGATTTAAATTTGATACTACTTTTTTCGTCCGGCCCATACCTCAACGTGGAGAACAAAAGAGTTTGTTTATGGGTTAATGAGACATGTGGTCCTTTTTTATTTGTAGAATTAAAATATGTTTGCAGTTTATGAATATTCTGTATATGTCCTAATGCATATGTATAAAGACATTAATGACCATAAAAATGATATTGTTAATTTTAATTTATTTTTTTAGAATAACTATAATATACGTATTTAAGATTTCAAACGGATTATGATATCATCATATTTAAAAAAAATCCTTAAAATTAAGGTGTTTGTTATTTAAATTTAAATTGGTATCTAAAATAACAAAATTAAAAATTCTCTAAAAAGATGAAATTTTTTTATCGACAAGTTAGATTTACTGACAAATTGGAATTAGGGTGTTGTAATTAAACCAATGATATTGTTTTACTGATAAATTGAAATTAATATGTTGTAATTAAATTAATGACATAGTATTATTAAGTCTTTTTATGTGCATTACTGGTTATATAATTGACGTATCATTAAGTCAATGATACGTAATGATAATGATACGCAATGATAGTAATTTCTTAAAACTTCAAGTGAATGATATTTTCTGTTTTTTTGTAATATGTAATTAAATTAATGATATAGTATTTATTAAGTCTTTTTATGTATCTTATAGGTTATATAATTGTTATATCATTAAGTAAATGGTACGTAATGGTAATGATACTCAATGACATTCATTTCATTTTTTTTAAGACTTCAAGTGATAATAATAAAGCATCAATATACTATATCAATATAAGAAATATACGTGTATATTTTTTTCCCTAATTTAATAATTCAAAAAATAAGGAAATTTGTTATAAAAATTTAAATAATGATAATATTTAGTTAGAGGGTATTTTAGGATTATAAATATATTAAATTTTTAAAAAGGGACATAAAGTGATATTTGCATAACGAAGACAAATATTAATTCACTCATTAAAAAAGAGACAGATTATGTAATTTTTACTTTGTTTATTTGTTTGTTTGTTTTTTAATAATTGCCTTATTATGATTACAGTTTGGGTTAATTTCACGAATAGTCCTTAAGGTTTACCTGTTATCTTATTTTAGTTCCTCAATTTTAAAAAGTCACATTTTGATTTCTAACCTATTACTTTGTCTCAATTTTGGTCATTTCGTTACTTGACCGTTAAGTTTTTGATGGAAAATCACATGTACTGTCCATGTGATAGACTTTTAAATTAATAAAATTTGAGGTAAATACCTTTGAGACTAAAAATGAAATAACGTAAAGTTTAGTAAAAAATATCTAAAGTTTCGGCGCCAAAATTGAAAAATATATAAAGTTTAAGAACTATTTATGGACATTATTATCTTTATTATTTTTTATTAGTTCCATTGCTTAAAGTCATCAAAATAGCAAAAAAGGTTAATGTTGAATAAATGACAATGAATTAACAACAAAACACTAAAATACCAAAATAATATCCAAACACCAAAATAATATCATTTTCTTGTCATTTTTTACAAGCTTTATATCTTGTCCTAATAATATTGCTTACTCTTTAATCACTGTCTTAAATTAAAAACGATCACCAAATGCTTCGTCTAATTTGAAAATTTATTTTGCCATGCCTGTTTTGGAAACACAAGCTAATTTGAACATAAAACACAAGCAAGCTAGTACATTATTTTTTGTTGTCAATTCATTGTCATTTATTCAATATCAATCTTTTTTGGCATTTTGATAGGTTTAAGCAATTGAACTAATACAAAATATAATAGAGATAATAATGTCCACAAATGGTCATTGAACTTTATATGTTTTCAGTTTTGGTCTCTAAACTTTAGATATTTTTCAAATATGGTTCCTGAACTTTACATTCTTTTCAGTTTTGGTCCCAAAGGCATTTGCCTTAAATTTTATTAATTTAACTGTCTATCACATGGAGAGCACATGGTTTTTTTCATCCAAAACTTAACATCAACTAACCAAATGACCAAAATTAGGACAAAAGGTAAACCTTAGGACCATTGGTGAAATTAACCCTTAATGTTTTTTTTTTTTTTTTTTTTTTAAAAAGTAGTGGGCATCCTCACATCGTCACCTAGCAGCATTTTCAGAAATTGTCAGGCTGAGCACAAAGAATCGAAAGAAAACTACTAGTTGGTTTAGAGACGTCGTTGACTCAGAGAAGCGAGATTATGTAGTGAGGTTTGGTTAATGTACATGTACGTTTGGGGTTGTTGACAACAGCCTAAACTATACCTTCCAATTTTTGAGATCACATATAGCATCAATTTGTACTTTTGGATTATTTTAGTCTTCATTTTTGGGTGGTATTCTGCGATCGATAAATATAATTGTCCTGTAGCGTACCAAAATTAATTATTAACAAAAGCCTAACTTATTATTTTCTATGAACTGGGTTATTTCTGGACAGCCATGATATATGAGCCACAAAAATTATTAACGAGAAAAACATGTCAATCTACCATGAAAAGTCCACCAACTTGTAGTAACTCGAAAAGTTATAAATGTTGGGAATTAGGCACCTCATGATTTTAAAGATCGTAAGAACGAATAATTGTAGAAAAGAAATTAGAGAAAAAAAGAAAAGAGAGACACCAAATTTTTATACAGGTTTGTTCAAATTTGAGATTACATCCTGTTTTTGCCACTGTAGATTCCATTATGATGAAAGAGATTATAGATTACAAGAGAAATTTACCACGCACTCTCAAATAGTATTTTTCAAATCTCTTTTCTACCTAGCACCCTCTGTGAGAATTTTTTCTCTCTTAACAATGGAGCAGTTCAACCTCACAAAATAATACCTCACATAAAATAATATCACTCACACCAAGTTACACACTCAACCCTAGCCACCTTATGCCTATTTATACACCAAAGAAGAGAAAAATAGAAACTAATGAGAAACTCTAGCAATTTCTCCTTTTTGGGCCTTTAGAACATGACTTTTACACAGAAAAATCGTAAAAAGACAAACTCTGGGTGCCACGGCGCTCAAAACCAACACCATTAAACCTCGGGTGGACGCCACAGCGCTCATTTTGGGCGCCACGGCACCCAATGACTGCCCCCTATTATTTTTTTTTCTTCCTGCTGGGTTGATTTGGCTCCATCCTTCAACAATAAAACTCTTGCAAACAACAATGTGATACGGGGAGAAAAACATACAAGAATTCTATTCACTCAGATGATCACAGTGGAACTAAATAAAAGCAGAAGTTATCCCTTGGACACATAAGAAAACGATGTATCTAGGAATGCAAGAAACAATGGAGTTAGTTGAGCAAAATCTTATTAGAGATGAGTATTCAACGCATTACGAGCATTCAGATCATATCAAGGAAAACAAGAGAAACATAATCCATAGCAAAGATTTTAGTAAAATTAAACTTTATTTCTATGTAACTCGCGACATTTGTAAGCTTTGAGAAAAACGAAGATAGGACATCAAAAGATCACCAAAACAATCTGAAGTATGATAATGCATTTTTGTATATATGAGGACTCAATTTCTCAACGATCAGAACAAAGAAAGCTGGAAATATGAAGACTTCACAGTATTGACCAATCCCCAATGACCTTCCGCAGAGCATTCGTAATATGACTTGGACGATCCGAAGCAACTGAAGGATGGTTATCGCCCTTTGATGACGTAAAACAACGAGTTCCTTCAAAGTGACTGAGAGATGCAAATGTTGCCTATGTGTTCACATCAATTGCAGCAGCCTCATTGTAATTGTCCATTTGCAACCATTTGATAGTTGTTCATAACATAATAACAACAAAATTATATAAAGCGGAAGCAAAAGGATCGTGTAACACTACCTCCAGCCATTGCCTCTGTTATACTCTGTAATTCAGCCTATCTGCAACAATGGTTTACGCTGTGTTTTTTGTTCTTTTCTGAGCACTCACAAACTTTTCTTGATGGTGTGATGAATTCGTTTTTGTTTGTATGCCCAGGGACCAAGAGAATGAAAATTCACGTGTGTTAAATCGTGACCATCACACGGTTTTAAAACGTTGCCAAACGGTTAATTGCCGGAATAACCGTTCGGCGGTTGATGTCCAATTTGAATGCTCCACGTGGGCCAATCAGAGTTTAACATTCTCCCACTTGGCCCATACATCTCATCAACCATTTCAATAAGAAACAAAATACATGAATCATGGCGATAGGTCCTCTAAATAACGAGTATTATCTTCCATATATTACAATATATCTTGTCTCTTAAAATTTGCACGTGTAACTTAATGAATAAACCTTATGTTTATTCTAAGTCTAAACTTTAGTGATATATTTCTCAGAAATAAAGTTGTGCACTTAACTAAAGTTGAAATGAGAAAATATCATAAATATAGAGTTTCATTACAAGATACAACAATTACATGAGGGAACCAAGTCCCATTCTGTCCACATGATCCCTAAATTTTACTAGTGGCATACCTTTAGTCAAGGGATCGGCAATCATTAATTCAGTGCTTATGTGTTCAATGACCACTGCTTTATCCTTAACACGCTCTCTTATGGCTAGATACTTAATGTCGATATGTTTGCTTCGACTACCGTTCTTGTTGTTTCTAGCCATAAAAACAGCAGCTGAATTGTCACAGAATATCCTTAATGGCCTAGAGATAAAATCCACAATCCTAAGCCCAGAAATGAAACTCTTAATCCATACACCATATGAGGTAGCCTCAAAACAAGATACAAACTCAGCCTCCATAGTGGAAGTAGCAGTTAGAGTTTGCTTGGCACTCCTCCATGAAATAGCTCCACTAGCTAGCATGAAAATGTATCCGGAAGTTGATTTCCGTGAATCAATGCAGCCAGCGAGGTCAAAGTCACAGTAGCCAATGACCTCCAAGTTGTCAGTCTGTCTGTACATAAGCATGTATTCTTTGGTCCCTTGTAGGTACCTTATCACATTCTTTGCAGCCTTCCAGTAGTCTAATCCTAGATTACTCTGATATCTGCCTAACATTCCTACAGCGAATGCAATGTCAGGTCTTGTGCAAACTTGAGCATACATAAGGCTTCCAACAGCTGAAGCATATGGAATGTTGCGCATTTTTTCTTTTTCAAGGTCATTTTCGGGCACTGATTCAAATTGAATCTATCACCATTCACAATAGGAGCTATACTTGGTGAACAATTTTTCATCCAAAATCTCTCCAAAACTTAGTTGATATAGGCCTCTTGAGATAGACCCAAAGTGCCTTTATATCTGTCTCTGTGTATCTTAATGCCTATAACGAAGGACGCATCACCCATATCCTTCATGTCAAAGTTTTTAGAGAGGAATTGTTTTACCTTATGTAGCATACCCTTGTCATTGGTTGCAAGTAGAATGTCATCCATATATAGAACCAAGAAACAAATTTTACTCCCACTGAGCTTTTGGTCTATACATTGATCCATGATGTTCTCTACAAATCCCAATGAAGAGACGACATCATAAAATTTCAAATACCACTGACTAGAGGCCTGCTTCAACCCATATATGGATTTCTTAAGCTTACATACCAACTGCTCACCATTACTAGAGGAGAATCCTTCTGGTTGTTTCATATAAACCTCTTCCTCTAATTCACCATTGAGAAATGCTGTTTTCACATCCATTTGTTGCAACTCTAAGTCAAAATGAGCAACAAGTGCCAAGATGATGCGGAGGGAATCATTCTTAGATACAGGAGAAAAAGTCTCATTGTACCTTCTGAGTGAAACCTTTGGCTACGAGTCTTGCCTTATATCTTTCGATGTTGCCTAATGAGTTTTTTTTTCGTTTTATAGACCCATTTACACCCTATGGCTTTCGCACCATCAGGCAACTCGACAAGATCCTAGACTCCATTGGATGCCATAGAATCCATCTCATCCTTCATTGTATCATACGAAAGTTTTGATTCTTGGCAACTCATGGCTTGTGAAAACGTTTCGGGATCATTTTCGGCTCCAATGTTATAGTCCGATTCTTGCAGATACACAACATAATCACTAGAAATTGCTGATTTCCTTTCTCTAGCAGATCTCCTTAATGTTGGTTCTGTGGCATACCCGGCCCCACTCAAGCCCCCATGAGGCCCGTAGGTCGGCCCCCGGCATAATTGGCTCTTATTGCGACGTAACCAGACCTACTCATCCGTACTGTCCCCTCTAGGGCCCACTGGTCCCTCAGGGTTTTATTTCACATCCCTCATGGTTCGAACCTCAAACCTCCCTTAAAAGAGGTAGCTCAATTGGTACTCATGAAGGAAATAAGAACCTCTTAAGGGAGGTTTGAGGTTCGAACCATGAGGGACGTGAAATAAAACCCTGAGGGACCAGTGGGTCCTAGATGGGACAGTACGGATGAGTGGGGCAACACAGTGGGACGGCGACATGTAACGCCACTGTGGGACTACAATAAGAGCCAATTATGCCGGGGGTGAACTACGACCTCATGGGGGCTTGAGTGGGGCCAGCCGCCACAGGTTCAACATTTTTCTGAGGAATTTGTTGTCCAACTTGTTGCTCGATTGTTTCCATTGGCTCTTGAGCAACTTGACCTTCTAGATTATTATAAGCAGTTTGTGAAACCTCAATGATCGGTTGCACAACACTTGGTTGAACTATAGGAGTGCTATAAACTATGATCAACCTATCACTTGATGTAGTTGGTTGAGCTTCAGTATGATCTCTTTCAGAAACTATGTTCTGAAATTGATCGCTCCCACTAATCAAGTCATTCTCAAGAAATTTGGCGTTCCTTGATTCCACAAATCTAGTGCTGTGAGTTGGACAGTAGAATCTATATCCTTTGGACCTTTCGGCATATCCAACGAAATACCCACTAATGGTCCTCGGTTCTAGCTTCTTCTCTTATAGGTTGTACACTCTTACTTTAGACGGACATCCCCAAACGCGTATATGTCACAAACTCAGTTTCCAACCTTTCCATAACTCATAAGGCGTCTTTGGGATAGCCTTAGTCAGAACCCGGTTTGATATACACACAGCCGTCTTAAGAGCTTCAGTCCACAAGGACTTAGGCAGGTTGGAGTTACTTTGCATGCTCCTCACCATGTCCATTAATGTTCGGTTTCTTCTTTCTGCTACACCATTCTGATCCGGAGAACCAGGCATGGTGTATTGGGCAACTATACCATGCTCTTGAAGAAACCTCGCAAATGGACCTTGAGCTTGTCCATCCTCAGTGTATCTACCATAATATTCTCCACCTCTATCTGTCCTTACGATCTTTATTTGCTTTCTGCATTGTTTCTCTACTTCAGCCTTGAAAACTTTAAAGGCGTCTAATGCTTTGTCCTTTGTATGAAGCAAGTAGAGATAAATGTACTGTGAATAATCATCTATGAAAGAGATAAAGTATCTTGGACCATATGAGTCCATTACTGGACTACAAATATCTGAATGTGTGATTTCTAATATTTCTGAACTCCTCTTGGCACCTTTCTTAGACTTGTTGGTTAGCTTTCCCTTAATGCAACCCACACAAGTCTCGAAGTCAGTAAAATCTAAAGTACTGAGTACTCCGTCATTCACTAACCTCTTGATTCTCTCAATGGAGATATGTCATAATCTCCGATGCCATAACATAGAGGAATCCTCATTTATAACACAACGTTTAATGCCAGATTGAACATGCATAGCAGTATGATGTGGTTCATTTTGCAAATCAATTGAGAAAAGACCATCAGACAAAATACCATTCCCAACAAGATCAGATTTATAAAATAAACTAAAATATTTGTCTGAAAAAATAAAGGAATATCCTAAAGGTACAAGTCTGGAAACAGAAATTAAGTTCCTAGAAAAGTTTGGAACATAAAATGTCTTACCCAATTCCAAAGTAAAACCACTACTTAAAACTAAGGTGCATGTTCCGATGGATTCCACATGTGAACGCATCTTGTTTCCTGAAGAGATGCTCAGCTCACTTCCCACTGGCTTCCTTAGTTTTCGCATACCCTGCAAGGTATTCGAAACATGGATTGTAGATCCAGAATCAATCCACCATGTGTTATAAACAACATCAACCATATTAGATTCATAACAAACCAATGAGCTTGGATTACCTTTCTTCTCAAGCCAACTCTGAAATTTCGTGCAATCCTTCTTCATGTGTCCTTTCCTTTTACAGAAGAAACACTTGGATTCCTTCTTAATGACAGCTTTGGGAGGTATTTTACCCTTCCTTTTGTCCTTGGCTTGATATTGGTCTTGATTCTGATTCTTTCCTCTCATGGTTGTTAGTGCAGTTTCACCCATTTCCATTACAAGTCGCCCCTCTTCTTGAGTACACATGGTCAGAAGCTCATTTATTGACCATTTGTCTTTATGTGTATTGTAGGAAATCTTAAAAGGGCTTTATTGTTTGGAAGGGTATTCAGAAGATAGTGCACCAAGAAAGATTCAGACATATCCACCTCAAGGTTCTTTAGTTGAGCCGCTATATCCCTCATCTCCATGATGTGCTCACACACACCTCTCACATTGGTGAGCCTTAAGGATGAGAACCTCATAATTAGGGTGCTGACAAGTGCCTTATCTGAAGTTTCAAACTGCTCATCAATGGCCTTCAGTAATGCCCGAACCTTGTCATACTGTTCGATGGAACCACGTATCCCAGCAGAGATTTTAGTCTTTATGAACATGACGCTAAGACGATTAGATCGCTCCCAACGTTCATAAAGAGCAATCTCATCCTGAGTGCTGGTTTCAGTAATTACAGGCTCGTCTTTCCTTATAGCATAATCAATGTCCATCCACCCCAAGTGAAGGAGAATTCTCTCCTTTCAGACCTTATAGTTATCCCCTTTCAGCTCAGGGATATCACATCGAACATCAGAGAAATTCACAGGTTGTATGACTGTATAATTAAAATAAACATGCTTATGATCCAAAATATTGAGGCTAATAAACATAAATCATGCTTTACCAATGTAAATCATGCATAATATCATGAATCTATGACATAAAACTTGCTTGTGGGCTAAAGTTCTAATTCAATTAGATCCATTTTATTGTATGACAAAACTATCAAATTATGTTCCCTTTTCTGATCCCTGTGGGAAAGTCAGAAAATATAATTTGATATTTTATCCCAATTAGTTGTACCAATATAATAAAAATTCCTGTGGGATAAAATTTATTATATTAAGTACAACTAATTACAATAAATGTCCTTTAACCAAATGTGATCCTGAACCAATTAATATATAATTTTGCATAATTAGAGTTGCTGTGGCTAAGCTCCAATTATTCAAAATTATATGGATCACTTAGACATTTAATTTTGTTCACAAATTATTCATGAAAATTGCATGTTCTATAGGCAATATAATAATTATGAACAAAATCTCAATTTGTGCTAAATAGGTTAATTTAACTTAATAACATGCATAATAAAACTCAAAACTATGCATATAACAATGATTAGCACATCAATTAACCACAATATGTTTTCCAATAAAACATTCATTAAAACAGAACAATTTCTAAATGATATGCATAATTAATTTCATAATTTATGCATAAAAATGTATTTCTAGAAATATGTACATAATAACAACAATAAAATTATGCACATAAAACAAATACTTGGCACATAATGTACAAAATAAATTTCCCATGAAATTATTACAAAAATTATGTGCATATCCAAAAACCAAAAATTAAATATTTTTTTTATTTTTGGATTTTTTTTTAATTTTCTGCCTCACTAAACGACCTGTCATTTTGGGGTTAAGACACCCAAAACGACTTGTCGTTTTCCCACTGAAATACGCGTGCCCCCTTAAGTAAACGACATGTCATTTCGCCCAGCCAAGGGCAAAACAACATGTCGTTTTTGTTGGCTGCTGAACTCAAAACAAAAACGACTTGTCGTTTTCAGTCGTCTTCAACCTTGATCTGGGTCTTCTTGACCCGGTTACGACCCTGGTTCAGACCCAGTACAAAACCCAACGGTTTCTAAGCATTTCGGACACCGTTTTTTGACGTTTCAAATCGCAGAAATCTTAGAAATCGAATGTCTTAATGATTTCTAATCTTATTTTTCATTAAAAAACTCTAAAATGAAGACCCCGAAATCACAAAAATTTTTTCACGTGAACTGTATAAAACTGAATGTGCAACAACAAGGCAGATTTGTTAATACGCTCTGATGCCAAATGATATAGATTCTACTGTCCAACTCACAGCACTAGATTTGTGGAATCAAGGAACGCCAAATTTCTTGAGAATGACTTGATTAGTGGAAGCGATCAATTTCAGAACATAGTTTCTGAAAGAGATCATACTGAAGCTCAACCAACTACATCAAGTGATAGGTTGATCATAGTTCATAGCACTCCTATAGTTCAACCGAGTGTTGTGCAACCGATCATTGAGGTTCCACAAACTACTGATAATAATCTAGAAAGTCAAGTTGCTCAAGAGCCAACGGAAACAATCGAGCAACAAGTTGGACAACAGATTCCTCAGGAAAATGTTGAACCAACATTAAGGAGATCTGCTAGAGAAAGGAAATCAACAATTTCTAGTGATTATGTTGTGTATTTGCAAGAATCGGACTATAACATTGGAGCCGAAAATGATCCTGAAACGTTTTCACAAGCCATGAGTTGTCAAGAATCGAAACTTTGGTATGATGCAATGAAGGATGAGATGGATTCTATGGCATCCAATGGAGTCTGGGATCTTGTCGAGTTGCTTGATGGTGCGAAAGCCATAGGGTGTAAATGGGTCTATAAAATGAAAAAAGACTCATTGGGCAACATCGAAAGATATAAGGCAAGACTCGTAGCCAAAGGTTTCACTCAGAAGGAAGGAATTGACTACAAGGAGACTTTTTCTCTTGTATCTAAGAAAGATTCCCTCCGCATCATCTTGGTACTCGTTGCTCATTTTGACTTAAAGTTGCAACAAATGGATGTAAAAACAGCATTTCTCAATGGTGAATTAGAGGAAGAGGTTTATATGAAACAACCAGAAGGATTCTCCTCTAGTAATGGTGAGCAGTTGGTATGTAAGCTTAAGAAATCCATATATGGGTTGAAACAGGCCTCCCGTCAGTGGTATTTGAAATTTCATGATGTCATCTCTTCATTTGGAAGTTTTAAAACAGTGTGATGGTCACGGTTTAACACACGTGAATTTTCATTCTCTTGGTCACTGGGCATACAAACAAAAACGAATTCATCACACCATCAAGAAAAGTTTGTGAGTGCTCAGAAAAAGAACAAAAAACACTAGCGTAAACCATTGTTGCAGACGGGCCGAATTACAGAGTATAACACCATTGCCATGCTGGCAAGGACAAGATTCTCAAGGGCTTCTCCATAATCACCCTTGGCCTCAGATACGAGGGCCATTAGTCTTTGGTCAGCAGCCTCTTTCCAGAGATGCTGGTTCACTGTGTACAGGTGAATTTCAAGAGTTTCTTACATGATATCTTCTGCTCCATCAAATTGCATTCCTTGAACATGGGCCTCAGCCAAATATCTGCATTAATTCTAGACCATTTCACTTCAACTTCTTTAATTTTATGAATTATTAGCTAATAACTTTAAGATAGCTTAATAGTTTTGACAAATGGACATTATACGTCATGGAGAAATTTGGCAACAACCGTCTAATAGTCGTGATAGAAAGGTCAGACTATTAACAGAGGCCCTACGGTATTATGGACTCTTTTTTTTAAAAAAAAAAAAAAAATCTCTTTAACATAACTACGCACATAATAAATCTTCATTGCAATGAAACTAAAAAAAATAAGAAATCCTTTTCCAATTCGCTACATGTTTTGGGTTTGTTGTGTTGGAATTAATCCAATATATGGGCTAATATATTAAATAAATGTGCATTAAAGGCTATCAGATAAGGTAACTCTATTAAAGTGATCAATTTGGGTTTTGGGCTTTTAATGCATCATTAAATATGGACCTCCTATGTGTAGAGACTAAAATATAATTACTGATTTTATGATAGACTAAATTGGTAATTAAGGATAACTGTTAGGGTTAGCAGTTATATGAAAGGGTTATGGTCTCTAAGTCCATAGTATGTTATTTTTCTGTCGTCTATTTATGGAGAGATTGCAAGGTATACTTTAAAGGAGGACTTACACACTAGACTTGAAGATCCTCAATCAACAGACTCGGGAACCTACAATTCTATTAATAGATTCAGGTTAACTTTTATATCTTATTAATTATCTCAATGATTTGACATAAATGATCTTGATTGATGATAGTTTTTATCACAATATTTTATTCTAACATGTTGCGTCTGGGCAAAGCAAATTCCATCAATAATCGTCAAGTCATTCTTTCTTTCAGAAAAGTAGGACTAAATAAGGATATGCGAAGATATAAATGCGATGCATCACAATCCTTTGCATAGAATTATATTATATGCTTTCAAATAAACGCGTACTGACTTTTTTGGTGCAGAAAAAAGCTCACCTAAAAAATGTTCAAAGTCTTAATCCGTTTAATAATAATGACATGTCCTATGTTAGGATCCAGAAATATAGACTAAGAGAATAGAAGAATTGAGAAGCAACATTGAATGTCTTCTTTATTGATTGAAGAATGAACCAGAAGGTCTCTATACAAGTTTTCTGACATCACAGCGAATTCAGAGAATTCGCCTCCCTCTCCTGGACAAAGCCAAATACTACAATCACTAAAATCTTGCTTCTCTCTTAAGGATCTGCTTTATACACTATGCTGATTTTGCATTAACAGAATTCTTACTAATCTAACTGTAACCCCCTAATCGACCCTCACTAACCGCCTCACTGACCTCCCCCTACATAATAGCTCAGTATACAGTATTTTCCCCTACTTAAACTAGCAGTTTGAAAGAACGGTTCTAACCATCAGTTATAACTATGACCAACGTAAAACTTCTCACATGTTACGGTAAAAAGTTATAGTGTAAAGTTTTTCATATGCTACAGTTTTTAAACCAAAATTATTAGTTACAATTGTTCTCTCAAACAGCCTAATATATATGAGTATATGTGAACCGAATCAAGGGTCTAACAGCCTACTTCACCTTCAACTTTTTGCTTGATCTATAGAGTAGCCAGTCCCCCTTAAACTTTTTCTGCAAAAGTCATAATATCTTTGTTAAACAAAAGATGGTAGACTCGTTCGCGATATCGCTGAAGTTGAGGGTGATTTAGGGGTGTTAATTGGATCGAACCAACTGAACTGATTGGCCTAATTCAATTCAATCCAATCTATTCATTTTTTATGGATAATCAAGCTCAATTGAGTTTGATTAGACGTAAATTTTTAAAAACTGACATAAATTAGATTGGATGCTCATTTTACCCTTAAAACATCTATTCAAAACCAATTTGATCTCCATTTATATTACTTATAAAAAATTATTAATATATTACATATATGTATTTTTATGATTCCTCTAAAATTTATAGTCTATTTTCTGCATGCACTTATACACACCCAATCAAAGCCTCGTAATAAAAACCTAAAAAAGTTGGATCCATGGATTGCATGTTTCTTTCTATGTTTGTCAGTTTTCTGGATGAATTTATTATGTTTATCACTTTATGACTGTATTTCTATTGCAAGTGTAGATCAATTAACTTTGAAGTTTGTGTAGTTTGGAGTTTACATGCTTATTTGGACTTAGTTGTTAATTTTGATCCTTTTTTCAACTGTAGTTAAACTCTGTTCAAAAGATTACATTCATAGATCAAACATGAAAAAAGAAATAGGGGAAAAAATTGTATAAAAATCTTAAGCTAAAAACCAATTGGATTAATGCAATCCAAACTGATCTCAATCGGATTGGATTGAATTTTAGAAGCTATCACTTTAGGTGAAAAAGAACACGTTACCTTTCATCATAATAAATACATTTAATTTATAAATTACCGCTTGAATCGATAGTTAGATAGGTTTGATCTATCCTATAAAATTGTGTCAAATAGTATATGACAAGTATCATAATCCCTAAAAGGTCAGTTCTTCATCCAAGGGTTGATAGGAGGCCATGTGCCGACCTGTGGAAGATGTTTTCTGATCGCAGCCGCCAAAGGAGAAGTTTGGTCAATGCTTAGCTACAACATGGGCGTAACAGGAACGTGGCTTCGTAAGACACCTCACCCCATAATAATAATAAATCAAATTTTAGGTGAACTTGGGCCCTACGCCACTCAAATATACTTGGTGCCCAAGAAATACAACCGCCTTTGTTGAGCACTAATTTAACGCATAACATGCGTATGCTTATTTACCAAAACAACCCCTTTATCAGTCATTTTTTCTTTTTAATACTTTTCACGTGTAAAACAAAACTATTTTCTAGGACTGGATGTGCAGGTTGCTTAATCATAGTATATTATTTTATTAGGCTTAAAAAGTATTTAAAAATGTAATTAAAACTAAAATTAAAATAAAATAATATATAATATATTTATATTATAATAGTTAAAATTTTAACGTTGAAACTTGTTTTAAAAAACCTAATATGTACCAAGGACATTTGTGTAATTTGCTGAAAATGAAATGCGCCCAATAAAGAAAAAAAGTAAAAGAAGGGCGCTTCTTTTCGAGCGAAGAAACGTCCTAAAGCGTGTCAGAAATAAAGACCACGCGGGTCAGCACCGCCTAAGACCAGATCGTTATACCCGTCAATCACAAATGAGTTGTCAAGTTTGTCCAACCTTTCATTAAAATAAATAAATAAAATTAAAATTTTAAAAATCCCAACTTTCCCCGGTACATATTTAAACCCTCCCTTAAACCCTTCCACACAAAAATCGAAAAACCGCAAAAAAAAAAGAGAAAGAAAAACCAAAACAAAAAGACAAAACCCAAACCAACGCCGTCTTCTTCTCCATCAATCCCAGAAAATCTCTAACACTCCTTCCTTCCTTCCATTCATTTGCATTCAGTCCTCTGACTTCCGTACGATATCCAATCCGTGCACGGTAATCACGTACGATGATGTCGGTTATGAGTCGAAGCGGTGGGGCCAAGTACTCCATGTTGGCCGTGGCCGGCGCACGCTTGCTCTCCTCCGCCACCGCTCGTGCGGTAGCCAACGAGTCTGCGGCGGCGGCGACGGGTTTCTCGAGGCCAACGGGCGCCGTTTTGTGGGTCCAGAGGGGCTTCGGCGGCGCAATTAGGAGCCGCAGCACCGTCGCGCTTGGCGACGGGGAACATCATCGGCAGGAGAAGCCGGTGGCCCAAAACGGGGCAGTTTCGGCTTCGGACGGTGTGAGTGGTGTTAATAAGGATGAGAAGGCAATGGTCGTCAGTTACTGGGGAATCTCTCCCAGCAAGACTACCAAGAATGATGGGACTGAATGGAAGTGGAGTTGCTTTAAGGTGAGGTTTTTTTTTTTTTAAGATATGTTTTTTGATTTTTTACAAAGGAGAGTATTGGAGTACTAATTATTTGAGGGTTTGATTTGTTTTTGTGATTAATAAAGCCATGGGAGACCTACAAGTCGGATGTGTCGATTGATCTGAAGAAGCACCATGCTCCCACAACCTGGATGGACAAAATGGCTTATTGGACCGTCAAGTCCCTTAGATTGCCCACTGACATTTTCTTTCGGGTATTTATATACATATTTTATTCTTTTTTAAATGTTTTCTTCAAGTTCTTTTTTTTTTTTTGGGACAGCAATAGAATTGAATTTTCTTTCGAAACAAACAAAAAAGAATCATTAGTTTTTAATGTAAATTATAGAAGAATTATTAACGTGTATGCCGTAAGTTGCAATTTTAAAACAAATATAACAAACCAATCAAACTGGTTTTGTCGTGTGCATGTTCACTATGCTTGCACATGTTTAATGTGGAATATTTTAACAATTTTAATACATTTTCGTATACTTCAAGTAATTGGTGTTTTAGTACTCCAAATAAATTTGTTAAAACTAATGAAGAAAAATTAATCAATGAAAGAATATTTATGATTACCCAAGGAGGGTCCTTTATATATATATATATATATATATAAACGTTTCACGTTCTTAGGCATTGAGTCGAGATGTGAGATAAATTGTGGGCCAATCATCTATTGCACATATCAAAAATTTAATCCTACACTTTTCACGGTGGTAACCATAAAAATGTGACGTTATGTAACAGAGGCGATATGGATACCGGGTAATGATGCTAGAAACCGTGGCTGCGGTGCCGGGCATGGTAGGTGGTGCGCTGCTACACTGCAAATCGCTGAGGCGATTCGAGCACAGCGGCGGCTGGATCAAAGCTCTGCTCGAAGAAGCGGAGAACGAGCGGATGCATCTCATGACATTCATGGAAGTAGTCAAGCCCAAGTGGTATGAGCGTGCCCTAGTCATGGCCGTCCAAGGCGTCTTCTTCAATGCTTACTTCTTGGGATATCTGATTTCCCCCAAGTTTGCTCATCGAATGGTGGGATACCTTGAGGAGGAAGCGATCCACTCCTACACTGAGTTCCTCAAGGAAATTGACAATGGCAACATAGAGAACGTTCCTGCTCCGGCCATTGCCATCGATTACTGGCAGCTTCCGGCCGATGCGAAATTGAGAGATGTCGTATTGGTTGTCCGAGCAGACGAAGCCCACCACCGCGATGTTAACCACTTTGCATCGGTATGTAGCAACCTTAATCATACACAATTCACTAAAATAATGCTAAACAGTACTATGATAAATAATATTCTGTCAAGTAGTCAAGTCACTACACTTGCAACAAGTATTTATATTTTCGTCATATCTGACATTGTTTAACAATGATCATTTTGAAAATTGAACATATGGGATTTGAATGAATGTGTTCCAAATTGCAGGATATACATTATCAGGGACATGAGCTGAAGGATGCTCCTGCGCCACTGGGATATCACTAAATTGCCTGAGATCAACAGTTGGAGTCTTGACATTTTAAGAATAAAAGATTATTATTTGGCATGAAGGATTGATGCTGATGGAAACTGTATAATACTATATTGAAGGTGGTTGTTTTTTCTAATGTTTTATTAGGGCTTCAATCTTTTAGGACTTTTAATTTTTTTGTTTATTTTATTAATGCCGGTTTTGAATATAATGTTATGTTGTACCTGGTATTAAAATTGATAAAATGTATACCTAATTGTCTAATGGTTTGGCATTTTTCTATGGTAATGTCAATTTATGGTCTTAATTGATCTTCCATTACAATTCAGAGATAATAATTGATTTTCTTCGAGATCAAAGCATGCATTCTCAGGATTCAGGAAATTACAAAGGGAAATATAAACAAAGGCCATGTTTGGTAAAATTTTTAGAAGTCAGCTTTCGGCTCCTTACACGCTCAAAACAGCTTTCAAAAGTTCTCTAGGGAAGCCTAGTCTCGGCCTCCAGGTAGAAATACTCTCCAAAAACTGGTCCCAAAATTATTTCCTCATTTTCGAAAATGCACATATGCCTGAGTAATACAAAAAATAACTATATTTATAAAAACCATCGGTTAAATATGGAGAAAGAGTCAAAACTGCTGTAGAATCAATAGATTTATGACGTGGAGGTTCACAATCTTCATATCCCGAGAGCCAAAAGCATTGTCATTATTGTGATGCATTTGGTATCCCAAAACTTCTCAAGTATTTTGTGTTGTGATTTATATGTTTCTCTCATTGAACAATTCTCCACATCTCCACTGTGCTAATCTCAACTTTTCATGAAGTGTAATTTATACATTTAGGCGTAGTTTTTCTTCAGTTTGTGAAACTAACCCCTTCTTGCTTTTTGTTTATTTAATATGACTTGTAGATCCTGCAAGACTTGAAGGACCATGTTATGATTTGTCTACTTATTAGGTAACAGCTTGTATTCTGTTACCATAATATACGTTACCACTATATATGATTTGTCTGCTTATGGTTTTTCTTGAAATTTTTTTTTCCAAAAAAAAAAAAAGAGAAAAATTTCAGCGAGTACGCACTTGTTCGGGATGACTAGATTCCAAGGGACCAATGAATTCTGCTGAAAAGCATTATCAGTGGATGACGAGCAGTAATCTACTGAGTAATTCGGCCAGCCATAGCAAATATGTGACTTATCAAGGGTGTAGTGAGAAAAATTAATTGAGGGACGGGATGTGATTAAACTAAGAGAGCAGGAGAAATAAAAAGATGTAGAATTTTAAAGGAGTAAGATATAAATTTAATAAAGTTCATCTACAAAGTACCCTAAAAAAATAAGGTGGGGTGGCCGCTGATGTAGCTCGGTTCCTGTGATTAACGGTCATTTTCTACCCTAAGCGAATGACAGTGGTGGTGAACAGTAATTTACACCTCACTAAGGGGGTGTTTGGCAGCGGTAGGAACTACTCAGTTCCCACCACAATCTCAGTTATGAACAGTATAAATCTCTCATATGCTACAGTAACAATAAAAAAATATGCTACAATATAAAACTCTCACATATTATATTAAAATTAGTTCTTTATCATTAGTTTCTACCACCTTTTTAAACACCATATAAATGATTTTGGCCACCTACAATGAATGACTCTAGTGACTATGGTTAAAAGTAATAAATGGGATATGGTCAGTAAAAAAAAAGGAGGGCTGTTAATGTAGGATGTTTCTTTGGTCATTAAAGAGGGGTTTTATTACTACAAATTCTCTTCACCCTATAGATTAGATCAAGTGGTCATCGTTTATATAGGGGCAACTATGAAGCGGAAGAACTAGCTACTCCGATAACTTTTTCTTTCCCTGTTGCAATTATTACACCAGCTGACAAATACGGAGGCGGTTGGAACCCTAATACGGCGGGTCGTTTTGACGAATTCCAGATGTAAGTGGTCGAAAAGTCAGCCAAAAACTTGTGAGTTGATCGAAGTGATATCAATGTCGTGACTTAAAATTGACATGCAACAGTCTCTCCTTCAAATCCTAAGTTTTTAAAATAGGTGAAAATAATTTTTTTAAAAAAATAAAAATTTTAAAAAAATTGTTTTGAGGGTGTTTTTAAATTTTGTGCTTCAAAAAATGCGTAAAAAATTTCTAAAACAATAACAGACGGGGAATTCCATTTTTCTTGTGGAGGAACACACAAAATGAAGCAATATTAGGGTCTGTAGTTGCAAACTGTACGACTGATCTCACGGTTAGGATAGCTTTTAGGCTACTATGAGTTCATATGTTAATTTTTCATTCAAAAAGAATGAAGATTTTAATCAACATTATGGTGCAAATATGGACGAAGAGACTGAGAACGTTGGTTTTCCAAGTGTGAGACTTTATGTCCCGTTTGGTTTTATTTTCAGATTTTTTGGAAATGTTTCTACATGTTTTTCGAGGCAAAAATTTTAAAAGCACCCTCAACATAATTCTCAAAAAATTTTCGTTTTTCAAAACAAAAATATTTTCACCTATTTTGAAAACAATACCAAACGGCCTCATAATATTGTTAACCGAAACATCGTAAATTTAGGTATCAATTTGGAGGCCAGACTTATTTTTTCTTCCAATATGGTTATGGGTTTGATAACTGCTCTACATGAGATAAATGTGACAAAACGGTCTTGAGCATTTGTTGATGACAACGTCAATTTTTGACTCTCTTGAAGACAGAGGCCAGACTTATTTTTTCTTCCAATATGGTTATGGGTTTGATAACTGCTCTACATGAGATAAATGTGACAAAACGGTCTTGAGCATTTGTTGATGACAACGTCAATTTTTGACTCTCTTGAAGACATAGCCTTTAAGCAGACAACACATAACTATCAACAATCACACACTTGCTTCGGAAAGGGTTGAAAATTATAACTTCAGGTTTTTAGGTTAAATTTGCAGGACTTGATTTATTAAGTAAAATAAATAAATAAATAAACAAAGAGTCTGTGAAGGAGCCCAAGAAGAAAACACAATGTTATTAACTTAGAGTTCGCAGTTAAAAGAATTCTAAAATGACTAAATAGTTTTGTTTTCTCATAAGTTTTTCATTTGCTATTTTGTTTTCATGTTTTTTCCTATTTCTGTTTGTTGTCTACTTTGTCTTTCTTTTTTATTTTTAAGATTTTTCTGTTGAGTTTTATAGGATAAAACGGAAAGATGTTAATTAGATTTTACTAAATTGTTACACTTTTTATTTTAGTATGATTCTATGATTCTAAGTGATCTAATTGTTAAAATTGACATTCTATGATATAGGTAGGTTCTATTTATACCCAACTACAAAGTTCTCCATATTATTTTTTATAAAATTATATATACACACACACACACGTGAATGATATAAGTAAGCATTCCAACTAAATAACTATCAAATTATGCCTGCCTGCTAATATACATATGTATGGATGGATTTATGTTTTTTTTAATATGCATGTAACATATAAATTTCTATTAATGCTTAGCTAGATGCAATTTTTCACCTCCTTTAGATTGAATAAAGAAATATCTTAATTAATTTGGGATTAATATTTTAGAAGTTATCAAGTTATGCACGTTAAATAGATATGAAAGTTATCACGGTATAATTCATGTTAGATAACTTTTCACGCAAGTTAGATATCACGTTAGATAGCAAAGACTCATAGATAGTAAATAGAGCAAATAGAAAGATAGAAAGATGAGGGATTTTGCAATAGTAATTGTTGCGAAATTAATGCGATAGAAACAAAGAACGAAACGCACAGAGAATTACGTGGAAACTTAAAAAGAGGAAAAAACCACATGCAAAGGAGAAGAAAATCACTAAACTCGTGAAGATTATAATAGAAGCGCTAAGGAGGCTCAAAATTCGCTAATAATAAAAGCCCTAACGCAATATATCATATATATAGGTATAGGCAAAACCCTATGGGCACGAAGATATAAACTAAACAGCCTATAGGCCCGATCCCTCCACTACCACCACAGATCTCATGAAAAATTCTGCTTTTGTTTTTCACCACAATTTGTCGCACTGCGAGCTTTTCGGGTCTGACCAAACTGAATTCGGATCACCATACTTTAACAGTAATTTTATCAAGCAGGTTAATATTCCTTGCAATTGTTGTTGTGTTAATCCGCCTCCATTTTCACCTTTTGCTTCTCATTATCATCCTCCTCCTCCATCGACAACCGTTTCAAGATTTGGTATCGAGTCTCAGGAGCAACAGAGACCGCCGGATCAGCCAACTGTATCACCTGAAATTTTGGACTTTTGCAGCAAGTGGGCTCATAAAGTTTGTAAAGAAAAAACAAAGAACATAAGGATAAATAATGAGCTTTTATTGAGAACAAAAAAACTAAACAGAGAGCTTGTAGAAAGAATATATAGGCATTGTGTCCATAAGATATTTGAAGAATGCATTCGAATAGAAGAACTTTAAACTAATTAATACAGCCTCCAAAATAAAATCGTTTCCTCTAAACCCTCCACAATATTTGATCGAAGTTTCAATATAATGATTCTTCATCCAATTATATATGCTTTTGCAAGTTATACGACTTATTTTCAGGGAAAATTGTATCATGACTACCTCAACTTTTATAATAAAAATCATAAATATATTGTTAGGATTTCTTTGTGTCAATCGTATTCTCCTAATCAACTTTGGAATTGATTTTGTATTCTTTTCGCAAGATTGAATAATAATGAGCCTGTTTGGTTTGAGTACTCTTTGTACTCAATGAACTCAAACGTGGATTCGAATATTAAGAATTCTTTGAATACGTATTTGTTTTCCTCAAAATATGAATCTTTTGAGTATCAAGAATCCAAGTTTTCAGAGTTCTGACTCCCCTAAACTTTTGATACTCGGATTTATTTGCTACAGTAAAAACTAAAATTTTCTCTCCTATATTTTAGAAAAAAAATCATAACTTCTTCATTTGATATTCAATTAAGATGATTCTTTTTTTATTATGTTCCTAGTGAAGAGATGAATAAATTAAGATCCATATTGCATTTTTTGGATCATTAACATTAAAATTTTATTAGATTTGTTAATAAATCAAAAACTATTTTCACTGTCTTTCCAAAAGTAAATTTAAATTTTATTCCATACTCAGATTACAACTTAAATGCACATCCAAACGCTAATTCGGATAACAATTCAAATCAGTAACTCAAATCCTAATTTAAATCATACTAACTCAAATCAAATCACTGATTCGAATCTATTTACCAAACGGACCCATTCGATGTTTCTCTTCTAACAGCTATATTGGGGGATATTATTATTACACCCAAAAAAAAACATAAAAAAGAAATGGAGAAAGTGCTAGTTAAATTACACACACCAAAATTGAACCGCTAAAAAACCAATTAATTAAGAAGAAAAGAATGGTAGTGTTTTTTTCGTTGAGGAGTTGTGAGTTCTATCCTAATTGTAGTCTTTATTTCTTATTAATAGAATTATAACACAAGTTAATTTTTTCTACCATACAAATTCAAAATTATAATATATTCGGTATCATTGTTTATTCATATATTGTATTTATTTAAGCCCCCAAAAAATATAATTAATGCGTACTGTGATATTCCAAACAAGAGCAAAGAGATGTGAATCCTGTTTAGTAGTGTTTTCAAAATAGGTGAAAATAGTTTTTTTGGAAAATGAGAATTTTTAAGGAATTGTGCTCAGAGTGTCTTTAAAATTTTTACCTTAAAAAATGTGCAAAAACATTTCCGAAAATTTCAAAAACAACACTAAACAGGACCAATTTTCGTGAGTGGTTTCCCCAAATATGCAAATTACATTAGGTCCCAAACATGACAGGAAAAATCACATGGAAAAAAAAGGAAGTATATCTACTGTGAAAAAAGAAGAAAAAGCTTCCTTAATAAAAAAGGAAAAGCGTTGGTTTTAGGCTATATTTCCATTATAAAAACAACTAGAGGGAACCACCCCCACCCCCCCCCCCCCCCCCCCCCAAAAAAAAAAAAAAAAAAAAAAAGCCAACTACAATAGCAATACTAAAAATAATAATTATAATAAGAAGAATAAAGAAGAGAACTTGTTGTTTATTGATAAACATCAAAAAGTTTTGCCCAGCCAAAACCATCCAAGTCAGCGCCAGCTACCACTTTTGATATCAGTTGTCAGCCAGGCATGCACAATAACCACCTCCACACACTTCTTTATATATATAAAAAAAAAAAAAAAACACTACACACACACTAAACCCTCTCTTAAACCCTCCCTGTATATTTCCTATAAGGTGTAGGGAAGCAACAAGTTCCAACAACCAAAATCCAAAGAAACGCTCCATATATTCTTCTATAATTTTCTTCTCAAATACATTTCCATCACTTCTCTTACTCTCCGAGAAAATGGCAGTGATGGTGATCAGTCGCAGTAGCAGGCAGTTAGCGCGTTCCATTTTGGCCACGGGGATCATGGGCACTACTCATCCCTTGTTTTTTGTTGGAACTGCCCGCTCCAGTCCCTGAGAACTCAGTCAGCAGCGGCTGCAAAGGGCCTGCGCTCGTGGTGTGCATCTGCGTGGGCAAAGAGGGCGTTGGATTGCAGCATTCCCATGGGCTGCAGCCCTGGGACAAGCAGTACTAGTACGGCAGCCACCGCCGAGAGGGAGGGTAGACATCGACAGGAGTTGGAGGACACCAAGAGCCGCTCGGTTTCGGATTTGGTTGGTGGGAAAACTAATGGTATTATTAGTTATTGGGGAAGTTCCGTCAAGCAAGATTTCGAAGGAAGATGGCACGGAATAGGAAGTGGAGCTGCTTCAGGGTAAACTTAATTTTACAACACAATAGCAACAACAACAACAACAACAATAATAATGTATTTGTTCTTTGGATTTGACTTTATTTTATTAAGACTGGGTTGATTTTTGTTTGATTAATTTGGTTATGAGATTTGATTAGTTTTCAAGGGATGATTCAATAATTATTGATATTTGATATTTGTGATAAGCCATGGGAGACATGCAAACCAGATCTCTCAATTGATCTGAAGAAGCACCATGCACCCAAAACTTTGAGTGATCAAATTGCCTTTTGGACAGTGAAATCTCTGAGATGGCCTACTGATGTGCACGTTGATATGAGCTGTTAAAAATATTACATGCAAGCACAAGAAGCAATAATGAACAATAAAACAATTAAAATCACAAGAAAAACATTATTACAAATTTGTATAGTAGTAATTCTACACACAACACTATCATAAAATATCGTGTTAAAAAAATCAAAATCAATGAACCATATTCTCCTTTTATTTCAATGTTTTAATAATATTTTAGAGATTAAAAAAAAACTCCATTAATTTATAACAATTTTTTTTAAATACTCCATAATATTTGGATTGTTCTCACCACCCTTAAACTTTAATCGATCACCCTTAACCCCTCTTCTTGAAGTTTCCATTAAAAATAAACCAAAATACCATATTAATCTCATTTAGTCCCCTCTTTTTCCATTTGCTTTTAACAAAAATTTTAACATAAAGAATTAAATAGGACCAATTCATAGTTTATGGGGCAAGGTGCGTGGGAGTATTCAAGGTTTATGAAACAAAGCAGTAATGATCCTAAAATTAAGAGACAAGTGGAAATAATCCATATTATTTTTCCTCTGTCCTACCAAATATTAATTAGTGTGCTAGGCGATTTCCACTAAATGAAGGAGACGAGATGACATCATTAATTTTTTAATTAAAAAAAGTGACTTTGTGCCTAAAAAATACTTCCTTTTATAAATATTCCAACTCATTGGATATTGGAACTTTTTTTATCCTCTAATATATGATGAATTGGATTTATAATCCTCTAGCGAATTTTTTCTTTTCTTTTTCGTTTTTGGTATCTGGGGTTCTATTTTTCCGTCCTTTTTCTGTTCTCCTATGCAATTATTTTGTGTTCTTGCAATAAGAATCCATTTACAACTGCTTCCATGTTTTTCTTCCAACCTTGTGGAGTTTATCATATATGTCAATATAAGAATTATCGAGTCCCTTGAATATATATTTCTTCTTCCATCCACGTATATCTATTGTATATTTCAGAGGCAGTAGTCTTGAAATCCATCTCAGAATATCCAAGATCAAGTATCTGTCTTTGCAGCAACACCGTTACTCAACCTAATCTAATAAATCCATATTAACCATGCCAAACAAGTACTCATTTTTCGTAACCAAAATAAAATTGGATCGCAAAAACTCATGTCTCTCCAATTTAAATTTGTTACGGAGGCGATATGGCTTCCGGGCTATGATGCTAGAAACAGTTGCAGCAGTGCCGGGCATTGTGGGTGGAATTCTGCTGCACTGCAAGTCGCTGAGGACGATTCGAGCAGAGCGGAGGCTGGATAAAGGCGCTGCTGGAAGAGGCTGAGAACGAGCGCATGCATCTCATGACATTCATGGAAGTAACCAAGCCCAAGTGGTATGAGCGTGTCCTATTCACGGCCGTCCAAGGCGTCTTCTTCAATGCTTACTTCCTGGGATATCTGATTTCACCAAAATTCACTCACCGAATGGTGGGATACCTTGAGGAGGAAGCAATCCACTCCTACACTGAGTTCCTTAAGGAACTTGACAATGGAAACATAGAGAACGTCCCAGCTCCAGCCATCGCCATCGATTACTGGCAGCTTCCTGCCAATGCAACGCTGAGAGACGTGGTTGTGGTTGTTAGAGCAGATGAGGCTCACCACCGTGATGTTAACCATTTTGCATCGGTAATATTGATATTTCTTTTCTTTGAATACTCTTAGAGGCTTTATGTCACATTTATGAGAGATCAATTAATTTCTGTTATTGAATTTCAGGACATACACTATCAGGGTCGTGAGCTGAAGAACTATCCTGCTCCACTTGATTATCACTGAAAAGGTGGAATTATCATTCCTCCTGAGAAAGTAGTCCTAATGTTTAATAAGCTTTTGAATTTTAAATATTGAAATAAAGGTATAACCTGCGGTTGCTTTTGTAAAAGACTTGTAGGTCAGTCCTGGTATGTGAACAACATATGTTTGTGGAGGACTTTGTGGTACAATTTACGAAAGCAGTTGCAGCATACAAAGCTAATGGCATAATTTTCAATATGTTTGATCTTTCAATAGCAATGATTTTGGTTTGTGCTCCTTTTTTAACTTCAAATTTCAGATATGCAAGATAAGCCTTTAAAAGGAATAGAGGAACTTCCATCCACTCTTTTATTATAATTAAAGACAAGCAAGTTTGACTTTGTGACATTTTTAAATCATGACTGGAAAGACCATTCAAAGGCCTCTGGCTTATTAATGGTGCACTTGGCACTATCTTGCAGAGCTGAATATCAGACAAAATGTTGAAACCACAAAAAACAACATAACTAGCTGATTTTGATCACCCTGTAGCTATGGGAGATTTTGAGAGGTGATTCTTTCGAAACAGGCCTCTCCTCCGACCACAGCTCTAAATTTGCTGTACCAGCTCCCCGGTGGATCAGGCACTTGAAGACCTGTTGGACATCAAACTGATTGACTAGCGCCAGACCGAGACATTTGTCGACAAGCATCCATTCACCTGGAATGACGAGACAAGTCATTTGGATCAACAAGAAATTATCTCAGGAGCAACCACCAAAAATCACTGAACTTTAACATTAATAAGAACTCGTAAAATAAGTAACAGGATAGTTCGGAACTGAAAGTTCAGAATCAGTTGGTGAAACGATGTCTTGGAAACGTGTTTGCTAACAGTATCTAGATGATATTCTGGAAATTAAAAATAATATAAATGGGCTAGTCTGGTTTGGGACCAAGAAGTGAGAATGTAATCTCGATTCGGTATGCTTGATCAAACACCATTAAATGCATTGAAAGCATGTTAAAGTTCCTATTACTCTATACATCATGACAAGTTTGTCAAGAAGCTTTATGATCGAATGATTACGCCAAACACTACACAAAATTCTCATAATAAAGTCCCTAGAAATCAACCCACACCAAAAATAAAGTAGCAGCTCCATGCTTTTCTTGTGTCCTCTAGTTCTTAGTTGGGTTCTATATTTTGTTGAGGATAAAATAACCAAGTGTTTCCCATGATGACTATGAACGTTGAAAAATGGTAATTTTACCGTTAGGTAGAAGATCCCCTTCATAATATTGCTCCCCATATTCTGGCCCGATTTCATGTTTTGACCCGTCAATGGAGGTAAACGAGACATAAGATTCTGTAGGGTGCAGGAGGGTGAACATCGGATGTACTCTCAGGCAAACCAATCTACAACAAAAAATAAACGTAATGCCCTTTAGAAAATACATAAATAAATAAACAAATAAAATGAAAATAAAAAAAAACAGCAAGAAAGGAAGACAGAAAGATAAAGACAAGAAGTATGCACATGATCTGAAAGCAGATAACAAAACAAATGAAATTTCACCTCTCCCAAAATGATATAACTTAATAGTTTTAATTCTTTTGAAAGAATATCGGGTTGCAATAAAGTTATCCTTGTTAGGAGTTGAGAGCTATTTTACAGTACCACCACAGAAACCATCTATCCGAGAAGCTTACAAGATTCGTTTTTAAAGTTGGCTACTTTGGCTTTTGGGTGTCGTCGAGTTGAGAAGCGGGGGAACAATTTATTGATGGATTTAAATAAAACTACTATCAAAGAAAATGGAACCCTTATTCTAGATTTAAAATTTTCTTTACTAGCATATTTCATTCTCTTTTGACTAGAAGAGCTAAAAGTATGGAAATAGATGGGTTGGTTATTATATTTATATGACACAGCAAAAAAATGTTTGAGGACAGCTAAGGGGAAAGAAAAATGGTGACAGCAGATCTGCACATCCTGCTGCAACATAGAGGGACAGTAGAAAGAGGGAAGATGACATAAAGAGCAAGCAAATGCAAACACAGCAGAAAAAGTAATATGGAATTGATTTCGAAGTGAAACGCAAATAATAGCTCTAGGTGACGACAATAGCTGTTAATAAGTAAACGCAAATAACATGACACAAAAAGGAAAAGGCTAACAACGAAAATGTTTTGTGACGCAAACCTTGAAAATCCACCAGAACCAGCACCAACGTTTTGTGCCACTATGCTAGAATCAATTTGTAACACTTCGGGGTCATCCTTTGGAACACGTATACGACGTTGTATGACTAATCCGCCACCAATGTCACCTTCTAATGAAAGCAATTCCTCCTCGTGCTCTAGATTTCGTCTACTTAAAAAAAAAAAAAAAAGATTAGGAATATTAGGAACTACTAATCTTTTTTTTTTTTTTTGCTGGAACTAGTATCATTAAGCTACACAAGAGTGTTATTTGCAACAAAATTGTTATTTTTCGAATTCAAAGCACTGCCTTAATTTTTTAATTTTTTATTTTTTCTAATGCTCCAACAATCTAGTCAATGCATTTAATTGTGCTTATAATTCATCTAGCATTTATATGTGAAGAAAATTAGCTGAAAAGCCAACTTAACTGCCCCACATATGTATTTGTATGCAATCCTTCCAATGGTCTTTCACTAAAGGGGAATTTTCATAAATCCCGTCTTTTATGTTTTTTTTTTTTAATGCCATACATAGTTATTTGTGGAACAATTTAAACATGTAATATAAATGATTGTATGGTGTAAACTTTTCTAAGTGTGGCATAAATAAACACAACTTTTAAAAGTGTGGTATAACATGTAATTTCTTTGCTGAATATGCAGTAAGAAGCGATCATTCAAGCAACTCACTCAATGACATTGTATTTCTCAGACCATCCAGCGGAGCGGTATTCGGTACCACTATATTCTTCATAACCATCAACCTCAACACTACTATGGAGCCATTGTGTTCCTGCAAATGTGACCATGAGGAAAGATAAAGAAATCATAAATTAAACTATCTACAGTTTATACTGCAATCAATATATCTATATGCACTTGTACTAAGGACGTGCCTCCCTTAGTAACTACAACATTTTTTTTATTACAACAGCTTCATATGAAGCTACTGTTATAATAACTAATTTGGGAGTGCAAAGAATTGCTTTGTCCAATTATTGTCATATGAAATATATAAGTTAGAATGCTAACACAACCTATTCGATTCATACTCGAATATTATAACATTTAAATCCCCAAAAAGAAAATATGAAATCATCTCTCATTAAGTTGTGTTGGAATGCTTGGACTTGGAGGTCATTGAAAGAGCTTTATGAAGATAATAATTTTGTCAAATAATATTAGTATTTAGTTACTTGTCTTTGGTCATTCATAAAAGATCACTCTTACAATATAACATGTAAAAATAAAAGATAGTATACATCACATTTATTTATATAACAATTACTTTAAAAATATTTAACGAGTAATCTTGACGGATCCAAGATTAATTTCAGTAGGGGTACAAATAAAATAAATTTACAAACAAATAATAAGAAGAAAAAATTCAAAATTTTTTAAAATACTTCTATATAGCATATCATATTGTTCCATATAAAATTTAAACAATAAAATAAAATCCACCTAAAGTAACCATAAATATTCCTGATCAATGTTATGAGAGTTCAAAAACATAATATGAATAAAAAAAAGTTTTTTATTTAAGTTGGAAAAAAAAAAAGAGGAAAAATGTACAAATAGATGTGCTGGGTGTGAGAAATTGATTAAGCCAAGCGGATTAAATTTGAACCATTAAACTTCAACTGACTGAATTACTCCAACCTTTTGGTTTAAATACAAATCTCATTCCCACTTCTATATCACTATATATGTGTGTGTGTGTGTGTATATATATGTATGTATGTAGTAGGTGCATGGTTCATGAAGAAGCCATTGGCGTTGTATGAAAGGCTATAGACCCTCCATCTTTTCCGCCTTATCCAAGACTTAAAAAAAAAAAGAGAAAAGAAAAGAAAAGAAAAGGCAGAACATTACACAGAGGAGAGAGAGGGAAGCTCAACAATGTCTGAAAGTATTACCTGAAGGAACGTGCATCATGGAAATTATTCTACCTCCAATCCAAGGAACTACTTTGGTAACCCAATCACCTCCTTTCATTTCAACAGGAGTCTTTGAAATTTCCATTCCTTGGCGTCCAGGAAGATCTTCCACGGCTGGGACACGCTTTGCATTTTCTGCAAATAACTTATAACCCATTAGAAATAAGCAATCGCTTTACCAATGTATATTTTCTAAATGCACTTGATAATTTTTCCTATCAAGAGGAATGACTACCAATTGATGATATGATAAAATTGAAAAAGAAGCGAGAAGGCCACAAAGTAGCCTGAAAAGAGGCGAAATTCCCAGAACATTTGCTAGACCCATAAGTACCAAATCAAAGAAAACTTTGAACCAGTACAAATCCTCATAGTAGTGTTACCTAGTCGAGTTCTGTGTTGCTTAATACTGGCAGAAACCAGCTCAGAAACTTGCTGCTCTGATGGCATTATTATTTGAACAGCCTCTCCATCTGTTCCCCATGCATCAAGCTGATGAAACAACAATCAAGTATTAAACATCATAACTTGAAGGATGCTATGTACTTTAAGCATATGCTTAAGATTGTTTCCTTTAAAGGAAGCATACCATTGCACCCCCACCAAGTAATAACTGCACATGAAGACGTCGATTTGGCCTCTTCCAAGACCCTTCAGTTTTAGATACCCCAACTGTAACAACTGAGGATTGACGCTCAGCTACGTAATGCGTCAACAAAAATTGACCTTCAGTGAATCCATATCCATCACCATCATCTTCATAGAGAACGCCTTTTGCTTTCCCTGTAACGAGGGGAAAAAAAAACACCTCCTACAAAGTTACAAACTAAAAAATATAATGCCATCAAAGTAGGAATACTATAGTAATGATATGTTAAACTGCAAACATGAATTACTTGAGAGAAAAAATAAAATAAAATAAAATAAATGAAGAAACTTACCATGTTCATCCAAAGCCACAATAAGTGACAAGTCATCCGATGGTCTAGCTTCACCAACATGCTGATGTGGGGGACCCAAAGGAACAATTGCTCCACCTTGCAAGTACAAAGCTGGTAAATCCTGCCATACATAGACAATAAAAAGTAAACACTAACATAACAGAAAGGGAAAAAAAATAAAGAAAAATAAAAGCAAAGGAAAATCAAAACCTAATTAAAC
This sequence comes from Artocarpus heterophyllus, assembly GCA_025403435.1. Taxonomy (NCBI): domain Eukaryota; kingdom Viridiplantae; phylum Streptophyta; class Magnoliopsida; order Rosales; family Moraceae; genus Artocarpus; species Artocarpus heterophyllus. The sequence continues at coordinate 12,223,777 of CM046344.1, read as the reverse complement.
TGCCACATAGTCCATACCGGATGTGAATCATCAAAATCAAAACTCAGCCAGATTCCTTTTGGAAGTGCAGGCTGAGAATTGTCCGTCTCTTGACTTGGTATTGTACTGCGTACAATATACAGAAATTTACCAATGTAAGGACAAGATGAAGTACAACAAAAGATCTCCAGGCGAACTTGTTTCTTAATGATTTAGTTTTGATTAATCAGATAAATTGAGATCCATTAGCACATGGGTTTTCAGCAGATACATGTTTATGACAAAAAGACTAAATAAAGTGGATAAAAATTTAAAACTAAAAAATGAGGATAGCTGAGAACTGAACACTGACTTAGTTCTATAGTCCGCATAAATTTACGTATTCAAATCATTTTTGATAGCATGGAGATAATAAGCCAACTTGAAAGTGTTTGGATAATACATTAAGTATCACTTCATTCTTCTTCTCAAGTAAAATGTCTAAATATGCCAAAAACATGTCGAGATATTTCCTGGAAAATGAAAGCCAAAATGCTAAGATAGACAGGCGAGACTTAATATCAACAGAATCATAAATTCATTTCAGAAGAAAAGAAATAGCAACCTTGCATAAACTAGAACTGGCCCCAGCAGAAAAGAATTCTCATGTTTCCTTAAGCTGAGATCTTTCGTATCTGCACCAATTTACATAAGTTATGTCATACTATAAGGTATAAAATTTTGCGACCTTCCACCAGAGTTGAATCGTTAATAAAAAAAAATAAAAAAAAGGAACCCACCAGCAAAAAATGTAGGAGTTGCCACCGGAGTACCAATTGTATGAGCCATATAAAAGAGAGTATATATATGCGGGAGAAGGCAGGTAGCGCCTTTTCAATGCAAGCCTGCATACTTCTTCACACTGATGAATAGAATCAAAGTTACTATAGCACAGATGCTAAGAAAAAGATGAGAAACATTCCTGAAAAGGAATAGAGAAACCCTATTTCCGTTCTTTAAAAAGAAGAATGCAGTACAATGCAAGGAGAACAAGATGTCCACCAAAAAGGAAAAGAAAAAAAAAAGATTGAGAAAACAAAGAACCATAAATAAGTAAATAAAGCTTCATATAAGAAATGGGTACAAGGTTTAGTTGTTCCTGTTCTTTGTGAAAAGGCTTTCATCAACGCATTGTACATGGATGTAAAAACTAAGAAGTTAAAAGGCACCGTGACTAATTTGATTTCCAACCACACGATGCCCTTCCCAACCTCGAAGACAATTTAAATGTTAGAAACATTTCAACCAATCTTGATAAGCCCTCTTAAGGCTGTAACTCATAATAATGAATCTTCAAGGGGGAAAAAATGAAACAATTAATGAACCAAATACAAGAACATGCTTGTAAGGCTTGTAATTTGTAACAATTAGTTATCAAGGAAATATAGTGATTTAGCATGCAAATACAATTCCTACGCAATAGGGAAAAGAAGAAAAATTGAACAATAATACTCTAATGTGATATTAAAACAAGTGAAACAATTCCCAAGGTATGCCAATTCTAGATATTCAGCTCCTTCATACAAATTGACATTGAGTATCACAATCTAATCTGTGCACCTCTTTAAATTGATACATGTAGCAGCAAAGAAAACATCAATAAATAAAAACCATGATAGAGTACATAGAACAAAAGAAAATGAAAACCCAGTGTAAATCTACCCTTATCATGCAATATTACATGAAATACCAAGAGAGATCATAACATGGACAAGGGACACGTGCTTAAAAGAAAAGTAAACCTCTTCACCAAAAGACCATGGCTCATGATCATTGCTGCCAGATTCAGAGTGCCCACGGCAAAACGGAAACAGAGCCCCTATACCCATCCACCTTGCAAAAAGCTTGGGAGTTGCATTCCCAGAAAAGCCACCAATATCAGGACCAGATAGGGGCTGACCACTAAGGCCCTAAACAAATCAAGAACAGAGTAATGTTAGGAAGCGCAATAAGCGCGTGTGCACATATATATATATATTGCTACAATCATGCCAATTCAAGTTCAATCTATAGATTTCAAAACTCAAACAGTTCCAAGAGTGTTAGGAAACCTCTGTTGTGTTGAGTTAGGTAATATCATGCTATTACACGTTACTGAATAGGTTTATGTAAATATCACATTGAACTTGTTTATCACTTTTAGGCTCGAAAGAAAAGAAACGAATATGCTTTGGAGGATATAGCAAACAAAAGTTCACAGAAAGACACTGTGTTTAGGAAAGTGAGATTAGACGAGTCCACAGAGGGAAAAAATGGCCTAAAAAGAATAAAATTGCTGATTTAATTCAATGTGGTATCAAATTGTGATGGGTATAATTTCATGTAGCACCTGTTTGTTCTTTATTCTACTGGAGGACATCTTGTAGTCTTCTGCTAAAGTCTACCATTTTTTAAGAGGCAGTTTCCATCATTTATTATATTATGAACGTGTATATAAACCGGACGTCAAAGAAATGTTAGTTCTACAATTCATAACTAAATCATTACGTACCAACTGAAGAATCATTGAAAGACTCATATGGAGGTGCTCCCAATTTGACAGATTGTCTCCCGTCCATGTTGCAGCATACCTTTGGCTACCAATAAATCCGGCTCTCGTGAGAACAAAAGGACGCTTGTTTTTATTGGCCAACTTCATACCTTCATAAGTTGACCTTGCCATTAACATGCCATACACCTAAATATTCAACATTATCCAGGAAATGAAGTAAACGCTTTATACCAATACCACATACAACAGTTACAAAAGCAATTTACTGTTAAAAGCACAAGTAAAAAGGTTTGAATGCGGAATACATTATGATAATGCGAATGAGTCTGACAACCACCAAGTTCTTCATCTCCCCTGTGAATATTGCTTTCAGGCATCGTTTTTGTTACAACCTGAATATGGAAGAACATATGAATAGAGCTGAAAGAAATAATGCAATCTCCAAGAAAAAATTGTCTTACTACCTTGAAGACAGCCGGTTCATTCATATCATTCCATATACCATCCACACCATTAGAAACGAATTCTTTAACTAAACTGGCCCACCAAAGCCGAGCTTTTGCCTGTGTATAGTCTGGGAAAACACAAGGTCCTGGCCACACCTCCCCTGGATATTTGTAGAAAAACATATCAGTTTTCAAGAAACAGTTCTCTCGAGAAACAAATTGAATACATAGAGATCATAACACTCAAATTACACGGTTTCTATGAAATCCAAAGCATATTTTTTAACATATTACAACACCAAAAGTTAATATTTTTGCAACATGATGAGAATATACCTACAAAAGGAGTTCCATCTGATTTTTGAATCCAGACATCATCTTTAGAACCACTATCATAGATAAAATAACCATCTTCCTTCTTGATACCCGGGTCAAGCATCCAAACTGCTTTGAAACCATCATTATGAAGATCTTTCACCAAAGATTTGGGATCTGGAAAGCACTCCTGAAAGTTTTAGCGTAACAAACTTCCCGGTTATGAATGATACCTAGATCCATATCAAGAAAAATGGAAACTATTTCGATGATCCATAATAAAGTTTCATTTCCAGTCACAGGAAAATGATCTTTCATTCCAAGCATGTACTTGTAGGCTTATTATATATGTGAGTAGAAAAACGTACCAGATTAATATTTACTGAAAGAAATATATTGAGAAATGTGTTATCTTTGGAGGGGTTAAAATTGTTAGGCCATATGATGAAAATGAATCGAGAATGCTATGCATTGGCAAAAAAGTAGTCCCAAATTTTATGAATAAATTAAATTGTACCAAAGAAATTCCATACATAAAAAGCTTTATAGAAAAACATACCTGGTCAAAAGTGAAACAACGAAAGCCATCCATGTAATCTATATCCATCCATATGACATCACAAGGTATACCCTTCTCCCGAAACTTTCTGGTGATCTGAAAAAGTAGGCCTGTCAATAATCATAAAAATTGAAGGCATAATTTTGAAGCAAAATACTAGTTAATACTAATTTTCGTAATGATCTCTAGAAGCAAAAGGTGCATGTGTTTGAACATGCTCTTTTGAGTCTTCAAGAATGCGAAACAGAGAGGCTGAGATTGAATCTAGTATTAAAGATGACCAAAAATCTTATACCTCACGAACTCTCTTCTCAGATTCGTAACTATAGCGGCATTGATGATAGCCTAATGACCACTTTGGGGGCATGAATACAGTTCCTTATCATAAAAAAACCAGATATGTAAAAGAGAATAAAATAAATAAAATGGAAACATTGCTACAAGGATGATGAACCAACAATCATATGTAATTTGTAGTGTTCAGATCAGCTTTCACAAAGGATTACAGAAAGCGGAAAGTGTTTAATATTTTCAAAGAATTTTTTATTTCCTTGTAATATGTAAGGACATTTTATTTCATAAACTCGAATAAATAGCCTGGTCAGTGGTCAAGGTAAAAAAATCTATTTCTAATACTTAACATCACAAGTTAAGCCACTATCACTGTTTTTTTACAACTTATCCTGTTTAGAGGTTAAGAAGGCCACATTATTAATTGCCAAATATCTTCATATATAAAAATTTAGGCTTCATGGCCCAAGGGATTCTTTTATAAACGACAACGCAATGATAAAAAAAAAGAGAATCCAAATTTGATGAAGGAAATCACCAATTGCATGTGACAAAGATATTAAAACAGCAGTTGGTGAGGCAAGTGGACCAAATGTAATAACAGGATACGGGAACAGAGCAACAAACTGTATTGCTGATTCATTTCTCAAATCAATCTGCATAAAACAGAGAAAAAAAGGATATCAAAACTTCAAAAAGTTTATAAAATTATTAACTTCCATAGACGCAACAAAGTCACATGTCTGCACCTCACAGCGCCGTGTGGTGTCAACAAGAATCCCAAGGGCTTCTCCTGTCGGAAGAACAGCCAGCACCCAGGGATGTGACTGGTACAACGATGTTGTTCCAGAAACATAGCCCCCCGCATCAGTATTCCACGTGAAAACCTAAAAACGGCAGAGTAACATTCCTATAAGGTCATGGAAAAACGTTTTTTGGATATGCCATACTACAAGAAACTTAAAAGAAACTTACCCTTTTTCCTGTGCGCTCAAGTTGCCCGCTAACCTCTCCAGTCCCATAGAAGGAGGTACCCTCAGGAAGCTAAAGTTAAAAAAAGAAAAATGTTGCTTGCACATGAAACTAAGGAACGGAAAATAACTCACCACTTAAACTTATAGACAATCACAAAATGCTGGTTGGAAGATTCTGATAATAAAGAGCTAACTGACCTCAAATCTAACAGTCTGTTGCCCCAAAAGGCTTTCAAAAGTAGGAATACATGAAGGCGCATTGTGACTCTTAATTGGTGCGTCACGAGCACTGCTATTCATAAAAGAAAGACTTGGAAAAGCTTCATCTCTAGCACTTGCAGAACAATCAAACCGGAACACTCCTTCCTCCAAGATAGGCTCAAAAATCATATCTCCCGAGGCATCTGTAGTTACCTCTTTCAACGTTTCGGAACCAGTCATTTTCGATGCTAATCTTCCTGTACACAACATCTTATTAGGATGATAAAAGTATAAAATTTCTTGTAGCATGGAAAACAAAAGAATAAACTAGAGGACTTTCAATTAAGGAGGTCGTAGTACAGTTCCATGTTAATTATATTACTCTTCACGTCCAAGTTTTTCTTTTTTCAAGAAACAAACTATTTTTTGAGATAAAATTGTACCCAAAAAAAAAAAAAAAGACAAGAATTGCTCTTAGAAGAAAAGAAATTAAAAAAAAAAAATCATACACAATAGAGAATGAAAAGCTTCCAAGAGGATCATGATCAGATACTAGGCAAGAACAAGTGGACATTGGTTATATTTCATGATTTCGGGTTGAAGATCAACGTTTATGGAATTTTTTTTATAATGAACGTAGTTTCTATTCTTGTCACTGAAATTGCGTTGACTCTTCATACTGATCAATCCGAATAAAATCAGGACAAGTACAAAAAGGCATTTGAACTTAGCAAAATAAACATTTCAAAAACACCACAAAACTGCAATCATACAAACTTCACAGCAATCAATAACCATAACAAAATTAAAAAAAAAAAATCAACAAAAACAAGAAATCAATAACCTCGTTTTGTCGGACAACAAAGCAGAAGTCGTCGTCGTCCGCTGTCGTTGGCAACTACTGCCTATCATTGGCTTTTTCATATTTGTATATAATTATATGTATACAAATATTCGTCTCCACGTTGCCACCTCGGACTTAAATGATTAATTTAATCCGTCATAATTATCGTTAATTAATTAAATAAAACTACGTATTAGTGGGGATGGGGAATCAAATGAGAAGGAAGATGAGCTGTGGCACGTGCAGCTCAGGCAGGCCAGCCAGCAAAGTAGCACGGTGACTTGAGATGAGAGCTTTTGGATTTGAGATCGTCTCTTGGGCGGGAATAAATAATAATGAAGTAAATTGTCCTGTTTTTTGCATAATGCATCTTATCTTCAATCTTGACAAAATACATTTTTAATTTTAAAAATGCATTAATAATTTTGATCAAGAAATTTACATATAAACTTTTGTAAAAATAAAGCTCATCATTTAAATAAAAAATTGAAGCTCAATACGTGAAAAATTATAAAAGAAAATAAATAAAGATAATGCCAAAAAAAGGAATAAGTCTATGCATATGTTTTTTTTATAAGTTTTGTTTAATATTTTGTTTTGATTTTCTATTAAAGTTTTACAAAATTAATTTGACATTCATTAATAAAATGATAAAAAAAAAATTGCACATCAAAAAACACAAACTCATAATACTAAAATAATATTTTTAAAAACTATAGAGTATTGTTTTGATATTTCTAAACAATATGATACCTATATCACATTTCTTTAAAACACAACTTACCAAAATAATGATATAATTATTACTATTGTTATTGTTATCATTATTGTTATTATTTGGTATGTACTATGGTTCAAGGGCCTGCTTGTGAGACCCAAACTCTACAAAGGGTCCCCTCCGCGAAACTTTAGATTGTCCTGACTCCTTTTCTTTGTGAAACGTAGGTGGTATCCCTTCTTCTTGAAAACCAAGCAGCCTCCTTCACTGTGGAACCTAGGCGATCCCACCTCTGGCATTCTACAAGACCCTATGTACTAACACTACTTCATTTTTTGCTTTTAAAAAAATGTTGATTTCGTTTTTTTGTTAGGATTTTTGTACGAAATTTGGAATTTTCAGTAATACATTTAGAATTTTGCAAGAATGAAAACGTCTACAATATTATCGATATTTCCATGACAATATTCACATTTGGAAATCTTGATATCGATATGTGGGGAATGATTTTTCTTCCAAGATACTCATAAAATATCCACAAATATTTGTAATATCTGTGAATATCCATAAAAATCCTGAATATTTCTAGCAATGTCTACAAAATGTCCAAAAAGGCTGGCAAAATTTTCTTTGTTGTACAAAAATCAATTTTCTTAGACTTTTTTTTTAAAATTAAGTTCAATAAAATGTGAATAAAATTTTGACCCTAAAATCATCAAAAAAATATTTATTAAAACTTATTTAGGGGGTGTTTGGAAGGGTGGTGGGAACAGTTGGTTAGAACCACTTTTATTGTAGCATGTGGAGCTTTACACTGTAACAATTTTTTTATTGTTATTGTAGCATGTGAGAGCTTTACACTGTTCATAACTGAGTTTATGGTGGGAACCACTCAGCCAAACAACCTTTCTTTCAATCATTTTTACTTTAAAAATGAATAGTTTATGGCATTTTTGCAAAGCCCTATATCATGCTATATGTAATGTGTTATATTTTTACTATTTTTGTCTGCTAACTTTGATTACTGTTCTTCATCGAATACATGAATTTTGTTATGACCTACAAAGCATGCATCTTAGTCAAATTGATTTGGATTTTGTTTGATTTGAGTTTTGATTCTATGAGCTTAGGAACTAATCAAAATTGTTATTGTTACAACATTTCTTATAGTTCTCAAACAGGGACGAGTTCCAAAGTATAAAACCAATATGGTTTCTTTCATATACTTAAATATCATCCACTACAAATTATTATTGAGATGTCATTATAACTCCATCAAGACCTCTCATCAAGCTGTATAAATAAAAATATCCAATTTATTGGTTAACAGTAGGAAAAGATCAAGAAACATATATATAGCACATGAACAATTACCTCCAGAACTATTCAAGGGTAATATCCTGACAGATGTATTCTTAGATCAAGATTAGAACCTACATAATATTTTTCAACAGGCTAAAAACCCCTTTTGGTATTGAAAACACTTGAAGTTTGTGTGTATTTTATTATATGGCGGTAGTTTTTTATGCACTCTATTATATTATTGTATTTTGTTTGCGATGAATATGTAAAATAATATTAGAATAATAAAATCAATATGAAAAGATGGTATTTTTATAGTAAGCAATATAACTCTCATATTAGATCAAAATTATATTGTTTATGTTATTAACTTGGTTCAACTTAAGTAATATTGTTTATTTTAATATTGTACATAGTTGTGAGGAAAATTACAACTTTTGCTCAAGATATCAATTTTTTTTCCTAATATCCGCCGACATCGACAATATCCACAATATTATCCATAAATCAAAACCTCGACAACATCAATGATATCGACCTTTTTGTGCTTCGAATGTTGTAATATTATATTTAAGGGTTAATTTCATAAATGGTTTCTGAACTTTTCCCTCAATCCCATTTTAATCCGTAATATTAAAAGTAGGGGTGGCAAAATGGGTTGGCGGGTCGGGTTAGTGTTGGGTTGGAGTTAATTTTTACAAAATTAGGTCGACACTAACCTGACCCGTGACATGAACGGGTTGAGAATTCTCAACTCTAACACGACCCGTTTTGATACGAGTTGACACGAACACGACCCGTGTCAACCCGTTTCTTATGCACAGTGTCAAAAAATAATGACCCGCGACCCGTTTTTGACCTGTAACCCGATTATGACCCGCAACCCGCCTCTAACCCGCCTACATTAATATATATAATATTAAAAAAAAGAAGAAAGAGTTTCATACCACTCCAACAAGAAGATTAGTGATAAGAGAGGTAGGGTTTGATATTTTAAGAGCTTATATTCTATATGAAATAACATTAATTTTTTTAAAGTTAATTAATTAAATGCGGGTCAGAAACGAGTCATTTTAGTATCAGACGGGTTGACCCGAACATAACCCGTTTTTTGACGGGTCAGTTTCGGGTCGACACTAAAATGACCTGCAGTCAAATTTTTTGACACAAACCCGCAAAAAAATGTGTCGGATTCGTGTCGTGTCGTCGTGTCGCAACCCGTATTGTCGGCCCTAATTAAAAGTCACACTTCGATCTAGGGGCAGAGCTAGAATTTTTTTTTTTTCAGGAGGGCGTAAGTTAACCAAAATTTTAAAGTAAAATAATCGTTTAATTCTATAATTTTTTCTTTTATAACTCTTGGTCTCTTTTTCTCATCTTTTTCAAATCTATTTTTTTTTTCTTTTATAACTCTTGGTCTCTTTTTTATCTTTTTGTAATCTATTTTTACCTTTTATTCCTTCCTTCAAATGAACCAAAACTCTGATAGAGTTTAATTCACTTTTGAAAACTTGTTTACAAAATAATAAATTTCTATAATAGTGTAGTTAATTTCTCCTTTTATTGGGATTTTAAATTTGAACTATTAGTATTAGTATGCTTAAAAGTCAAAATTTAAGGTATGATCAAAACATTTAAATAGTTTTATAAAATATGAGTATACATAGAACTATAACTTAGAATATAACATAAAATTTTTAAAAATGTATGTGAAAATTGTAATTATTTTTTTTTAATTGAAGGTAAAAGTGTAAGAGAATCTATTTGAAGGGTCAAAACATAAAAGAGCCCTTGCTTTGGTCCCTAATCGATAATTTTATTTTAGTTTTGATTCGCTTTGTCATTTAGATGTTAAATTATTAGCGGGAAACTTTTAAAATGTCTCACTTTGGTTCTAATCTGTTACTTTGTTTCACTTTTAATCCCTCTGTTAGTAAGTTGTTACTGAGTATCAAAATTTAGTGTATGTGTGTGTGTGTGTGTGTATATATGTAAAGTGAGAAACTAAATACAATAATTTTGATGCATGTAGTTAAAACTAAAATAATTTTATCATATTTTTATTCATATGAGTTTTAATTTCAAAAAAAAAAGTTAGTTGATTTTTTTATTATCGAACTATTCTAAATAGATCACGTGTGTTCCATGTGATCGCTTTATATCCCACTTTTGATTAGTGTTTGTGATTGAAGACTTAATAATCATACTTAAATTAGTTTAGGGACTCAATTACTAGAAAAAAATTTAAGGATCAAATTGTAAAAAAGCAAAAAGCTTAGAGAGCAAATATGCTAAAAATTTAGTAACCGTATCCCTTGCCCTTTTCTTTTTTTTAGTAATTTAGTTCCTAAATTAAAAGTAGAGGACAATTCTTAAATCCAGTAATGGATATGATCCGACGCTGATGTGTGTGATGAGTTGGCAAATTTTGACATACTTGAAGATGTTATTGCATAGGGTACTATTGATTACTGATTAACAAGGTTAGAGACCAAAAACGGTAGTTAATATTAAATTATAAATCAGGGGTAAAAGTGTAACTTTAATTAAATAAAGAGTAATAAAGCGAATTAAATATGTTTTTAGTCCTTCGTAAATGACAAGGTGCATAAAGTAGAAGAATTGATAAATAAAACAACAATATGTAATTTTATCTAATTAAATTGGTAACCATTGTATACTTATTTGAAAAATAATCACAAAAAATATAATTAGAAAATACTTAAATGTAAACATTCATTTATTTTTTAAAATAGAGCAAGCTAAACATTATCTAAGGAATCTATTTTCTGCAACTCCATCTCATTTTGATTGTTAAAACGTGTTAGGAATGGTTTTTTAATGAGTTGTCCAAAGAAAAATAATAAAGTTAGTTTTGGCAAATGGATACACAGAATTTTTAATCAAATTTTTAAATAATTTTTTTTCCATAAACGAGTTAGACATGCTACGTTATATAAATTAATAATAGATCTTATGTACCTCTAAGAATTAGAACCGGACTTCTGACATAAAATTATTTGACAGAACTGCTACATGAGAATCGCTTTCAGAAGAGCTTCAACTAACTAGTCTTATTTACTATTTTCTTTTCCACGACCTGAGTGTGTATGGACATACATCATTCAATTCTCCTTCGGTAACTAGCCCCACAATCACAAGAGAACAATACGAATTATTGTTCTAGATGTTGAACAATAATTCTCTAGAGCAATAGAAATTCTCTCTCTAAAACCTCTCAAATAACTTCCCTTGATACGAATAATGTTAAAAGCATAGGAACTTGTTTCCTATTTATAGGGAGTGAATAGGCATCCATTCTTATCAGATTTGGCCTTTAAATTTGAATTGGAAACTAACTCCGAAGTGAAAACATGTAAAAAAATGTGTAACTAGATTTCACGCTACCGGCCTGCCATCAAGGACAATCGGCCTACCACCTAGGTCCACCGGCCTGTCAGACCAAGTCACTGGCTTATAGGTTTACGCTGTTTTAGAAACTTCCATATTTTATTTTACATGGGAATCTTAGATAGAGCCTTAGTTTTAATTCAAATAACCGATAAAGAAGTTACCTGATTAAAACAGTCATATGTAGATTATCCTATATCAAATAAAGTATATTCAAATAATTCAACATGTTTTATTTTTGAATTAATTCTTAAAATAAATTCAATCAATAACTAACATGAATTATTAATTCTAATCATTCAAATTTAAACCAATCTTAAGAATTAACATAAGTTACTAATATGTCAAAAAATATGCCGTATCGTTATAAGAAATATTGTGAGTTAGCAATGGGACCCGATAGACTTATATAGATGGAGGTCTTATAATTATAAAATGACATGTCCTCGACACGTACAATTTATAAATTATCAACTCTATAGCTATTCCATTAAAAGCTTAGAGCTGCATTCTTAAACTATATATAAATTACGAAACTCTAAATAAGTTATTTGTTTATGATATATCGTTATGTGTAACATCCTCATAGGAGATTCATAATAGGCTTAAGGATAAATTCCATTTTACCTTTTTGGTTATTTTTATCTTACGTTCTATTATTTCACTAATGAGAAACTTGCTATTCGTAACCTATACAAATAGTATACCATTTGGTTACACTTATGTATCAAATGGTTGAGCGCTTCAGTTTCAAATTACAGGGTAATGCCTATAAAAGAATATCATTTACTCTATAAAAGAGCTATGGATTTCATATCTATCAATAATGAGTCTACATCAATCAAGAGTCATGTTTTTAATGTACCGGTATATGCACCTTTATATAATTCAAGATGTCACTCTTTGGTACGTCAAAAGACACAAATCAAGAATACAAGCCCATTGATTCACTTTAGGATTAAGAAATAACACATGATTGTCTAAAGTGAATTGATTTAAACAAATTGAATTATTAATCAAATCAATTCAACTTTACTCTTGATCCAATATATCGTCACCTATGATACAAAGTCTAATTCTAATGACTAAGACAAGGCATCTCCCGTTAGGGATATAGATGAAATAACAATCTTAACATGAATAAAGTATCTAACTGTATTACATGGATTACGGACATTTCATATTTAGACTATCTCCTTTAAGATTCATGTCTTCTGTACAATTTGTCCATGATATGCACGAGCTTAAAGGCTTAGATTGACAATCTTAGACTTTTGTTTGCATATCATATATTCAATAGAAATGAACATAAAGAGGACAACAATGATATATGAAATAATCAACTCTTTATTGATTTAATATCTAAAAAACTATTACATCATTTAATCCTTAGGGCACCTAGTCTAACAATCTTCCATTTGCCTTAAGTGAGTAAATGTGACATGTTACGCATCCTCATAGCCTCTACATGCCTTTCAAAGGTCCTCGTAGGTAACGTCTTCATGAAAAGATCAGCAATATTGTCCTCGGATGCGATCTAGCACATTTCCACTTGCCTTTCCTAAATGAATTCCCTTATCACATGATACTTTCGATCTATGTGCTCATTCATCTGGTGTATCTTAATTCCTTAGTATTAGCCACAACTGCTCTATTATCACAATACAACATTATCGGCTTATCCATACTAGAAACCACTTTAAGATTCCTAAGGAACTTGTGGAGCCACACTGCTTATTTTGAAGCATCATTGACAGCCACATACTTGGCCTCTATTGTTGAATCAGTAGTGCAACCTTGTTTTACACTTCTCTAAATAATGGTGCCTCTACCTAGAGTAAACACGGATCTACAAGTTGAACTCCTCAAATCCTAACAGGTTTGAAAATCTGAATTAATATATCTAAGAGGTGTTAGATCCTCACCAAAATACACATGTAATTTCTAATCCTACTTAGATACTTGAAAATATGCTTGATCGTAACCCAATAGTTCAGTCCTAGATCTGACAAATATCAACTCACTATCCTAACTGCATATCAATGTCAGCTTGAGTGTAAAACATAGTATACATGAGACTACCTACTGCCAAAATATAAGACACCTTCTTCATGTATTATGTTTCTTCATTAGATTATGGAGAGTCTTTCTTAAAAAGAGTAATTCTAGGCCTAGATGATTGCCCACCTTTCTTGAAATTTTGCATTACAAACTTCTCAAGAATCTTATCTCTATAGGTAGCTTGGGATAAAACTATCATTTTGTTCTTCCTATCTTAAAAGATTTTGATTCCTAGAACATAAGTAGCTTCACCAAATCTTTCATGTCAAATTGCTTGGTCAACCAAAGTTTGACCGACAACAAGGCCCCAATGTCATTGCCAATAAGTAAAATGCCATCTACATAGAACTATATAAAAACCACATTCCTATCCTTAATGTGTTTGTGAACACATGGTTTGTCCACATTTTGTTCGAACCCATAAGTCTTGACTACTTAGTCAAACCTTATGTTTCAGGAATGAGAAGTTTACTTGAGTCCATAAATAGAATTTAGCAACTGGCAGCTTCTATTGACTCTTAGCTTAGAACCTATTTGGTTGTACTATGTATATGATCTCATCAAGATAGCCATTCAAGAAAGTTGTCTTGACATCTATTTGTCATATCTCGTAATCAAGAGCAACAACAATGGACAAGAGAATATAGATGGACTTAAACATGGCTACAGGTAAAAAGATTTTCTTGTCATTGATTCCTTCTTTTTGCATATATCTATTTGCTACCGGTCTAGTCTTATAGGTTTCGGATTTCCCATCTGCACCTTGCTTGTTCTTGTAGACCCACTTATGCCCTATGGGTTTTACCCTTGTGGGAAGGTCCTACAATCTCCTAGACTTGATTAGTCTTTATAGGCCTCAGCTTAATATTCATAATGTCTATCTAGAGCTTTGAATCCTTCATACCCTTTATGTAAGCGTAGGGATCTTGGTCATGTTTAACCAGTTCAACCAAGTAGGCCTCTCCATCAAACATGTACCTCTTGGGTTGACTCCCGATCTTCCCACTACGCCAAAGCTCCCTAGGATGTTTTCGCCCAATTTTTCTACATTATTTGGATTAGTTTCAGATCGAACTTTGAGAGCGATCGTATAGCTCATCAGCTGATCGAGTACCACTCTACTACAAGGCTTAAAGTCATTCATGTAATTTTCCTTAAAGAAAGTCGTATTCATTGAAACCACAACTTTATTTTCTTTTGGGTTTTAGAAATATCCACCTTTTGTCCCTTTAAGATATCCTACAAACACGTACACCTCCGAACATGCTTCCAACTTACTTGTTTCCTTATCTAGAACATGAGCAGGACATCCTCATATGCAAATATGGTCTAAAGATATTTTCTTACTTGTCCACAACTCATAACGAGTTTTAGGAACCGATTTTGAAAGAACATTATTCAAAAGATAACATGTAATTTGTATTGCATACCCCCAAAAGACAATGGTAATGTCGAATAACTCATCATGGACCTTACTGAAGGTCCCATTCTTTCTCTCAGCCATGCCATTCTGTTGCAAAGTGTCAGGTGCAGTCAAATGGAATAAAATACCATTCTCTACTAAGTGTCTAGGAACTTGTAAGAGAGGTACTCTCCGCCTTAATCAGATTAAAGTACCTTTATGAGTCTACCTAATTGCTTCTCTACTTCCTCTCGAAACTCCTTGACCTTTTCAAAAGTTGCGCTCTTATAATGCACAAGGTAACATTACCCATATCTCGATTAGTCATCAATAAAAGTGACAAAATTCTCGTACGCTCCTTACTCCCCACGTCTTGATGTTCATGAGACCACAAATATCACTATGTATAAGTTTTAGAACCCCTTTGGCTTGATTTCCCTTAGACCTGAATGATCTTTTGGTCATTTTGCCCTCCAAACAGGACTCACATTGTGATATAGATTCCACCTCTAAATAGTTTGGAGGTCTATCCCTTACCAACCTTTGAATCCTATTCTGGCTAAAATGACCTAATCGCATGTGTCAAAGATAACTCTTATTAGAGTGAGAAGTTTTAAGTCTTTTAGAGTTATCGTTAATCCCAGTGTTCAGCAGTAAGTCTATGTTAGGGTTTATAAAATATGGATTGTTTTGCATCTATCCACTACAAATAAAAAGATTTAATTTTACGAATTACCACTTTTTTATTAAAAGAAACTGAATAAGAATCCTTAAATAAACAAGAAACATTAATTAAATTTCTTTTAAGTTTAAGAACATAAAACAATCTCGCAAAACTAAACTTCTATAACTATCAAAATAAAGATGGACGTCTCCCAATGCTTTAGTCAACACTAGGGTCTCATCGCCTATTATAATATGAAGTGCTCATTTAGTAGACTTTTTGTTTCCTTGAACCTCTACAGAGAAACATAAACATGATTAGTTGCTCCAAAATCTATATCCCAAATGTCACTTGATTCTTCAAATAAACAAATTTTAATAACCAGAAGTTCGCACTCACCTCCTTTAGCTAAGAAGTCCTTGTAATTTTTCTTGATGTGCCTGACCTTTTTATAGAAAGGCACTTGAGCTTCGTCGAGTTCCTCTTCTTCTTCTTCTTCTTCTTCTTCTTCTTCTTCTTTTCCTCACTCTTTGCCAAAATAAAAGATTTCTCATTATTGGTCTTTTGCTTCTTTCCATTCCCAGGATTGGAATTGGAACCAGATGCAACCACTATGTTTGCCTCGCCCTCAACAAGTCCATCCTTGATCAGGTTTTTGAAGTCCTATAACAGCTTTATCAACTCAGTCAAGGTCACATCCTGTCTATTGCTCAAATTATATTAAGCTCTAAACAGGATGAACTCCTTAGATAGAGTCTCAAACCTAAAGTCATCTATGACTCAGCATCAATGTCGGCTGCATGGGTTTGTGCCTCAGTAAGGTAATATATGACCAACATCATATGTTCCTTCATAGGCATCCTTAGTTTTTGTTTGTAGTTAAGAAGCTTCCGAAGAGTCCCATGCCGCTTAGTCAAGGCCTGGCCTCCAAACATGTCCTCAAGATTATCCATGATCTGACTAGTAGTCTTATGATCTTCATGTTGAGCCTGCAACACGTTATTGATGCTAGTCATGATATAGCAGCGGGCTTAATCATCAGTATCTTCTCCAGCAATCATACACTTGGAGTTGCTTATTTGTGAACTCGCCAATAGGTGCTGGAGGACATAGTGTAGTTAGCATAAATTTTAGTTTTTTAAAAGATAGGACAATGTTTAGGTTCTGTTTTCAATCATTATAATTCTCGTGATTTAGTGTATAATTCTCGCGGTTTAGACATTTTAGTCTATAATAAAGATTCATATATCAAAGTATAAGCAAACAAGGAATAATAATTTTAGTAAGATAACACAACATATAAGCAAATATATAATATGTGTTTATATGTCAAAACCTTGAAAAAATCACAACCTTACAATGATAATTTCTAACTCAGAATTCAACAAGCCACCTAGGATTGACTTGCTAAATTCAATTGGAAACACAGACCCCTCCAATTAGTATATACAATCTAAAACCTGTTTGGTCTAGCATATACTAATAATCACCATCTTTGGCCATTAATTTTATTAACAGAGCTCCTAGAGGAGGTTAAGAATAAAATAAATTTGAGTGTTTAACTATCATTTCAACTACTTTATTCATGGTTTATGATTGTCACCTAGGGGTGAACAATGATAAAACATGCCAAAGCAAATTATCTTTTCAAAAATCCAACCTAGTACATGATGTATTCCTTCTTAGGGGTCGAAACCACTATTTATTACCTATGAACCAACGATGGAGGCCTTAGGCCCTCTCTTTGAAAACTTTCTCCTACTCAATATTATAAAAATCAATGTTTTATGTTAAGCATACATGAACAATTTTTAATGAGCTGCACTCTTTATTCTACATGACATGCTATCAACATATATGGCAAACATATATTATAAAACAAACAACCAATGCAATAAATAAAGCTACAAGCAATATAACAAATAACCATAATATTATGCTTCTATCTTAGAGAAAAGAAAATAAAGGTTACAAAATTTTAATTGAAACATATATCGATTCTTCATCTTGTATATTCTCATTGTATCTTCTCATTTGTTGATGAATCATGGCATCAACAAATCAAACCAAAACTAAACAAAATTAATTTGAAATTTCTCTCTTTTCTTACAAACGAACAAACTCTTTCTCTTTTAGATCATATTAACAATAACCCAGAGTAATACATCCCAAAATGCACAAAAAAAAAAAATATTTCTTGTCTTCTATGGTGGATTCCAATTCCAATTCCAAATGAGTATATCCCAAGACATCTCTTTACAATTCTATCGATGGATTTGCCAGCAACAAGAGCTTGTACTTCATGATGTTACTGCCTATTTGCTCAGAAGGCTCTACTGTTAATCGGATCCACCTCATCGAAGCTCTAGGAATGGAGATTGTCTTCGACCATATAAAGCAGAAAGATTCACCAACCATCAAAACAAAATGAAGATGCAGCTGAATGCAATGATGAATCATAATCACAAAGAAACAGAAAAAGTTAGGATGCCGAATCAAGGAAGAATTCTCCTCTGCAAGGAAACATATTGAACAAATTAAAACCAAGAAAAAAGACTTCATAAACAACATTTCGTTCAATAGTCTACATTTTTTAAAATATTGGTTACATTTGTTTAGGCTCTTTTATGTCTTCACATGTACCTATTTCTATTTTTTTTTTTAGCTTACCCTTCTTTAGATCATGTTCATTTGATCTCCATCTAATGTTTGAAATAGATGTTTGGATGACATCCAGCACCAGACTTAAGACCAACCTAAAAGTAGAAATCAAATTGTGCATTTTTTTGCATTCTAAAAATCCTTGTCTTATTCAGATCTGACAAGATACACAAAAGTGAACCCAAAATTATCAGTAGGATTTAATAATCATGATTCTCTTTCTAGGTTATACATTTGAGATTTTTTAAGGGTTGTTAAACAGACATATCAATTCAAATAAATCTTTTCAACATTCATCCAAATACTTGTACTAATCCATTCCAATTCAATTTTAATCCAATCCAAAGCACTAATTTCAATTGAAACTCTCAATTCAAACTCCTCATTTCATGGGGTTTTTTTTTCCCAGTAGAGAAATTGCCTTCTTAATATTATCTTCACTTCACATTTTTCTAAACTTACTAATTTCTCTCTGTCCTTAAAATAAGGCCACAAAACCCTTTTTTCATATCTATACTCAATTAGTTTTCCAGATCTAAAAACATCTCACTTGCCATTTGTTGAAAATTTGTCGAGCAAATGTTAAACATGTAAACGAGGGGTTCTGAACCAACTTCATTTCAACACTATTTTGGGGTTTCATTTCAATGAAATCCTCAGAAGAATGTCTTTTACTCCTTTATTTCCAACTACGTTGGCACATACTCAGAAAAACCATTTTTTGTTAAGTTCTTCACTTGAAATTTATTAAACTACAATAAACATTGAAGTCACAATTAGCTAAGATTTTAACCCTACGGTAAAAGTAAAATTTTTAAAAAAAAGTTTGAAAAGGCATGACTCTATGATGCCATGCAAATAGGGGAGGATTTTATGGCTATTAGGGACAATCCAAAGGCCCAAGAACCTAGTTTGACCAAAATGTCAAATAGTCACTACTAGACCTTGTAGAATACACGATGCTCAATCAATAATGGTTTTTAAAAACCACGTGTTAAGTGGAGAAAAACACGCGGGGAGTACACGTGAAACACAAAAACTATCGTGGTAATAAACAAATGATTCTATGACAGTTTTTATGAAAACCGTCATAGCAGGCAGCATATTTCACGACAGATTTTTAGTAAAAACCCTCACAAAAGATAATTAGTGAAATTTTAAAAGTCCACCCTTATCACAATCAGTGAAATTTTAAAAGCCTGCTCTTTCTCTCTTTCTTATTTGAATTAACACTCAG
This sequence comes from Artocarpus heterophyllus, assembly GCA_025403435.1. Lineage (NCBI taxonomy): Eukaryota > Viridiplantae > Streptophyta > Magnoliopsida > Rosales > Moraceae > Artocarpus > Artocarpus heterophyllus. Next base: position 12,204,182 of record CM046344.1, on the reverse strand, counting down.
ACCTAGCCCTCTCTCTTTAAACCCAGCCCTACCTCTCTCTTTAACCCTTAAACCGTCTCTCTATCTCTCTTTAACATGATTGTTGCCATCGCCATCTTTCCCTCGACCTAACATGTCGCCGTTAGCCTTAAGGCTTCCACGACTTGCGAACTTGTCGCCATCTCTCATTTGTAAAGGTTCTTTTCTCCAAGTTTTCTTCTCTCCGAGCTCAACATCTCCACAACCTTGCCATCACTGTTGCCTACCTTTGACTGTCGTTTGGTAATATTACATCTCATTTTTTATTGTTGAGTCTTTTCTATTTTTACTTATACAGTTTTAGTTTAAATTATTTATGATTTGTGTGAATTAATTAGTTTTTGTTGTTTAGTTCTAATTTTAGTTTTAGTTTTAATTACTTTCTATGTATTTGTGTATATGTTTGTATATATGATACCTATCATATGTTTGATGAAATCCTTTATGACTATCATGGCAATTAATTATGTTTTTTGTTGCTCAAAGCTCTATAGTAATTATGTAAGGTTTGTATGAATTAATTATTTTTAGTTATATAGTTTGTTAATTACTTTTGTAACTTAGTTTTGTTAATTTTAGTTATTTGTTATTTTCAACTTCTTTAGGTTTTGTTTTAGCTTTATGAAACTAATTAGTTGTTTTAATGTTAAATTTATTAATTTGTTATGCTAATTTGTTTTATTTTTGTTAATTAGTTTTGTTATTTGATATGTAGTTTGTAGTTAGAATTATTGTTATTCTATGTTAGTTATGTTAACATTTATTACTTAGTTAATATTTGTATATGTATTCGTGTGAATTACTATCTATATGTTTTTGTATATGTGTTTGTGTGAATTATTTAGGATTTAGTTTTAGTTTTAGCATTGTTAGTGTATGTTTGCGTGAATTATTATTTAGGCATGATTGCTTACATATAGATAGTAGAGTACATTTATGATTTTGTAAAAATTTTATAGTTCAATGTAAATGTATGATTTTGCAATCAAGGCCTTGTATTAATGGAAAAAATGTGACTGGTCATTTTGTAGGAAATCAAAAAATCTTGTAATCTTTTTATTTATTTATTCTTGATGACCAATCTTCTACGACGGTTTCTATCAACCATTGTGAAAACTATATATTACACGACAATTTTTTTATAGAAAACCATCGTGTAAGGTAGAAACAAGATTACATGATGGTTTCTAGTGAAAACTGTCATATAATCTACCTATTCCACGATAATTTTTTCTCAAAACTGTCATAGTAGCCTCACAGTGCAATAATCTTAATACCCGCTATTAGCGGCATTCCACTGATAGTAAAAAACTATCATAAAAAGTCTTTTCGATACCATGACAGTAAACCATCATGAATGCTTTCCACAACGGTTTAAAACCGTCATGTAATCCTCAGTTTTTAATAGTGAGTGTCTATTTTTGACAACAAAAAAAAAAATACTACTCTTTCAAGTGGAAGCAAAATTTTGAACAAGCCTTGAAGCCCTCATGATTTTGGGCAAATTTTATCATTTTGATGGTCAAAACTACACTTTTATTATTTACAGTTAATTCTAGGGATATTCTTGTAGTTTTTGTTAATTTTGAAATTTGTTTGCAATTTCTTTTGTTTATAGATTTAGGGTTTATGTAAAAACGTGGTTATGCTTTTGTTATTGTCAATTTTTGGATGGAATACAATTTTTGAGGATTTTCTCAGTTTTCTCTTCAATTTTTTGGTATTCGTATGAATCAACGAGTTTTAAACATGTCATTTTCTATCTCATTACGCCCGCTGCATCACCCTATAGGTGGACTTTAGGGCCATAATAAAAAATAGATACACGACAAAGGGTATTTAAAAAGTGTGGTTTAAGCCAATGTTAGTTAAAAATATTATAGAATGTGAGAGTTTTATATTGTACTTTACTTTTTCTTGACATTGTAGCATGTAAGAGATTTACATTGTAAAAACCAAAAGTTTTGCTGAAACTGAAATTGCCAAACACACGAATAGTTGTTGAAATATGAGAGTAGCCACTAAAACGACCCTTTGAAAGAGACATCATTAGGAAGATTTAATTCCTGATGGCTATTATTTGGAATGGAAAGATGCCAATCCTATTCCATCGCAAGCAATGGGAGAGTTACTGTTCGTTTGGTTCATAGATTTAAATAGATAGTTTGAACAGAAAATTAAAATTTATGTGAGAAAAAACAAGGTAACAAATTAATTTAAATTGTGGTTTGAACCAGCAAAACAAACGACAGTATAATTCCACAATTGGGTACCCATTTGATGAACTTTATAAGTTGCGAACTTGTCTGCCTCCTAATTTCCTTTTATGTAATTACGAGACTCTGAAATTGATAGCATTCAACCGGCCAACCTTAACCGCAAGAGTTAGTTTAATTGAATGCTCAAAGGAATGTCCAAAGAAAGACAAGTAAAAGATTAACATTTAAAATGCAAAAATTATGTCCTCCTAAATACCAACTGACATTTTCAAAACCTGACATTTACTTTAAAAAGTTTACAAAATCTGATATTCTCCTTCTCCTCTCTAAATAAAATGTTGCTTTACAAATTAAGTACATCTCATTCTATTTGAAATGCATGCATGCATGCCAAAAAAAAAAAAAAAAAGATGAGAGACTCATGCCAAAGAGAACTCTGACTCACCAAGCTCCTTACATTCATGAACCCCTTCTCTTTTATGCCAGACACGGACTGATTGTACATGCATGATTTTCCAATAATTTCGACCGCCATTTGGATGCATCCCAAGAACAAACTCCCTCCGCATTTCAAACATATGGAAACTCTTGAGGTTTCTTAGGTGTTGGATATCAAACAATGTGTCTTCCAATAGGGGGCTAGGTCCAATCATTAGGACCTCAAGAAGAGGCAATGCTCTTTCGTCTATCTTCACCACCCTCAGTTCATCCAGTTTTCTAAGTTCAAGCTCCTTCAGTTTTTGAAACCCGCCTTCTCGAAAATGCAATTGTTCTCCATCGTATGCTTGATAAAGCCAAAGAATCTCTAAATTAGGTAATCCATGGAGATATTTCAGCGGATCATCTGCTAACCTCGAGAAATATAAAGACAACCTTCTTAGATTATGGAGCTCTGTAATCCAACCTGGTAGCTTTTGTAATCGGCACTTCAGGACAAGGACTCGTAGAAACTGAGGAGGGGAGGTAACATGTTGTAGATCTAGAACTTCATCACCATTGATTGCAAATAAAACCAAGAAATTAAGCTTGTTCATCTTCTCAAGGGAGGCACAAAGAGCTCTCCCCAGTTCTGTAGTCAATTTTGAGATGCCCAATGTCCTCAATTTCCTTAATTTCTCTAGCTCCCTGATGAAATTGATACCATGATGACCTGCCTCCACGGTTCTTAGTGTTTGTAAGTCTTGCAAACACCCAACGCCATCTTGTATCTTCAATCCGTGAATCGAATCAAAACTAAATTCAAGCTTGTGATTGTAAGTATCGACCAAAAGATGTCGCAGACTTACAAGCTTATGAATTTTTATTGGTAACTCAGACACCAAGGTGCGTCTAAGATCCAGAGTTTGCAGATTCTGTAGCTTACCTATAGACCTTGGAAGCTTCTTCACTTTTGTATTACATAAACTCAAGTACCTCAAGTGGAATAAACTCCCAACTTCTTCTGGTAGAAACTTTAGGGGAGCATCTTTGAAACTCAACACCTTCAGAAGCTTAAGTTTAGCAAACAAATTAACCACAAAAGATTTTGGCAGCATATCAATATTGAAAAGGAAGACAGAACGAGCCTTTGACTCTTCTAAAACGTCTATAGTTGCAAGTTTTGTACTTCCATAAATTGATAGGCGGCGGCTAATTCCTTCACACCTCAAGTTGTTTTCTTCCACAGTTCGACAGAAACCCAATTCATGAGCCCTTGAGAGGATGATATCGTGCATTAGATCATGGACTTGGCACAATCTACATAACCCGTCTAACTCTTTCGACAAAACTAAGTTTCTATGTATAAGCTCATTCAAGTATTCTTCTGCAACTTCTTCCATTGTTTTATCTCTCTTTTCTTTTACGAAACCTTCTGCGATCCACAAGTTATACAATGTTTTATCATCAATTGTATAATCTTTAGGAAATATCCCAAAATATAAGAAACAAGATTTCAGGTGAGAAGGTAGATCATGATAACTGAGGGAGAGAATTTCTGAAACATTGCAAAAGGAAGGATTGTTTTCGAACTCGAGATGAAGAGAGTCATGAATTTTTTGCCATTCAAACGCAACTCTCTCTTTTGTTGACAATAAGCCAGCAACGGTGGCAATGACGAGTGGTAAGCCTTCACATTTTGTAACAATTTCACTAGATAATTGCTGCAGCTCTTGGGGGCAATGTCTATCAAGCGCAAACTGGAATGCTTTTTTGCAAAACAATTCCCAAGCCATTTCTCTAGACAATGGTAAGAGCTTCTTGACAAGATCAAACCAGGCACTTCGGCAAGAACTTGCAACATTACAATTACGTGTCGTGACAATTATCCTACTAGCTTTATTATTAGCAGGCAAAGCATGTTTAATAACTCCCCAAAAGTCCATTTGCCAAACATCATCAAGGACAACAACATACCGTTTTGTCTGTAAATGTTGCCTCAAAGAATCGATTAGCTCTTCAATGGAATCAATTTCCCGAGCTAAAGATTCTGCAGCCGGACAGATTTGCCTTGCTAGAATCCTCAATAACCTATCCATGTCGTATGACTGAGAAACAGTGACCCAAGCCCGACAATCAAAGTGCCCTTTGACCATCTCTGTTTCATATACATTCTTAGCAAGAGTGGTCTTACCAATTCCGCCAACGCCTACTAATGATATCACCGCGCAAGTGGATGTTCCTCCAACCAACCTTGTCACCAATTCATCCCTAAAGAAATGGACATCCAAAAACTCATCGTCATCGATGAAGAGAGAACCCAACCGAGGGTCATGGTACGAAACACTAGTACTGATTTTGCCACTAGCTCGATGCTCCATGGAATTGAAGCCATATCTTTCCCCTCTCTCCTTAATTTCACGCAGCGACACGTTAATGTTTTTCATCTCAAAAGCTATATCGTAATGCGGTTTTAAGGATTTAATATGGCGACATGTTTTTTTGAGCAAACCTCTCAATCCAAGCTCGTGGCGAAGATGTTGCACGACACGAAGAACGTATTCGTCGGTAACATCTTCTATGTGGTAGGCTTCATCACGTACTTGTTTCACCCAAGTCTTCACGCCGTCACTCAAGTCCCCTTTTTCCGACTTTGCCTCCGCTTCCTTGAGGAAACATTGGATGCTCTCTAGCTCATCTTTGAGACTCTTCACTTCTCTTTGGACTCTCTTGGACAAATTTGCCTCTTTGATTAGTACATGAGCCAACGTGTTTATGATCGGAGCGACGACCAAAGCTACAGTCTCTGCCATTTCTCTTCCGTTTATTCTCAAACTTAAGAAACACACGGTGCAAATCTAGACGTGTGAAAAGGCCTGAGCTATATGCTTCACCCGTATATAATTGAGGGAGAAGAAATCACTGTCAAGGGAAATAAACAAAAACATCTATTTTGGAAGGGTCCACTTTACGTCACGTTATTGACTCCACTGCCTTAAGGCTTACCTGTATACATTGGATTTTTAAGTTATTTTTAACTAGAGAAATCATTAAATGAAAACCAAAGAAAAAAACAGAAATCAGTAAATGAGCTGTGGCGTGTGGGGGCGCATTTTGAAAAGTGGCTTTAAGAAAACGTGTTTTTGACGAAGTGATTTTTTTTTTTATAGTTTTTTGGCATAAAAAAAATAAGCTTTATGAGTATGAAAATTGTTTTAATTTTTTTTTTTTTACTTTGTTGAGGTCTACTTTCTTATTACAAGTCTTTTTTTATTTTTATGTAAAAAATTGAAACAGTTTTACTGTAAAAAAAAACATATTTTTAATGAAAAAAATTATTTGTTCAATTCAAATTTTTTTTTTGATTTTTTTGTCAAAATATCCCCTGTAGGGGTGTAGACTTGGGCTGAACCAAGTAGCACCACATTTCTTCGTCTTTTGTCAATGCTTTTTTGGCTTTAATATAACTGTCCGATCAATGGCGTCAAAATAGGACACGCAGGGTGTTCATATTTTAATGTCTATGTCTAGTTGGGTTCGGCAAGAAAATCAGTGTGGGCCATGTACATGGGCTAATAAATATGAAGTGAGAGAAAAAACAAAACAGAACAAACAAACGCAAGGAGTTGCCAAACTGAATGGTACCTTGTGTTAGTGTTAAAGCGAAAATTACACTGTTATACTTTAAATTATTTATTTTTTACATAATACACGTCTTAAACTTTTAATTTTAACATAATATACCTTAGACTTTAAAATCAATAACAATTGAAGTCCAATAACTATTTTTAATTATCCTTAAATACACTTTTTCATATGTTGAACTTTAATTTGTTTCTTAAAATGACGAGCTTAACTCTTGAGAAAACTCACCTGCAAATTTTGATGTCAAAATTATCCAATTTTTTTAAAAGCTTGTTAGCTATTGGACCTCAATTGTAGATGATTTTAAAAATCAGATGCATTTAGTCAAGATTGAAAATTCGATATGCATTATGTAAAAAACAAATAATTAGGGATGCAGCAATGCAATTTACTAGTGTTAAATAATGAAGGTTAGAAAATATTAAATAGTGATGGTAATTAAGTGGAGATACTGAAGTTTATGGATGGTGGAGAATGGTGAATATAACACTAATAAATCAATCTATTCTTAAGACTCTGCATGGATATTCATCAATTATGAATATGCCTCATTAAAATCAGCTAAAAATTCTAGGAAAAAATGTAGAAAAAAAAACTATTAAGAAAAACGGAGTACATTGAATCTACCGTTTTCTGTTAGAAGGGAAAAAAAAAATCCAGAGCAAAATTTAAAAAATAAAAAATAAAAAATAAAAAATAAAAAAAAGGGTAAAGATAGGAAACAAAGTTATGTTGTGCGGTAAGAATAATAGCCAGTATTCAGTCCCTTTCAAAGTCACATGTACTTTTTTTGGCTCACGACAAACAAGAGAAAGGCGTTGGGGTTGGGAACTGGGATCTAATTCTAAGGCTGTCTTTGGTAAAAGAGGGGGATAAAAATTGAAAGAGGAGATAACAATCTAGGTGAAAAAAAGCAGGAAGGAATAAGAAAATCTTTCTCGTGTTTGGTTTGGATTCTCTCTGGCCTTCCTAAATTTTGAAAGATAAAAATTAGAATCATATGGAGAATATTGGACCCCTCAATCAAAGCATCCTCCACTCTTATCTTTCCCATTTTTTTTTTTTTTTTGGGAATTCAAAGCCATGTCAGCACTTCAAGCTCTTGTCTGTAAGAGCAGTTAGAACCGTTCGTTAGAACCAATATTAGCTTAAAACACTATAGTTACTGAGAGCTTTACACTGTGGCTGTCTTTTATTTACATTGTAGCTGCAAAGAGCTTTTAACTATAGACAGTTGAAACTGTAGGTGCTAGACAAAAGCTAAATCCCCTTAATGCACAAAGGAAAATCTCAGCTAAAACAATCATGGTTCAAAAAATGTCAATATTGTGCTAGTGTGTGCGCTGCTATGTTACTATGGCGTTTGGTTAAGCAATTCAAATAAAAAATTTGAACCAAAGTTGATTTGAAATCCAAATTTTATAGGGAGAAACACTGTAAGAAAGTTGGTATGAACTACAATTTTGTGGTTTGAACTATACGTTCCTTGGATTGAGAACATTTACTGAGTTAACCAGGGAAGAAGTGTCACTTTCAACAAACGAGACTGGTAGCATTCTAATTTGAACAGAAGAATTGGAATGAAAATTGAGCCTTTATTGAGAAAGAATTGAACGTACAAGCTCATAAACGCTAACAATGGTGGTGAGTTGTTCGAGAGCCTCACCTCTCACCAATCTCTTTGGTTTTTCCAAGACTCAGACAACAGAACTCTCTAACTCCCATGGTCTCCTAACCGTTTCCTTGTATCAACTCTTACTAACAAACCATCATGTACGAGCTATACTTGATCTAACCAACTACCCATCCTACCTCCTCTACGTTTTCGATAGCCCATCTTTGTCTCAATAGAGTTTTCAGTGGCATGTTTCGGTCCTCTTCCCTATTACTTAGAAAAAGTGAGCCACTAGTTCAAGAATAAGGTAATGAGACAGACCAAACACTAATACTATTAACCACACTTTTTAACCACTAACACCATAACCGGTCACATTTACAAAACTCACCGCCTAACATTCACAGCACGGCCCTTCGGGTCTTTTTCTTTCGTAACGGAAATAAACTGGGTGTTTATTAGAGACCTTAAGTCCACCATCTCTAGCAAAAAGAATTCCTTCCCTTACAGCCGAGAAATCAGCAGCACAGGGACTAAAAACTCCATCTTTCTTGTTGAGATCCCCATAACGAAACCTATGGAATCTCTAATCTGTGCACCAACAACAATGTCATTTAATTGAAGGAACGCAGAGGCATCAACATGGAGCTTAAGATAATTTCCAAGGGTGGCCTCCAGCTTTGGGGCACATGGGCGAATGAAGTCACTGAAAAACTTGGACAGCAGCCTCTGGGCCCTTGGAAATCCATAATTCCCCACCTCTCCTTCCTTTCCCTTCGCAAGACTATGATGTGATCAGGCGAAATTGACAAGAAAAACAGAGAACAATAGAAGGTTCAATCACAGCTTTGTTGCATCAAGCGTAAAGAAAAGAAATTAAGATAGAGGGGACATTCGAGAGGTCCTCTGCTCTCCCTAATCTCATTGAGATACAATTCAGAAAATAGATCGATGATCACACACACTCCCCTCACTGATATTTATTCTCTCTTGGCAACTAACCAACAATTTGTTATTCTCATTTGTGTCACACCTTCCATGCTCTCCTCAAAATCCGGGATCCAATCCCCAAGCCATCATCCCCTGTGTTGCACCTACACTGGGGCCTATCAATACCCCCTCCCCAAAGACGCACCTTGTCCTCAAGGTGGAATTGAGGGAGTGTTGTGTTGAAGACATCAATGATTCCCAAGAGTCATTAGGGGCTGATAAATTGGTCCAGCGAATCAACACTTCTAAGGAGGAAGAGAAGCCATGGACCATCTGCCAAACACCAAGGAATGCCACAAGTTCAACTTTCAATTCCAATTCTGTAGAGGGCTGTGCAAGAAGAGAAGCGGCGGTTTGGAACTTCCCCAAGGCCCGATGCTATTGCGAGACATGAAAAACTAGGTGGATTGTTGCCTCAGCAGGCAACTTTAATTGACACGCCACCTGTCCATCCCAAGCAAGAATCTCATAAGGACCCATAGAAACAAGGAGTCAATTGCTCATTGTGGCAGAAAACCGAAGAACGCTGGCAATAAGACCATAGCTTGAGATACATGAATTTTTCTTCTTCACAAGTCATCTTACGCTTTTTTCCATCTACCCATGCTTTCATCCTCTGCTGAGCTCGCAACAAGGTTGTCCTTAAGTACATCAAACATAGCATCTTGTTCAGCCATCTGCTTATCCCCTAAACTTGCTTCACATCTTTCTGATAACTGCTTTATTTTTCCAACTTGACGCTGCATTTTGGAACTGAGAATGAGAACCAACGCGAAACCAATTAAGCAAAGAAGCTCATCCCCATACTCAGCTTTGTGGCAGTCCCTGACCTTGTTGGTCACCTCAAGCACGCCATTTAGAACATACACATTTTCACAAACGCTTTCTTGCTGCTGTGTATAGTGCACCATGACTACAAAAACTTCCACACTGATTTCCAGAGCACAAACAATGAAGGGAAACTTTGCATATAACATCTCAATCCTTTGGGTACCGAAGCAACTATTACAACCATAATCATCTTTGAAAATACAAAAGCATTCACCTCCCTCTGTAATTTCTTTCGCTTGTGTAGCTAGTGAAGGCTCTGTGACAACATCAGTTGAAATCTTAGTTGTCACTGTCCTCATATACCACATAACTTGAAGCTTATGATCTTTGACACAAATATGAGAATCTTCCCCATTTGCAACATTTGGTTTTACCTTCTCAAACAAACGTTCCAACACCTCTCCTGCCTTTTTCCACCCCATAGCCGTTTGGATTTTCTCCTCCCATTGTGACTGCCCTTGAATTTTGGCAGTTAATAACTCATTTTCCATGCTTCGTTGTTCATCCCTCAACTTCCCTGGTGCACTAAGCAAATTATATTTTGTAGTTCGCAAAGAAATCAACTCCCTTTTACTATCTTTCCACTCCTCCCGGGCAGCAACAGAGGATTTCTTCAATATTGGCTCTTTTTGTTTGTTATCTTCAACTTTGACCACGTTGCCCAGTTTGTCATCCATCAAGAAAAACATGTAATCACAATATTCAGGATAAGATTTTTGTGGCCCCGTCACTTTGTCATCAAGAAAATAATATTTGCCACTTGGACTCTCCTGTTTGGTGTCGAGTTTGACAATTACTAAGAAAGCAATAAATCTAGTGAGCTCCTCTAAACAATCAGCTTTGTAATAGTCAAATCCAATGGGCTCCTCCCAAAAATCAGCTTTGGAAAAGTCAAATCCTGTGGGCTCCTCCCAACAATCAACTTGGTAATAATGTAGTAGCTTACTGCTCATCTTAGGCCTATCATAAACAGCAAACACATGCACCTTTATTTTTTTGTTCTGAATACCATGCTCCCCTACAACAAGGACGTCAACCTCATTGTCTTGCTGGTCACAAGAAAAAGGAGGAAGCTGCAGCTGTTCTCTCTCAATTCCATTGCCATCAATCCCACAAAAGCTGTCAAGCAAAACCATAACATCTTTGGCCATAAAAGAATATCTATAGCTATTATCATCTTCCGTAACTTGTTCACCTCCAAATCTCGTTGCTTCATCTCCCTTGTCAATGGCTGCAACAACCCACGAAATTTTCCCATCTTCAACCACCCAGAGCTGGACTAAATCATCTCCCTCCAAAACCACCTTTGCCATTTTCACCCTTTTTGATTTGTCCAGTCCTCCTAAGAGAAGGACATCCAATAGAGCGCCTTCGCCGAAAAAAATGGATGCTGCTTGCCAACGCCCTCTCCGACCACCTCGCTCATCCACCTCTATGGGCAAATCAGCATTGGAATCTCCTAGGTCACCAGAGTTATAGGTTAGTTTTGAAGTTGGAGCTTCGTTCTCACTTTTCGCGTTGGAATAACAAAGCCCAACCACCCCATCGACGTTCGATCGCGTTCGAACTTCGCACGAAACTTTTGGGTTTGGTATCGGACTACCATTTCCTTCCTCCCTCGGCGCACTCAGGTGCGATTTGTCCATGTTTGAAACCTCCAAATCAGTCGTCGGAGCACTGCGCTTCCCCTCCATCAATAAAAGCAGGTCAGCCTCATGCTGCGTGCCAGACCCAACCCCATGGTCGTTGTTAGTGCTGCCTCCGACCTGGTCTCCACATGGAACAAACTCTAAATCAAACCCCCGGCCAAAATCGTCACTCATATTTGGACGCATGGCTGCCACCGTTGTCCTTCCGCATTGTTCTTCAGTTCTCGACCACGTTGATCCAAGGTCTACGCTTAGACCCATTAGTGAGAACCCGAGAACTTTACCTTTACCACTCTCGCCGACTTTTAGGCCATGGACACCGGGTTCCATACCAGATCGTAGCCTCCAATCGTCACGATTCACAAGTCCTCCCTTGCATTCACCATCGCACATCTCTTCCACATGAGTATCCTTTGAAGCACCAGCTTCGTCATCGGCGCTTTTTAATCCCTCCGCCGGCGGCTCATCATGCTCGCTGGACCAATCCCTTGAATCCTTATGACCAGATTTGAAACTTGATCTGATTTGTAATTAGAGTTCGAGACTTCCATGGCAGTAACATCATTCGTGATTGCTATCTTCTCCTCCTGCGTCGGAATAGGCAGCGTCATCGTCGCCATCATTCCCTGGTTACCAGGTGCTTGCCGTAACTCATCCAATATTCTGGAGATCTTCTTCATCATCTCCTCTATCCGAGAGATGATCTTGACGTCATTCTTCATCTCCTTCAACTCTAGCTTGAAGACCTCCGTGTCCAACTCAGCCTTCTCCAAACGTTCCTCAAAATTCTTCAGCGCTGTTGCCATTCTCGGAGATCGAAACAGCTCTGATACCAATTGATGTGATCAGGCGAAATTGACAAGAAAAACAGAGAACAATAGAAGGTTCAATCACTGTTTTATTGCATCAAACGTAAAGAAAAGAAACTAAGATAGAGGGGACATTCGAGAGGTCCTCTGCTCTCCCTAATCTCATTGAGATACAATTCAAAAAATAAATCGATGATCACACACACTCCCCTCACTGATATTTATTCTCTCTTGGCAACTAACCAACAATCTGTTATTCTCATTTGTGTCACACCTTCCATGCTCTCCTCAAAATCCGGGATCCAATCCCCAATAGCCACTAGTCAACCGTCAGCTATCTCACCCACAAGAGCCATCATCCCCTGTGTTGCACCTACACCGGGGCCTATCAGACTAGCAGATGACTCATCATACTTTTAGCATCCTTGACAAACCCCACATCGTTACTAGGAAATAAAAAAAAAAGGACGCATTCTTGATCTCCAGCCTAAGAAAAAAGCAACTTATAATTAGCCCCAATGGAAGGAGTATGGTTAGCCCATATCAGGGAAAAAACAAAGCTACATATTACCAATGGTGATGCAATTACTACAAATGTTGCAGTGCATAGGAAATGCCGCATAGCGGTGTTGGATCTAATTATTCCCACTTTAGCAAGTTGATCCACATAGTAAATGAAGGATCGCTTAACAAAGAAAACAACATAAATGCCTTTCCCTTAGGTAACTGGGAATGGAATTCCCAAAACAGACATCTTCATTGCTTAACATCCTTTCTTTGAGCTCTCTGTCCTTTTAGAACGGTCCTATCTATCCCCAACATGCTCCAATGTTATGATTCTACAACTCATGTTTTTAATTTTGAAAGCAGAGAAGAGATGAAATAGGGAAAGAATTACAAGAAAATTATTATGACAGACAGAATTACCTGTTTTCCCTTGAGGCTCATTGAAGATGATAAAGCAGTCCCTTTACTGATGACCCCCAGCTCGCTATCTCTCCATCTTTTCGTAAATGCTTCAAAATAGCTATGGACAAAGAATAAAAAACAGTTCACCATATTAGCAATAGAGCAATACCATAATACCAGACTACCGAATTACGGTTAAGTCATCTCCAATGCATCAACGCTAATATTGTATTCGACAGAAAAAAGTGCAAAAAAGGCATATTTGTAATGTTGTATTTAATTAAAAGTGAACTTTTAATTTGAAAAAAGTTTGAAAATGGCAATATTGTAATTATTTAATGAAAAGGTGAAAACGTCAACCAATAGCGACCAAATACAAAAAATAAATATATTTTATTCTTGACGCCAAATTTTGCAACACTAAAGATAACACGTCAAATTTAGCTCCAAAAATAGCATTGTATGGGAGAGTGATTTTCCTACCATAATGTCAAAATTTGACATTGACATTGCATTGGAGATGCTCTGACCACAAAGAAACTGCATAGATCAAATCTATTCAAGAGTTGAATTAATAAAAGTTAACCACTAGCGAACTGCCATTTAGTACCCTTGGCAAGGTTAAATTTCAATCAATGCTAGGAGGGATCAACGTTTAACTCGATCAAAGTCAGACCTCGAAAAAAGAAAATAGAAAAAAAAAAATCAAATTTGTATTGCAACTTTTTTTATATATCCTTACACAGTTTAGTAAATTCAATTACAACGAAATCAAAACTTACATGATTAAATATGAAGCCAGATTAAAACTTGCATGCTAAAAGTATGGAGCCATTATTTTGTGTCAAAGGAACCAGGAACAGGAATGCTCATAGCATTCTCTCTCTTAACGGAGGCAAATGAGTATATAATTTATTCATCATCTGTTTAAGCCTCCTCAACTTATCCTCTTCTCCTTCCTGCAATAAAAACCTCTCTATCAACTGAAATGCTGCTTCACTCAAATGCCTCCCTCTCTCTAGCACTTGTCTTGAGCAATCAAAAGCTTCTTTCACCAGCCCTCTAGAGCACAGTCCAGTCAACAAAATCTCCAATGCATGACCATGAGGACAATATCCCTTCCCCACCAAATAATCCCAAAAATGCAAACCCAAATCAACACGAGAATTTTCACAAAAAAATTTCATTAGCATAACCACTGTACGAGTTTTAGGGACAAATTTTTTCTGAACCATTTTGTCAAAGAGGTGAGATACAGCCTCAAAGTCCATTTTCCTAATCATTCCAAAGAACATGATGTGATAGGTCATATAATCATGATCGATATGTTTCTCCTCCATTTCATCCATTAAGGCAGCCGCAGACTTCAAATCCTTACATCTAATAAGCGAACTCATCAAGGCATTATAAACCCCAGTATCAGGACGCAAGTTTCTCATAGGGATTTCCTGAAATAATTGTTGTGCCTTAATTGGGTTTCGAGCGACCCCAGCTCCATGTATCAAAGTAGTGATTGTTTCTAACGTCGGAGCGAAATTTGCTCGTTCCATTTCTTCAAGAAGTCTCAGACCATCGCCAAAGCATCCTGCCTTACAGTAAGCATCAATTCTTATGTTATACGTGACAACATTTGGTTTAAAGCCTCTAGTCACCATCTCATGATAGAACAATTCTGCAGCCGTAACATCTCCTGACTCCTTGAAACCCAAGAGCAATATATTCATGGTCTTTTTGTCGGGGGAAAACCTGGAATGCATCTTTCGGAACACAGAGCGTGCTTCCTTCATATGTCTCTGCATGCAAAATGCTCGAAGAAGAATATTGAACTCATCTGTACCAAATTTTCTCCCAACAAAAATGTCATTCTCCATCTTCTCAAAAGCAGCAAGTGTGTCCTCATATGACTGGAACTTTGCAATCTTTGACAACATGATACTCATTGACTTTAGCGTAAGGCATGAAGGGTGCTCTATTCCAATTTTTGCCATTAACTCCCAAGCTTTTTCAAAATAACGCATCCGTACAAGGATGTGCAGTGTCTTTTCAAAGGCATCTGTACTTGGACTGAACTGTGAATGACGGAGGGAAAATTCAAAGAACTCAAGGGCTTTAAGACCATTGGAATGTGCTGCAAAAAGGCGACCAAGAACATTCTCCACAAATGTGTTGGAAAGGACAGCTGGTGGGATATGTTGGAGAAGGGCAGGTTGGAGAGGTTTATCAGGAAAAGGATGGTCGTTTATAATCCTAGCAATTCTTTCAATCTCAATTTTAGTTTCAGATGATGGATTGCAGTGGCTAAATGACTGAAGAGCAGGATCAATGATTGAGGTGCACTTCTGAGGGACCGGAGCAAGTCCATTAAATAACTTCTGCCTTGACATTAGGAGCATTATCTCATTAAAATTCAGGGATTCATGCAACTATGGAACTTCTGCTAACGGCTGAACATCCTCATTGATCAAAATATCCTGGTCACAAAGCACATAAGATCCAAACATTGAATGGTTTTCAAAACAAAAATTTAGACTCCTGAATGGACCAAAACATATGCTCACGAAAGGCCTTGTAGCTCATAATATAAAAAAAAAAAGTTAAAGTAATAAATACAGCTGAACCCTGATAGGATTGTTCACAAAATTAACCCCATAACATTATCTCATATAGCTCAGGAAACACGTGCCACATAAGCGCATGCACACGCACACGCACACGCACACGCGCACGCGCACGCACGGATGCACGGACATGCACACACACACACACATACATACATACATACATACATACATACATATAATAATATTACACAAACATATACAAATATTGTAATATATGCATGCATCTTTGTAGAATTGGAGGAAATCATTACATTTATCACAATTAAGGCGTAACTCTTGCATCGGAAATTTCAAAAAATAAACTTGTTAAAATAAAAAATGCACAAGGATGTGAAAAGAACACAAAGACTTACCAAAATTTGAAAGTTTCAGCACACCTCCAACTGAAATCTTCCTGCATCTCGTGAAGCAAAGTATGAATAAATAAATGATTGAAGCATTTAATCAAACATGTTGCAAGCGTAACCCGGTAAGTCAGAAGTCCAAAACATAGCATACAAAATCCTGATAACATTAACACTAAAAAAAAAAAGCAAGACTTAAAACACAACGCAGTGGATTATGGGAAATGAAAGGGTAGTAGAAACAGAAGATAAATCGCATACCAGGGCAAAGGGCGAGACGAGTGGAAGCGCACAACAGTCTGGCAGCGGGATCTCTGAATGGGAGACAACAAAAGCAATAGCTGCTCAGTCGCAAGTGACGGACAGGAACGGTGGGAAGGTTGCTCGCGAACGACCGGCCGACAGCGGCTTTGTGTCAAAATGCTGCTGGGACGGTCGGATGCTACTACGAGCTGACGAGGGTGATGTACTTTACCAGGGACTACCCGCCTTGAGTTTGGGTCTGGAATTAGAGGCAATATTTTTTCTCTCTTTTTTAACCAGGGGTTTGGATAAGAGTAGTTCAAAACATAGCTTTATAAGAGTGAATTTTGATAATACAGTAAAAATTGTATAGTTGAACCAAAAATAATATAACATGTAGAAATTTTATTTTGTAAAAATTAAAATTAATAAGTTTTAAAAATGTTGTCAAATAAAACCAATAACTACAAAGAGTTTTATACTATAAAACTAGTTTTAATGGCCGATAAATAATCTCTTAAAATGCTTGGGAACTAAAATTGAAAAAACTACATGTAATGCCTCTAAATGCTACATCTTAACTTTTTAAAACTATCTTTTTTTATTTTTTTTAAACACTAATTAAAAATTTACTATTCTATTTCTTATGATTCAATTTCAAAATTTTTAGAAACCCTAATTGTGTTCTCATCTGCCTTTCTCTCTTCTCCCACAAACACCCTGTCTTTGAGCCTCATGTGCTCCCTCTCCTCTCTTTCTCACCTTTCTCTTTTCAAAACAGTCAAATCAACAACATAGTAAAATTATAGTTATCTATAAATATTGTATTTCCATATAAATATAAAAAATTATCGACGATTTCATCTGACCACCGACAACTAGAAAAAATAGTATTTATGAATAGATACTATATTTATATGTAAATATAAAAATTTTCCAGTGATTGTGTCAGACCACTAATGACAAAAAAATATATTATTTACTTATAAATATTGTATTTATATGTAAATACAAAAAATTACCGATGACTTTGTTGACCTATTAATGTCTAAAAATACATTGTTTACCAGTAAATATTATATTTTTCTGTAAATACAAAATTTTATCAACGAATTCGTCGGATCATTGATGGCTAAAAAATACAGTATTTACTTGTAAAATACTCATGTAAATACAAAAATTTACTAGTGATTTTACGGGACATCATTGACATTGGCGACAATGATGGCCATAGGGATATACTATAAATACCATGTTTATATTTAAATACAAAAATTTACTAACAACTTCACTTAATACTACTGACACCAATAACGTCACCGGCAACCAAAAAAAATACAATATTTAATAGAAATATTAAATTTCTATATAAATATAAAAAATTTACGATGACGTCGCCGGACCATTAATAGTCGGGAGAGTATAGTATTTATCTCCGGCATTTCCCTTAAATACAAAAATTAATATATTTTCTTATTCATATCATATTTTTCAATAATACAACAATTAGAAAAATTCAAAACACAATACAAAGGTACAAAAAATACAAAAAACAAAAACAGAAACGCGAAAAAAAACAAAAGAAGCAACACGCACCAAAAACACTAATTCCGGCGAGGACTAATTCCTCCGGTATTTGTGGTTTCGGTGAGCCAATAACTACGACAGAGGATATCAGAGCCTCTTTGTCATCGTCCTCTCGCCAAGTAGTCGTCTTCGTTGTCGTGGCAAATCAGTGACCAGTAGCTCAATTATCTCCGATTTGATGGCTCCATTGACGGAGCACCTCATACACCGACGAGCCACGACGGCAACGGGAGACCCCAGATGATCATGATGTTGATGACGGCAATGGGCTTCGGCTTCTCCTCGATCGCAGCAGAGTATATTGGTGTTTCATCATCAACATGATAAGATTAGCTTCGAGATCCGCAAAATCGTCATAATCGGGCCTTATAGATGCAGTCGACAACGAGAGAGAGCTCTGTCATCGTTGCAATTGAAATATTGCCTCGTAGATGCCGCCGACGAGGCGAGTGAGAAATATCTAAAGCCTTTGCTGTGGAAGATGAGATCGTGAATGTCCGTTACTATGGAAAATGCGACCTCCAACTGTGCACGACGACACCGACGATGCCAGTTGAAACCACAGGAGAGAGAGACTAGGAAAGAGAGGAGGAAGAGAAATAATGGGTGAGAGAGAGGAGGAAGAAAAATAAAAATAAAAATAAAAAAGAGGAGAAAAAAATATGAAAATAGTTGTGGAGATACTGTTGGGTTTTTATACCTGTAAAATACTAATTTAGGAAGAAATTTTACTTACTTTATATTTTTAAAACTACTGATATTATTTACTAAAAATATATTTAACAAAATTAATTTACTATAATAAAATTTTCAAACATTATAATATCAAACTTTTATACCTTATAATTTTTACTTTAAAAGCTTTAGTTTCAAATACACTTTTCAAACAAGCAAACAACAACTACAATTTCTTTAAAATATTTTTATTTTTATTTTTAAATAATAATTTAAATTATTTTATTATAATATTTTTTTCATAAAAATTTAAATCCTTATTCAAAGATTTTACTTAAATACTTGTAACAAGCCACTTTAAATTTTCCAAGTAAAAACAAGCCTTATGGTCAAGAGAATAGGCAGCCGATCTATCAGACCAGAAACGTGGCAGGAGGAGAATAACTCCGGCCGCACCATAACAATAAAAATATAAAAATCGTGGGACCCACATGATTAAAAGACTGACCCCAGCCATCACCATCCATCAAGACGTACAAGCTCCCTAATCCCACTTGGCCCTCTGCAATCATCAACAGCGCACCTCACATGATCATGCGTGTGAGAAACGTCCAAGTCTTTTTCCTCTCTTTTTACTCGACATTCGCTTTTAAATAAGCCTGCACTGACCACCCAAGCTCCACCACCATCATCGACCCTAACGACTCTGACCCCTCTTTTTCTCTTTCGGTTACTATCAAAAACCAGACCTCGTATTCGCAGACCGAAATGGGTTTGCAGGTATACACTCTGATTGTTCTCTTCTTTGCCTTTTTTTTTTCAGAATTGGTTCAGATCTATGCTCTCTCGTTTGCTCGATTCTTTCCTCTTTTTTTCTGAATTTTTTCGCCTGAATTATGTAATTGCGATTTTTGCTTTAACTAAATTCGATTAATTTAGAGGAATTATTAAACAATGGTGTTGCTGAATATATATATATATATATTGAGATTGATTGACTTTGTTTGAGTGGTTTTAGTAGATCTGGAATTCTGGATGGTGTGAACAACATGCAATGTGAAATTATTGCTTTGGGGGGAGGAATCTGAAATCGGTGCTTAAAAGAAATCGCTTTGTGTGTTTCTTGTGAGGTTACAGGTTTTAAGCATTATGTCATTGAAAAGCTTTTCCAAATAACCCGGTTAAAAAAAAAAAAAAAAAAAAAAACAACAACAGAACTTTTTTATTAGATTTTTACGATGGTGTATGACATCCACCACTGATAAGGCTCTATTTTGAATCTGTCAATTTTGTGTACTTTTTCATTTTGATATGGTTTTGATCGAGAAGAAACATGTGTAGAAAGCTCCATCATTTTAATGTGTTTTGGTTGATAGTAGAAAAACTTTTTCAGAAATTAACCATGTGTTTGCGAGAATGGTTCAAACGAGAGCTTTATACTGTGTACGGTTTAAAGTGACAACTTCAAGCCGTTGCCAAACGGAGGGTAAAAGGAAAAAGAAAAACAAATTTGTTCTTATTTGTTTCATCATTGGCCCCAGTAAAGATTTATTTCTTTTTCTTTTTCCTTTTTGGTGCAATAATTTCTTCATTGCTAATTTTTAATTCTGTTTGAGAATGCTCTTTGAATCACTTTACGAAAGTTTAACAAAGAAGTATAGAGCGAATTTTACATACTATAGATTTGTACACAATACACAATTTAAACTGCAATTTCCAATTTTGAAAGTAAGAAAACTCTATCTACCTTCCTATACGTGTAAGATTGTTTTGGTTCATCTATTTAGCTTCTTAGTATTCCCCTTTTCTATTAACTTGTCCTTTAACGATTTTTGTCTTTTTCATATGCCTTGCCCTGCATAAGAGATACATTTTTATTTTAATCTTAGAAAATTTTGAGTGACTGCTAAATCATTTTGTTCAGAAACCAATATTTAATGCAATGCATAAAATACTGATAGATTCCAAATTTTATAGTTTATACAAAGCGGTAAACTACATGCCCCTTGCCGCAATAAATTTTGATAATACAAGTGTCTCATGTGGAATATTTTTGGTATAGTAACAAATTTAAATCTTGTCATAGTTTAATTTTTTTTTTTTTGAACAGAAAGTGGTGAGATTTTCCGGAATTAAAAGTTTGGAGCTTAACGAGAATTGCTTTGTTCTTTTAAACTAAAGTATTTCAAGTTCACTAGAAAACTGTGGCATTGGATAAGTCAAGAAATTTGACCATTACATGCTACTAAATGTTCAGTCCTAAGGATTTCAAAACTGAAGGTTCATCTTTTAATATACTAAAGGTCCAGGTCATGTTATTGTCAACGTGCTACTAGTGTGTATTTAACAACTTGTCATCATGAGAGATAGCCTTTTGGTTGATAGACATATCCATTCTTTGTCAGTATTATCAGTTTTTCTTTCATGCTTTTTGGAGGCAAGTATGATATGAATGACTCTGTTCTCCTATTGAACTCACTTGACGGTCTCATGCAGGAGGAGTTTGAGGAGTATGCTGAGAAAGCAAAGACCCTTCCGGATACAACCACCAACGAAAGCAAGCTTATTCTCTACGGATTGTACAAACAAGCCACGGTTGGACCAGTGAACACCAGTTAGTAGCTTGCTAACTATACTTGCGCTTTGCTGCTTTTCATTGTTCACATGTTTTTATCGTTTTGCATTGGATTTTGAAAGAAATGTAAACATCGAAAAATTGAAAATCAATGTTTCTCCTTTTTTTTTTTTTTGGTCTCTACGCTTGATTTGCAGGCCGTCCTGGACTGTTTAATTTGAAGGAGAAAGCAAAGTGGGATGCATGGAAAGCCGTTGAAGGTAATACTTGATGCAATTAACTGTAACAATTTATGTTATTCGTTGGTGTGCACGGACCCAAAGCGGAACGATATTTTTGTTTTCCTTTTTTGGGCAGGGAAATCCAAGGAGGAAGCAATGAGCGACTACATCACCAAGGTGAAACAGTTGCTCGAAGAAGCAGCAGCAGCAACAGCAACTTCCGCTTGATGACCTCATGAGCCGCGCCTTTTGGCTTCCTTCTGTTTAAGTTTAAAATATTATTAATAAACTCATGACGTCTTTCAGGGCTACTCTTTTATGTCTGAATTACGTGAATTAATTGTGGTTATTCCCTTTTTTTTTTTCATTGTTATTCTTATTACTATTGAGGAGGCAAAACTGTGCCCCAAATGGTTCAGAATGCTTAGGGTTTCTTGTGGAAACAGGGAGCGGACAAAACTTGTCATGAATGTTGTTAACCTCTAGATTTGCCCTTTTTTTCCAAGTACTTATGTAGACCTGTTCTTGCAACTTCTATGATCCTACAAAAAAGTAGAAAACAGGCATACAACATACTAAAATGCCAAGAGCTATACAAAGAGAATTAGTATTTTGTGTGTTAGGTCACTTGATGGAGTTCATGCCAATTGTAAAATGGTCTATAATGATCCCTTGTTGATTCTTGTCCTTTTATTCCTTTATATACAAGGCCATTATGTTTATGCGTTGGTGACTGCTCTCTAACTTTGTAATGTGTAGTCCCTAGTGGGATTGAGGATTATAGACGAGTGCTGAGACTTATGCTTGTTTATTTGGACTTGGGAGGATAAATTGCTTTGAGAAAAGGAAGTGATGGCGGTATACAGGACGGCAGAAAACGTTTGTTGCCCTTTTCTCAGACCTCTGAATTCATTTTTTTTAATTATTTTTTACTTTTTTTTTATTTTAATTTATCTTACTGCAAGTTGGGATGTCCCTCCGTGGAGTGTGTTTTTTCCCTGAACGGTAATTGTAGTTCAAATCAAAGAGATACAAACTAATGCAGACTCCTTATCACATAAAGAAGCTTAAGCCGAATCACATATCGAATCTACGGGTAAGTTTTAAGATGAGAAAGTGCGAGCACATGAAAGTTTTAAGATGAGAAAGTGAGAGCACATAAATCATCCGAGCACGCAAATGACTCTTTTTAGAGCACATCAATAATAGGACATGCAAATGACTCTTTTTTAACACCTTTACAATCAATAAAACTCCTATGAATCGACACCAAAAGATATGTAGTACAAAGATCATCCATAACACCGCAAACATCTAACTCTTGCTGATTGGACATAGAACTAAATTTTTTTTTTTCCATTCATCTATATTTTAACATGGTAATATGCATATATTTCTTTCTGAAAACTAGTTAAAGAGCCACGTGCAATGCACGTGGAAGCAAGTTTATAGTTGATCTGTGTGTTAAAGGTATGATTACTTTGTTATCATTTAAATATTTATAAGGGTAATTTATCATAATGTCTTATATTGAAAAAAATTAAGTGTATGGTTGTTAACTGTAAAACTACGTCTAACTTAATCAGAAGGTGAAGAGTTACAAATCCACTCACCCTAGGTTCAAAAAAAAAGAAAGTATAGACATATTTGGAAAAATGTTTAATAAGAACAAGCAAGGAAAATTTAATAGTACATGAGTTCTCGACAAAAAGAAAAAAAAAAAACCCAAAAAAATAAGATAGACACAGATAAAAGAAATTATTTTAGTAGCAGTAAAGTAAGGAAAAAAGTATTTGGCAAAAATCATCGTAAAAAGAGTAAGCTGAAAAAAAAAAACATTTAGCAAATTATGATTTTAGGAAGGGAAATGAAGAAGAAAAAGGAGAACTAAAAAAAAGTAGAAAAATAAAAGAGGAATCAATAAGACAAGCTAACAAAAAGTGTTAAAAATACAAAAAGACAACATTGGTGAATCAAATTTTTGGATTGTGTTTTAGGAGAACTCCTGCTTGTTGGTGTGAGGATCACTTGTGATAATCTTATGTTTGTTATAAATATTTTAATTATGTAATGTGTTTATTAAGTCTTAATTTGGGTATTTTAGATTTGTTTTAAAAAAATTATGTTACTTTAATAAAAAGTGTAAGGAGTTGTAATTTGTAGTTTAAATAAAAAAAAAGGTGGTGTTAAGAAGGTTACATTTAATAGAATAATATTTGAGATGATTAATTGTAAGAAAAAACATAAGATTTTAGCTTTAAAAATTACAAAAAGAAAAGTTAGTAAACATTAAAGTTAAATTAAATATAAAAAATAAAAACAAAGCTACTAAAAGGACAAAATAACTTCACCAAAATTTTGAATAGTGTTTTGGCAACTCCGACATATTATATATTATATAAATTAGGCCTTTATTTCTGCACTAACTCCAATTTTTCCAACCAGGTTTGGTCTTTGATAGGTTTAAGGCCTTCATTTATTAATTTAAATAATTTTTGTTGTTGTTATTATTATCATCATCATCATTATTATTATAGAAAAATTGAGGAGTGCTATAAGAATTTAGCATCTCATGAAATCGATCCCTCCAATAAGAGGGCTTGGATTTCTGCCACTCCAAAGAATCAGCCAAAGGTTTAACGATATATATACTCTCTAAATTGTCCCAATTGGTCAAAGGTAATCTACTAAATGACCATAGCTATTCTACTAGAGTTGGCTGAACATGACAGTTACCATTCGGCCAATTAGAGGCTTTTTAGAGCTACCAGTCAAAAACACGTGCTTTGTATGTGTGGAGCGAGTTTATCTTAGCGTTTTAAACTTTTTGATATGTAAATTCTTGAGAGGTTAAGTTTATTTTCTTCATTTTTTTTATTGTTATCTTGAGACTAATAAAACCACCTTATCCATTAATTGATAAAAAATTGAAAATGGTAGATAAAATGTTAGATTAATTACAAAAATTTCCCTTGGATTATAGCATTTTTAACACTTTGTCCTCCGAATTTAAAAACGTAACATCTGTTCTCCTTGAAGTATAAATTGTTAACAAAAATGGTTCTTCTGTTAAAATTTTAACAGAAAATTGACAATGATTATAAAGTTAGGGGTATTTTAATAATTCTAGTTATAAAAATAACTAAATATAAAAACTATAATAATAATAGTCTTTACTGATGATTAAAAACAAAAAAAATAAAATAAAACTATTATACCATTGGAATCCTTTTTTCTTCTAAATTTTTTGATATACTTTATAATTAGGATTATCAAAATACCCCTAATTTTAAATTATTTGTCAATTTGCCATTAAAATTCTAACACAATGACCATTTTTGTTAACAGTTCACACGTCTTGAGGAACGAATGTTATGTTTTGAAGTTTGCAGAGCAAAGTGTCACAAAGGCTATAATTTAGGGGGGGAGGGGGGGGGTTTAATTAATACTAAAATTTTATTAGCTCCTTTTTTTTTCATTTCTAATAATTTTCATGAAGTTCGACAAACAAGCAGCTTATATTTAAGAAAAAAAATAATTTAAGCAAGTATAATCAAATAAAAAACTAATAAAGGGTATATATAAGAAGGGAGAATGTATTTAAATAAGAACATAATAAAAACATTTTATTAGCACGCTTAGTAAAATAAATTACTTGTAAAGATGAATTGTTATTAGTACATTTAGTAAAATAAAATATTTGTGAAAGACAAAATTTTTTAAAACTTAAGGCTCAAAATTCAAACACTTCACCTTTGTATAAACTCAAATGTAATTTTATCTCTAGATAACGCCTATAAACAAATTTGGATGTATCTTTTTCTTCTAAAGAAAACGACAAGGAAAAAAAGACCTGAAAAAGGATAAAGACGTGGGACCCACATTAAATAGGCAATAAATTCTTTTAACAAAACAAAAGCAATCAAGTGATAAATGCTTGTTTCTTTTATAGCGTCGTCGGAGCTCCAAAAACCGCAATAACGACGCCCAAAAAAATTGCATTAAAATGAGGAATGAAACATTGTGACTTGTTACATGTAGAAAGCTTTACACTGTAACAATTTTTTACTGTAGCATGTGAAAGCTTTACACTGTAGCAATTTTTTAAATTGTTACTGTAGCATGTGAGAGCTTTACACTGTTTATAACTGAGTTTGTGGTGGGAACCGTGGTTCCCACCACAATGCCAAACAGGGGGTTAGAATAAAGGATGTGTATTAGAGACTTATATATATATATATATGTATGTATGTATATCTATATGTATGGATTGAAAATTGACATTTCTGTTGATAATTTTGTATTTTTAAAGTATGATATAAAAACATGGGTATTGTTTCCTTTTTGCGGAATATCTAGAAATTTTTGTGAAAATTTTTATGGATATTTATATTTTAACATAAATATCTATTTCTATGAAAACTGCAGCCTATGAAAACTACAGTATAAAATGACAAAATATCAAAAAAATTTATTAAAATTTCCATGGAAATATTGACAAAATATTCAAACTTTATATGTAATTTTTTAAATGACTTTGAAATATAAAATTCAAATTATTTCAATTCATTTTTTTAATATAGTATTTCACAATTATATTTTTCAATGTTATAAATCCAATTTTTAATTTATTCCGTGTACTGGAACATGTGATTCAAAATATCAACTCCAAACTTAAATTACTAGCGATCACAAACCTCTTAGAAGCTCTTTTGGTATTGATATTGTCTTATCTTGTGTAAAACTATAGATGTAAATTACTTGTATTAGTTGACTTTTAACCAATTTACTCAATTTGAGATTATATGCTTATCATTTATCATTTTGTGATCACTTTTTACCATTTATATTTATCATATACTTAATAATTTGGTTTTAAAGGTTCATCAAAACTATGCATTATTAACAATTTTAGAATTTCTTAAAATCTCATTTAAAAATAAAGCGATTTAAGATGACTTTTTATATTTTACGTCAATTTTCACAGTATCGATATTTTCGTAAAATTTAAGTGCCAATATTTCTGTCAACATCGATATCTTCACACTTGTATGTGTGTGTGTATATATATATATAGTAATTATAAGCACTCAATTCACGTATGCTTTTTTGCTTTTTTGTGTACAAATATCTTTTTTTTTTTTAAAATTTAATTGTACTCGTTTATTATTCTTCTAATAGTTTAGTTTTGTGAAAAAGAAAGTTTAGTAGATAAGGGAAGGAATAATAAGGAAACTTTAGACAGTAAAGTATTTAGGTGATGTTTGGTTTGATAAAATGGAAAAAAAAAATAAGAATAGGAATAAAAATACAATGGAATGAGAATAAGAATGAATTGAATAGTATGTTCACATTCTTCTGTTTGGTTAGACATTGAAATTAATATTGGAATTATAATTATTATGTCTCGTTAATCATTGGAATAGAATGGAATAGTAATCATTTTGATATAAATATCCCTTTCATTTAATCATTAACAGAATAGTAATTAAAGTAATCTTAGAAAATTGGGAGGGATTATTTAGGGACAGAGAATTTTAATTAATATCAGTTGTGGAATGAAATGATCATCCAATTAGTTCACTTGGAACTGTGATTCAACCATTTTGGTGGAATAGCAATTCTATCAGAATTCTTATTCTTATGACTATTTGTCCAACCAAACATAGGAATGACTAGGTTTTAGGAATTGTCATTCTATTCCGATGATCATTCATAAAATCAAACGCACCCTTATGGGCTACATATAAAACAAGTAATTGAAGGGTTACAAGACAAAAAATGTTTAGGCAAAAAAATCTGAAAAGAGACTATTTAAGGGAAGTAATTAGGGAAAAATATTTATGAGGGCTATAGTTGGGAAAAATTGACTAAAAAATGTTTAGTTGAGCACATATCTGAGAAAAAATATTTTAATAAGAGTAGATTAAGCAAAAAAAATTTAAAATTTGAGGGAATGGTATTTATGAGGCAATAATAGTTAAAAGTGCAATTAGAAAAAAGAACAAATGCAAGTAGAGAAATATCTAGGAATTAAAAATGACAAAAGTAAGAAAAGCTTAAATAGAAAAGAAAGTCATTGAAATTTGGAGCTCACATTTGATAAAATAACATTAATGGAGAACGTAAAATAATATACAAGAAGGAAAAGTTTTTAAAAATTTTGAAAATGACACATATTTAAAAGAAATCAATAAAGTGATTCCAAAAATATATACATGTTCAAAGGAAAGCCCTAATTTGATTCCTTGTCAAACAAGAAATCAAAAACCCTACTTAGGGTTTTCTCAAAAACCCTAATTTGATTCCTTGTCAAACAAGAAATTAAATTAGAACCACAAAAAATTGCTAAAAGAACTAAAATTGATTGAAGTAAAACAAATCAGGTATTTTCCATCATCTGGAGACTTCAAATGCCTCCACTTTCAAAAAAATCATATAGAAAAAACCTATACTATTTCAGACTTACAAATATTTCTATGAAAGCAACAAACAACTAATAAGAAAATTACAAAGATGATAGACTGCTCCTCTAACAAATTATACCTAATAAAAATAATATAACCAAATATCTAAAGGAACCATAGCCAGTATAATTAAAATAAATATTAACAATTGATATAAATAATAATTAACATAAACATAAAAATCAATAACAAAGAAATTATGCATATCATGCATGTTTTATAATCACATATAGAACCTAGAGTGCTAACTCTCTAAATACAATTATCATGCAAACAAACACATATACATTAGATGTATATAAAAGGACATTGAAGGAGACAATCATTGTACATAATATAATCATGAGTCGGCTCCGATATCAGTTGTTGGTTTGCTAAAAATTTTCAATAAAATTAGCGAAAACGCAATGAAATAGGGTTTTAAAACTTTTCTTAAACTTTCAAGATCTTTCTGATGATGCTATATATAATAATTGAATAAAGTACAAACATATGGGTTTAGCAAGATCTTTGGATGATTAGGCATTCCAAAACCTTCAAATCTTCCAAACTATTCTTCTTCTTTTGAATCAATTGTTATGTGGGTACCGATGAGATTTCTTAGAAAATCTCTTCTATATATCCTTCTATCCTTTCTCAACAAAAGTTCTTAAAGTTCTAAAAGGGAAAACAATTAAGAACACTAGATGAAAGCGAGAAAAAAGTCTGCAAAAAATAGAGCCTTTAAAGTTTATTTATAAATACGCTGTTTCTTGGAAGAGGGAGTAGAATCCTAGTGGAATTCTGCAGAAGATTACGCCAATCCCTAAGGTTGGTAGGCGTGATCTTAGTCCTCTAATGGTACAATGAAACGTGTCATAACTATCTCCAATAGTATGATCCTGTATCCATCCAGTATCCGTTTGAGATTTGATTTTTGTTGAAACTGAGATATTATTTATTTTAACTTTTAAAATAAATATCTTCCATGCTTTTCTCAGTTATTTATATCATCTCATTAAACAAATTATTACTGTGTAGAATCTATTTCAACTTTTGAAGAATTTTTTATATATTGAGATTACAAATAGATCACATGATGATCATGTGAAATGTTTAGATCTCCCACTCATCGAATTGGCGCCATATATACTTCCAGAGTACAGTGGGTTGCGCTACACACTGTCAAGTATAGCATTATGTGAATTTCAATTTTGTCCTTACAACTTAGAAATAATCCAAGAAAATTTCTATTGATCCATCTGAAAGAATATAATGAAGCTAATAAGGGTACTAAATGAAAATATATAATTTATGCTCCAATAATTATTTATAATTTAATTATCTCATAATTAAATTAATAATAATTATTGACTCTAGTTTGCGGCACTATCGGAAACTGAAGCTGCACTCTGTAATTATACACAAAGTTATATGGAACCTTAAACATTAAATATTGGCAGTAAGGTTATCTATGATATAATCATTTACCATATGATATTACCCTTCCACAATAATATTCATAATTAGAGTAAAGTTTATAGTCTTTCATGTAACCTTTTTTATTACTTCTTTATCTATAAGCTCCATTAATTCTCTAATGAGAAATCTATTTATGAACAAATCATAAATGAGGAATTTGGGTAATATTTGATATCTTATATCAAATAGCAAGTACTCTTCATCCAAGTTCCTGAATTACTACTCACGAGAATATTATCTCATCATCTTATCTTATAGGAGTTGTGGATATATTATGGTGCGTTTGTTTCGTGGTTCGAATCACAGTTCGAATTATTTTACTACAGTATTTTCTCTCACAAAAATTTAAATCTTTATTCAAATACTCGAACCATACGGGCTCTAAATATTTGCTAGTAATGTTCCTAGCTACCTATAATACTATATATCGAGTTTTTTATCGTGAATTTATAGATCTCAGCCATTAGTGATCAAAAGACATAATACATATATATGAGTCCACTAATCAACTTAGGATTAAGGTATAATCCATAAATTGATCAATAATGATAGAGTACTAATTTTTTGTTATGGAATTACACAAGAAATTAAATTCTATCTTGATCCACTATGTTTCTGTCTAGTAATCATCACATTAATATAATCTGAATAAGATTATTCCACCAAGTTGAGAATAGACAATGTCATAATCTTAAGCAAGATAAAATGTCTAGGTTTATCTACTGATTGTAAGCCAAATTTTATATTAAGTATATATAATCATATCCTCTTTATTGTAAACACTTTATTTACATGACTATAGACTTTTACAAGTATTGGATCCTTCATGATATTTACACACATATATATCAAAACATATATATATATATATATATATATATATATATTTAGGAGACTTAACAGAATTTACTTTATTAATTATGTAATACTTTAGATCTTACAATGTCTTGATGAAATTTACACTATGCTATAAAAGCACCAATGCTATTAGTTAATGTTGATTCTGACAACATTTGATAGATTACCACTGATAATCTTGTAAATTCACTCTGACTGGTGGGGATAATTTTTGTTGAACAAAAAAACTTTGACTGATTTTTGTAGCCATTGAAATTATTACATGCCTTATTCATGACGGAAACATAAAAAATAATCCCTTTTTTTTAAAATTTACTGAGATTTGTGCTTGGCCAATGTTAAGCGTGCAGGAAAGAGAGCTGCCTATTGCTTGATGATGAAATAAATTTATTTAGTTGGAGGAGTTCCTCCACCATTAATGTCTATTACGCTTTATCTTAATAAGAACCTTTCTACAATTTAATTTGACGACCCACTCTACGCTATTAAAATACAGAAGGAAAAATAAATTTTTTATATTGTAAAAGATTTATAAGAAAAAAAATAAATATATAACTTTTTGACCGGTTTAATTTTTTAAAATATCAAAAATAGCATAACTAACATGTGGAATGTGCTTAAGCCTAACTGGTATCGTTTTGGATTGTGCACATAATGAGCTTAAGCTTCTGCCCATGCTATTTTTTTATAATCTCTGGAATCCAAATGCTTTCGTAAGGAATGGCTCGTCGGTTGGAGAAATATTTAAGAAAGCACGTGTGGTGTATATCGCAGAATAATATTTAAATTCGACTAGTCATAAAGATGCCTTCACCATGAACATGGTATGGTTTGACTCATAAATTTTAAGGTTATTAGCACTAATAGTCTCTAAATTTTAAAATCTTTTTTTTTTATTTTACCATCAAAATTTTAAAAATCAACATTTCATTCTTTGAATTTTCAAAACTCTTCATTTTGCCATCTGAATTTTTGAATCACTATTTTGACTTTGAACTTTCAAAACTCTTCAATTTGTCTCCTAAATTTCAAATTTTTCATGTAAATAGACGAAATGAAGTCTATGTGATTCACATATGGGTCACATTTTAGGGCAAAAGTAAGATTTTATTACTCTTAAGTTTTATTTCACATTTACACTCTCACTTGACAACTTTGTTTTTTATTTAAACTCTCATTTAGGAATGGTTTCTTTGCTCATTTCTTTTTGTTTTTAGTGTGTAACTTATTTAATAAGTCGATATTGTTCGCCAGTATTTGAATTTTAATATTAAAGAATATGAGTTACGTATTAAAGATGAGGAGATATCGGCAAACACTATCAAGAAAAAAGGTGCATACATACCCTTTTTTAGTGAGAGTAGATAAAAAAACATTAAATAAGAGTGTAAACGTGACACAAAACCTGAGTGTAATAAAATTTCATTTTTGTTCTTGCAGGTGACCTATGTGTAAATCATATGTACTTAACTCTGTCTATTTGAATGGAAAATAAAAAAAAATATGAGACAAAAAGAAGAGATTTAAAAGTTCAAAAGTAAAATGATGATTTTTAAAATTTAGGGAGCAAAGTGAAGATTTTTAAAAGTTAAAAGGTTAAAATGATGATTTTCAAAATTCAAGAGATAAACTGAAAGACCGTAAAGTTTATAGACTATTGGTGTTAATATCATTAAATTTTAACATAAATTTAAATTTAAAAAAATATAATAAAAAGATTTAAATTGCTGTCTAAACAAAAAATGAAACATGATCTTAATTGGGACACCTACTCTTGAAAGATGGCAAGAAATTATCACCATAAATCATGGCTGTTTCTTTCTATTTTTTCAGCACGAGGGATACATAATCATATCCTTAATAATGACAATGCATCACTAGAATGCGTGAACCACCTAATTATTATCCTTTACTGAGGTACCTTGCCAAAAGTGAAATCATGATCTTCACTCAATATGTATCCAAATTGTCTGCCAAATATGAAAGGTGGAAAATCTTTTCATTCCTTCGTTATCTGTTCCTTTGGAAAAAGTATGATTGCTTATACAAATACCTTTGGGATAGCTTGTATATTTATTTTAAGCAGCTGAAGAAGTATAAATTAGGACTTTTTAATTACTGTTTATATAATGCGTGAAAAATATAATTTAATTTTAAAAGAGCTTTTGAGCTTATTTAGTTAGAGCATCTTTAATGCAACGCCAAATTAATATGCCAATAACACATTTTAACATTTAAGCATATAAAACACTCTATAATACAATTGCTATATTTTACACCAAATTTACCATATGTTAAACTTAGCGTGATAAATTTTCTATCTATAATATATGAAAAACTTGGTATTTGATTCTTATTAAATAATTAGTTAACTTTTTCATTTTAAACATTGCAACATTTTCACCCTTTCAGTTATTTTTACATTAAAAGTTTACAATTTTTTAGGGTAAAAATATACAAATTTCAAGACACAATAATTATGATAAAATATAAATATAGCATTAGAAATAGCAGTGCTATTATGAATTAGAGCACAAAATAAAAGTGCACATTAAATATGCTATTTTCACTCTTTGTATGACAGAAATAATATGAGCATTGGCACTTGCATTAAAGATGACCTTGAATAAGTTCTTATTATAACAAAAAGTAATGTAATTTAAAGATAATTTATCAATCGTAAATAAAAGGTTAAAAAGTAAATAAAAAAGCTTTTTATAAGCATTTAAGAGGTGGTTTATTCTAAAAATGTTCATAAAAGTCAAAAGCTCAATTAGTTTGTCTATCCAAATACGTCCAAACGAACTTTTGGGCTTCATAAGCCAAAAAGGTTGTTTTAAGCCATTGCCAAAGTTGCTTACAGAACTAAATAAAGAATAAATAAAAATACTAGTAATAATAGGTTAAAAGTAGGGTTTTTTTTTAAAAAAAAAAATTGAAATCGAATGTGTGAATTTTGCATACCCAGGCAGTGAACAAATATAGGTAAAAAGGGTGGAGTTTTGACATGTGTTTTCATTCTCACATCTCACATTGTGTAAAAAATAGAAATATTTAAAGAAATTTGTGCATACGGCTGCACAAAAAAGAACGAAAATTTTGTTTAAAATAAAGAGAAACAAATAACTTAGTTTTTCTATTAACACTAGATTTAAAACACGTGCCTACATGTCTTATTTGAAACCTGGGTTTTACTTGAGACAGTCTTAAAAGTTCTCGAGTCGTAAAAATATGACCTTGTTTTCTGATCCTCCTTTATCACGATTTCTATAAACCAATACAATTATGTGATTATTGGGGTACTCAAAGCAGAAGGAATAAAAAAATACCGATCATATTTATAGAAAAAGTGAGATTTAATTTGATCATAAGAAACCCATCCATATATTTTAATGACAAGGAACTTTGAGAATTTATTTTTAAATTATATTATACAACGAGAGGAATTTAAGCCACAGAGTTCATCTACATATATAAATATAACTGTACACATAACTATTTTTCAATTAAAAAACATAATTTTTATCACACTATAGCAGCTTTTTGCTTTTTGCTGTAGCATATGAGAGCTTTACACTATTCGATAACTACAACTATGATTCTAACCACAATTATCAAATACCCTATAAAAAAGATGAAATTTAACATATAAAGTAATACAAAAATGCCTGAAGAAACAAATACATCTTCTTCTCTATATATAGTGGTATAGTGTAAAGATTCATAAGTTCAAATATTTATGAAAACAAAAGATGGTGTAAAGTATGAACCCTCATTCAGTCGTTATTATAGGCTTTGGATTCAAAACAAGAATGGTCCCAAGAGACTATGAGATTTTTTAGTACTTTTTACACTATTATTTGGTAACAAAAGTTTTGAACTTTAATCAGGCTGTCCTCAACTAATTTCTTAGCTTCATCACTGACGATTACGCAAAGAGAAAGAATAGCGAGAACAATAGAATAAAAGTAGGAATATACCTACCTTTAGTAAGGATTTTTTTCCCCTTGCTAGAACCTTTAGAAATTAAGCAGTTAAATTTAACGAATGGGAGATCGAAAATAAAACAAATAAACTTTGGCAGAACATTACCAACTCATTATTATCGAACTTTTGCATGTTATGTGTATGACCAGCCATTCATGGAGGACTGTAGCTTGCCTCTGTGTATATATATACAAACGCACACATGCACGTATAAATAGTTTTTTTTTTTTATGGCCATTTAATCCGATTGTAGACTTGTAAAATTTTTAAAATCGAGCTATTATAGGGATTTATACATGTGCAATATATGATTGTGTAATAAGAATTTACACGTGTATAACATAAAAATGTGTAAAAAAGATTGTAATATGTATCTCATGTATTATAAAATCAAAGACATACAAGAGAATATGAAAATACACATTTTTTTAACATATTTGAAGTCAGTTTGTAGAACCGAGGTGCTAGCATTTAAGGCCATATGGCACCTAGGCACCGGGCTATCCAGGCGCTGGTGCCCCGACGCTGCCCTTTGGGTGCCACGCTGCCCACTTAGATTCAACACAATATTTTGTGTAGTATACCTACTGTCACAACGCCGAGAAGATGGTGCTGCCGTGCCCACCCCGAAAATGATTGTTCAAAGAGTGTCGTTTGAGTTGTTTCGGACCGGTGTGTTTATTTGTTGTATATTTTTATACAAATCTGATTGTGTATTAGTAATAGACATTCATTGTAATTGATGTAATGTTACATAAAGAAATATCTTTACAATATTTCTATATGTGAAAGCTTGCATGCAATAGTACATGAAATGACACCCTAGTTTTTATTAATTCTCTAAAAAATTTATAGGGTTTAATCTTTTCCTAGAACACGATATTATCGCTTGATATTATGTTCAAGAGTTTGTTATATCTTGGAGGTAATTTCCTGTCAAAATATGTTAGCAAACTTTGCAGTGGGGCAAATAAAACATTTGAGAAAAGTATTCTTATATGCCTCAAACTCATTTGAATTTCTAGAAATACTTAGCCTCTATTTCTTGTTCTACACACAAATTCTCCAACAAATATCGAGACATTTATTTTATTTAATAATTACTTTTCAAAAAATATAATCAACGATAATGAATACCATTTATTATACGACTGTTACAAATTACAGAAGTAAGACCTAGTTTTGAAAAACGGATCTTAAAATATTCTAACAGCACTATTTACACGTGGACTTAACGTAGGTATACGTCACATGAAACCCGTGAAGGTGCTCAGGATGCAACGGTGATGGAAGTTTTGCAGAGGCGTTAAAAGTGTTTTTTTTTTTTTTTTTTTTTTTTTTGTAATTTAGTCTTAGTAAAGTTTAAAATTATATTCTTGTGTCTCTTTGAAGCTAAACACAAATGCATTACGAAAGTCCACAAAAAAATAGAAAATCCAAAATTGTGGCTAATTTGGCTCTTAAGCTTACATCTACAACTTAAAAGACGTTTAACAATTAACTCAATTATGATGGTGATTTAGATACATCGACCCAAAGCAAAATTGGAGGAACTAATTAAGAGTTGATGAATATATCATAAAATATGTAAGACGATTAGTTAGTAGTAGTCCATAATTGGACAACAAATTGGTGGTGTCAATTTTTGCTAATCTGTTTCATTTAAGTTGCCAAAAATGTTACGACACTGCATAAAAGTATATAGTTGGATTAATGAGGTTCGGGCGCTTTGCAAAGTGGTCTTTTAACATAAACATCAGTTTCTCTTGTAATTTTCAGAGGGGTTTTACTGTAGAAAACTTATGGCTTGTCATGTAATTGACGCAAAACGTCATTTTTTCCCCTCTTCTTGTAACTTTTGTTTTGTGTAAATTGGAATCTCAAGTTAGGGGCGCATTTACTTTACTCTCTCTCTCTCTTTTTTTTTTTTTTTGGTTGCTAGGGAAGCACATTTACTTTACTATTATTATTATTTTTGGCTGGAGGACTTTACTTGGAGAAAAAAGGAAGTCAATTCTCTTTCTTGTTTAATAACGTGTTTAATGTGTGTTTTTTTTTTTTTTTTTGGTGAAATACCTCATATTTAGGCTCACCATGAACGACACAAATCCTTAAGGGCCCCACAATGTTCGGGTGGTTTAGCTCGATTAATCCAAAGTTGACCCGTAGAGAAACCCGAAAAGGGCCAGAGTCTTCCAATGTCTATAGCTGCGTTTACAAGGACTCGAACCTGAGTCGTTTGCTTAAGCGAAACAACCTCTGTTAAGTGGACCAACTAGATGTTGATATGTGTTTATTTGTCAATAATAAAAGTTTTGCGGACCAAGCTCACAAAATATGGAAAAAGAGGACAAAAAAAAGGCTCTTTACATATATGCCCCAAAAAAATAAGGAAAATTTTTATAAATATAATCTTTTGAAACATACTTTTTATAAAAGACACAAATGTTTTAGTGTGATATAATTAAACATATAATATGAGACATAAATAAATAGTTTTAAAAGTATGATATAGTATGCAATTTTTTGAAAAAAAATTGTAGAAAATGATACGGCACATATTCACACTATATTTTGAAGTATAAAATATACCCTCGAGCTTTTGGCACATCCGTCGTAGTTACCAACCGGTTTTTGGAATCTGTCACGAATACCGCCGATACTCGATGTCCGTTGAGATACTGTCCAATAGGCATCGGAACTGCCATTTCCGACAACGGCAGCCAACATAACACAGAAAAAAAACCAAAAAAATGCATAAAAGTTACTCCAAAATTCAAAAAAATAAAAATAAAAATAACGCACAAATTACACACAAAACAATCAAATCAGAAAAGAAAACTAAAAAAATCAGAAAAAATAAAATCATTTAAAAAAATTAAAAAAACTGTACTTTCGTCGAAGCTCCATCGTGGAGGAGATCGGCCATGACGGGAGAAGAACGTGCGGCGGTTGCAATGAAGGAAATCTCTCGTCTAGCGAAGGAGATCCAGTCAAATCTGAATGGCGTGGGGATGGTCGAAATGGCCTCGTCGAGGAGGGGTAACGAGCTCCGATGATCTACAGCGTATCTCGTCTAGACGACATCCACGCCGATGGACGACATCAAAGGAACATTTCAGGACTAATGTGCTTCTCTTAGATCTGTGGATACGAGCTGGGAGGCTTTGAAGGCTAGGAAAATGTCGGCCTCATGGGGGACAGTGGAGTGAGTGGCAGTCACTCGAGAACAGAGAGGTGTAGACGGCATGGAGTTGGCTCCTTTCAAACCCATGAATACCGCCAGTTGGGAAGCCTCGACGGCAAGGCAACATAGGCGTCGTCCAGAATAGTTGTGCTAGCGGCCATCGCACAAAGATAAGGCAGCGTCGATGGGCGCCGGCGGCGACCGTAGAGGCTAGATGTGAAGAAGGAGTGAGAAGAAAGAGAGGCAACACATATAGAGGGTAATATGGTCTTCACAATGATTTAGTTTATACAGTGTGGTAGGTTTTACAAGAGGTTTTGTTGTTGTGGCATATGTCGATCCACACGCCGAAGCCGTAGCACTGGGCATAATAAGCTCAAAAAGAATAGCAGCATCTTGCATACCTAATACTGTTTCTTTATCAAAAAAGAATGAATGCCCATTTTAAGTACATATTCAAATCCATGACGTTTTAATTCCATGATATTATTTACATATTTAGAAGGATATCATTTCTAAGTCTAGTAAACGCTAGCAGAGGAATATGATTATTTCCTGTTAATTAAACATCAAATAAATAGTAAATTTTAGAAAGCAAACGAATGATCATTATTTCTATTAATTTACAACCTGGTTCTAACCAATATTTCAGTTAGGAGTAATATAAAACTCTTATATGTTATAGTAAAAAGAAAAAAATTAATACAGTGTAAAGCTCTTATATGCTACAGTATTTATAATTCTAACCATCACACCAAACACTCTTTTTTCCCACCCAATTATCTATCTTCTTACATTCTTTTACAGTTTAATAAACACAAGGTAAAAAGTAAATAAATCGTTACAATGGTGATGGTTTCCTAAGGATGAGGGAGGGATTTCTACGTTCCTCTCTCACTTATCCATATAGAGGTTCAATTCTTTTCATTTGTGAAATTTTAAAATAAAAAAGGAAAACACTTTTTATGATCATGTCCTAACTAAATTTTAATAACATAAGATAAGTAAATATTACACATTTTAGCTTATTTAGATATTCTCCTAAACTAAATGGCCTAATCTTATAAGCAAGAGAAAATTATATTTATGCTACATTTTTAAAAGTTTTATTCATGCCATACTTAACAAAATGTATGCTACACTATCATTCATATTACATATTAAGTTATGCTATAAATGAACATGTGTGGCATTTATAAAAAAATAAATCTTAAAAGATGGAATTTATGAAAATTATGAAATTTAATAGTGGCCAAATATGTCATTAAAATATCTCTCAATATACCATAGTTACCCCTATTCCTGATATGCAAAATCCATGTAATGCAAAAGCCTTTTTTTTTGTTCCAATCTAAATCACTAAATACTAACTAATATGTAATTAATTCTTTGATTATTGTGCCGTAGTTAATTTCCATTTTAGAAGCTGTCATTTTGGTTTTCCATAACACAAATTTTTATTTCCATAAGCATCACTCTTTTCACTTTTTATACACGTATAACGTTATAATTCTTTTATACGAATTTTTTAATATCATTGTCATTAAAAAATAGTCAATAGTTCAGATATATGTATAACTATTTTTTTTTCCCTTTTCATGTCCACCTAGTTTGACGTGATAATCCCAATATATATGTCATTCAATCCCATGGTCATTAGTTAAAACTTGATAATCTAAAAAACTGGCCATTAAGTAATTAAATTCTTTAGTCATTAAAATGTATATTATTTTATATATTCCTCGTTCATAACTTATAGTTACATATTTTTTTTTGAATATCATTATCAATTTTTATGAAGATTTGGTAATGAATCACTATATAAAGTAATTATATATAGGCTATAACTATCAAATGGTTATTAAAAAAGCATAATATCTTAGTCACTTCCGGTTGCCACCAACTTGCAGGCTCCGGCCCATCGTGACTGCCACCGGCCAAAGCCTTAGCTACTGACCCGCTGCCCCGCCACTCGTCGTCGGTAGCCCGGAACCAACCCAAGGCCACCGTGGCTCCTAGGCCACCAGATTCCGGTGACGTCCGGCCTCGTTTCTCTGGCCCATTTCCACCATTGTGTTCCTCTCATTGAGGAGAACAAAACCCATCCTTTTTTCACCCTAATTGTTGCCCAAAAATCCAGACCACCCGCCGCCTTCTTCGTTGGATTTGCTTCATTTTCTGGTGAACCAAGCTCCGCTTTAGAAGACAAACTTTGGAACGGAGATCCTCACGTCAAGAGCTTCATTTTTGTTACCGATCTCTTCTGCTGCCTCGTCAGTCAACCTCGATCAACACTGGTCAACAACAGTCAACTGTTGACCCTGACCACCAAATTGAAGAAGATGTCACTCTAGCTTGTTTTCAACATTTTGGACGCATATGTGGTGTCGGATTTACGAGAAGGAATTCTGAAGGCAAAGTTGGCGGTTCAAAGTTTCAACAGACGACTGTGTTCTTGATCTTTTAGCAACCAAAGGTGGTCAACCAAGTCGGTAGGAACTCTATTAGTTATCTCTTGCGATTTATTTCATTAGTCAATAAATTTGGAATTTGAAATTTAATCACATGAATTTTAATATGTTGCTTATTGAACTTATGTTATTTTTGTTGTTGATGTTGTTATTATTGTCCCTATCATTGTTGTTGTTGTTGGTATTGCTGATGATAGGTTGTAGTTATTGTTGTTGTTGTTGTTATGAT
Organism: Artocarpus heterophyllus; assembly: GCA_025403435.1. Taxonomy (NCBI): domain Eukaryota; kingdom Viridiplantae; phylum Streptophyta; class Magnoliopsida; order Rosales; family Moraceae; genus Artocarpus; species Artocarpus heterophyllus. The sequence goes on along the minus strand of CM046344.1, from coordinate 12,164,154 downwards.
TATTATTATTATTACTACTACTACTACTACTACTATTTTGCTATTAAATTGGCCTTTTATAAATTTTGATCTTGAGTTAGGTTTTATTCATATATCGAATACTTAAATATCTTTTTTGACTTAAGATTAGGAACAATAATATGATATATCAGCTTGGCCTTGAAAATAGAGTTCTTATGATATGATTGATGTGGATGGAATAATGAATGATATTGGGTGTATTCTTGTTATGTGATATAGTATAATTGCTCTAGGTGGTACGTCATGAAGTTATAACGCACCACAATATAGTTGTAAATCATTTTCTTATAGGTTTAAAATTTTGGTTTTAACAAAAATAAGCCTTTATGCTGCCAAAATTTCATTAAAAACTGACTAACATAGGTAGAATGATTTAGGATGGGTTTTTAGTAGTCAGAAGGTTATAACCGATCCAATAATTGTTGAGATCTTACGCAGCGCCATCAGACAATTCTTAAGGCCATCCATCGTGAATCTCAAAATTATATCCTATGAGGTGCTTATTTGTTGGGCACAACAGACATACACATTTTAGTACCATCGATTCTATATGGCCTAACTCACAGGGTGCTCCTTTGTCGCACAACAGACACGAAGTGCTCATTTGAGGCACGGCGAAACTTATTTTCATATTTCTTTCTTTCCTTTTCTTCTCTAACAGCCCGGGACGTTTACGGAGAATTTGAGTGATGAATTACAGATTTCAAAATTTTTGATTTACTTGATAAAGTGAGAAATCAGTAAATTTTAATATTGTTATGAGAAATTTGTTTATTAACTGTATAAGAATCTTATGTAATAATAGTGAGGAAAAAACTAAGAGATGTGTAATGGATTTCTTACTAGGCACTGTGTGCTCACCCTTCCCCTGCTTTCTCCTTTCAAGTTAGTCAATTGATCCTCGGTGGATGGTTGTCGATGCTCTTTGCTATCCTGTTTGTATTTGCTCCCAAAAATTTTTATTAGTGCATGGATGATACATGGAATTGAACACACCCAATAGAGGATTAAGCATTTATAAACTCTACTTATTTGTTATTTGAAATTATTTTTATTTATTTTTAAGATAGTTGCACAGCTGGATTTTTACTTATTTGATAAACATTCATTTAAATTTTGTATATTTTCTTTTTATGTTTTCCATTTGGATTTTTATCTTTTTATTTAACATTTAAAACTCCAAAGCATATTGAACTATTTTTATAAATTTATGGGCCCCACTTTAGTTTTTAGGGGTTTTTTACCTTCTAGATCTTCAAAAACTATTTTTTTCAATTTAGTCACTACCCTTGGTTTTGGGTTGTGACACTTAGGGTATTAGAGTGATGGTTTTAAGGTTCTTGGAATTTACCGTATTAGGTTTTGGTTGGTTTGATTCAACTACTAAGAAGCTATGCCAATAAAAATGTGAACTCCATGCACCAACCCATCAAGTTAATGAGTTTGAAGTATGTCGCCTTGATTCTTAGATCTCTATTGAAGTTTCTCTCATGTTTCTACCATTAAGATTCAACTTTTGTTCCATTCGGTACCTTTGTTTTAAGATAGCATTACATTCATCACTTTTGAGTCACCTTGTTAAATATGTGTCAAGTGTTATTTAGGTTAAAAAGGTTTACTTTAACGTTTCTTCCAAGTGTATATTTGAATGAGATTTGCCACAAATTTTATTTCTTATTTATTGTGTTTCCCCTATGCATTTTTGTATCAACTGTATCATTGATAAACAACAAATTAGGTTGTAATTTTATCCGCCTTGATTCTTCTGATTTACTTGGGTTTTAAATTCATATCGGAGAAAAGTTGAGATTTTTGAGGTCATAATTTCCAGAGTTCACCACTTATTCACAATTTTTATTTTCGTTTGATCTAATCATCGCCTTTTTATGTCACACAACCCAAAAATATATATATATATTTTTCAAATAGGTAGTTGAGAGTCTTTCATTAGTGCAAAACATTTTATTTTGGGTTTGAAAGAGACAATGAAAATGGTGTTCTTGAAACATATGCTTCAAAGTCCTATCTTTTAATCTTTAATTGACAATCATAGTTTTGATGTCATATATGTTTAGTCTTTTAATGAATAAAATTTTGAACTTTTGGCTTTTAGGACTAAAGAAGTATTAGGTCTGTGGATACTATTAGATGACATGAACGTTGAGGAAAATCTTGGTGTTGCTATGAATTTTGAAATTATTTCTTGGAGTAGTTATAGAAACTTGAAGATTTTAGTTTTATTTGGAACGAATGAACATGAGTGGCATGATGTCTTTGATGGTATGACTGAATTGGCCTGTCACCTATATTCGGTTTACTTAGATTTGATAAGTTTGTATGATATTGGGTTCAGTAGATACTTGATTAGAATTTTCTTAACAGGTCTTTCACTCCATGGCTCTATAGGTTTTGGAAGAGTTGGTTTGGAACAGATTGTGGAAAGATGAGTGAGAAGAGGTTATATGTATAATCGTAGATTGGTGATTAAGAAATTGAGGGATGAGTATTAAAGACTAATTAAATCTTAGTTATCAACCAAAAGATTGATGTAGCGGATTTGTTTTAGTTTAAGCATTGTATATAAAGTGAAGTTTTGGATATTTTTAATGTTAGGTCTTGATGTAACATAGGTTGTTGTATTAGTGGTTTAATTTAAGGATATCATTTTAGTTTGAAGGATTATGGCTGGGAATTGTTTTATTCCTTTTTAGATTGTTCTTCTGTTATAAATTATAGGATTATTAGAAAGCACATTGTGGTTGCTTCGTTATTTTAGATCAAAAAGTATCTTAGAAAAAGAATCGATAAAAGTTATTTAGTTTATGTTTCTCTACGTTAATAGTTCTAAGCTTTAGATCTTTTGAATGAGGTGGGTTCTCATGTGGTAGGGCATATGCTTATGAAAGATTGAATAATTTACCCACCTTAACTGGGCGACAATGATAAGGTCTTCCTAAAACATTTTCAATCTAATTAGGACAGTACTTATTTGGCTTTCTTTGGTATTTTATTATGCAATTTTGGGGCTTTTAGTAGGTTGTTATGGTGACATGTTAGAGATGGACTTTGATTAAGGTTGTGGATTTAAGCATTATATATTAAGGGGATGTAGAATATGATGTAGAGTGATCTCTTGTCGACTTTTGGTAAAAGGAGATTTCTGTTGGAATGTGGTAACTATAGGTTAGGAAATAAATTGCATAGATTGGACTTACTTTTTAGTTGATATCTACTATATTGTGTAAATACTAGAAATTTCGTTGTTTTGATAAAGCTTGAAGTTGAATGTGAGAATATTAAGTCATGGTTTAAGGGTTGGCTTGTTTCCTTAGGTAATTCACATATGAATTTAGGTTCCTTTTGGTTGAAATAATTCGTTCAATTTAATTATGAGTCCTAGTTCAGGATAGCAAATGTTTTGGTATGCGGTTAGGGATTGATACATCAAATACTACCTGCCTTACCTTTATTGATCGTGATATTAAACTTTAGTTTTCCTTACTGATGTAACTAGTGAGAAATGAAACCTACTTTAAGGGACACCTCTAAACTCTGTGATACTAACTAGGTCTTCAATTAAATGATTATTTTGAGGTGGTATTTTGATTGATTGATATTTGATTATGCCATTTATAGGATGATAGCATTGTACACCTATAGAGACATTAAGGATAGTTCCTTAGTTTTTGTCTTGGTTAATAGTGGCATGTAAGGGGAATGTGCAATAAAACTTGTTCAAGGCTTTTGTTTACATATTAGTTGATTGTCTTTATTTAACATGGCATTCAGAGTTTTGGAACATGAGACCAATCAATGTGTCTAACTAGAACCTTAGTAACTGGGTTTTGATTAGAACTCTTAGGGTGTTGATGTTATAAAGGAATGTCACTATTTCTCCAGGATGGATGGTGAGGAAACTCATTGATTTAAAAATTTAAATTTGCTAATTTTAATTTGGATGGCCGTCTACCCATAGGAACTTTTTTCAATATTGATTTTGATTTAGGTAAGTTATGTTGGCTTGGGGAGTTAAGGATTGATTCATGAATTTTGAAAGTTGTGCAACTGACTTTGTTTTATTGTTTATTTAGTTTCTTATAAGCTCCAGTTTTGACATAATCCAATGACTTGAAGGTAGTAAAGATTGTCCAAGTGTTGGAATTTAGGTCTAAAAATTGTAGGTTAGTATTATTGATGTCTACTTGTGAAGAGTCATATGAATAAGGCAAGATATGGGATCTTGGTGGTTATGTGTACTCAATGTAGTGAAACAAGATTACAAAAGAGATTGACAATTATAAAGGGCCCCACTTATTTATTTTGGTTCCTTTATGTCTATTGATTGAGGGTTACCTTAGCATGCGAGAGAGTTAGATTTTTGATGGTATAGGGACAGTTTATGGTTTGCCTCTTTTCTAATATTAAATCTATGTGTTTTTAAAGAGCTTTGTATTACACCAAAAATTTCAAATTATTCTTCTACTCGTGTAGTAGGCCATCTTATTTATGTTTTCTTACGGCTACAGCCCAATCGTATGCAAAATACCTTGTTTAATTCAAAACCAAAGTTGAACTTTGCAAATTTCGAGGATAATTTTTTTTTAAGGTCGGTAGATTATAAAACCCATGGTTTTAATTGAAAAGGAATTCAAAGTTTTGGGCCAATTTGAAATTTTTAATAGCTTAGGAGTAGAAGAATTTATTTTTGGAGAATCCTTTTTAATTAAAAAATGATATGATCATAAGATCAGCCATCCCCTACGTCACCCCCATCCCCATCCCCTGATTTTTTCTTCCTTTTCTTTTCTTTTCTTTTCTTCTTTCTCTTTTCTTTTTCTTCCCTTGCACGCCCAAAATGATACCGCTCTTGCCATTCCCCGTCCGTCCACTTCCGGTTGCTGCTGCCTTGCACGCTTCGACCCATCGTGACCATCGCCGTTTAGAGCCTTAACCACTTACCCGCTGCCCCGTCACTCGCTGTTGGCAACCCGGAACCAACCCAAGGCTGCCACGCCTCCTAGGACTTTAGCATAGGATTTTGGTGTCGTCTAGCCTTGTTTCTCTGGCTGGTTTGCACCCTTGTATTTCTCTCATCGAGGAGAACAAAACCCATCCTTTTTCTACCTTGATCGTCGCCCGAAAAATCCAGACCACCCTCCACCTCCTTCGCTAAATTTGCTCCGTTTTTATAGAACCAAGCCTCGTTTTGGAAAACCAACTTTGGAACAGAGATCCTCGCATCGAGAGCTTTGTTTTGGTACCCATCTCCACAGCCGTCTCACCAGTCAACCTCCGTCGGTCAACGGTGGTCAATGGCGGTCAATGGTTGACCCCAACCACCAAATTGGAGAAGATATCATTTTGGCCTGTTTTTGATGTTTTGGAACGCGTTCGTGGTGTCGGATTTGAGAGATGGAATTCCAAAGGCAAAGCTGGCTATTCAAAGTTTCAACAAACGATTGCGTTCTGGATCTTTTTGCCACCAAGCGTCATCAACCAAGTCCATAGGAACTCTATTACTCATCTCTCATAATATTTTATTTCATTAGTCAATAGATTTGGAATTTGAAATTAATCACAAGAATTTTAATATGTTGCTTATTGAACTTTATGTTATTTTTGTTGTTGATGTTGTTGTTGGTGTTTCTATCCTTGTTGTTGTTGTTGGTATTGCTAATGATAGGATGTAGTTCTTATTATTATTGTTGTTGTTGCTGCTGTTGCTACTACTGCTACTGTTATTATAAGTGTTATTATTAGTATTATTACTTTTGTTATTAAATTGGCCTTATATATTTTTTGATCTTGAGTTGGCTTTTATTCATATATGTTTATTTTGACTTAAGATTAGGAACAATGATATGAAATATGAGCATGGCCTTGAACATAGAGTTTTTATGATATAATTGATGTGGATGGAATGATGAATGATATTGGGTGTATTCTTGTTATGTGATATAATATAATATCTCTTGACGCATTGCAATGTAATTGTAAATCGTTTTCTTGTAGGTTTAAAATTTTGGTTTTAACAAAAATAGGCCTTTATGCTGCCAAAATTTTGTCAAAAATTGACTAATGTAGGTAGAATGATTTATGATGGGTTTTTAGTAGTCAGAGGGTTATAACCAAATCCTATAAATATTGAGATCTTATGCAGCGCCGTCAGATAATTCTTGAGGCCGTCCATCATGAATCTCAAAATTATATCCCACGAGGTGTTCATTTGTTGGGCACAATGGACATACATATTTGGGTACCATCGATTCTATATGGCCTAACTTGCGGGGTACTCCTTCTTGGTATAACAGACACAGAGTGCTCATTTGAGGCACGACGGAACTTATTTTCATATTTCTTTCTTTCATTTTCTTCTCTAACATCTCGGGACATGTACGAAGAATTTGAGTGACGAATTACAGATTTTAGAATTTTTGATTTACTTGATAAAGTGAGAAATCAGTAAATTTTAATATTGTCATGAGAAATTTGTTTATTAATTATATAAGAATCCTATGTAATAATAGTAGGAAAAAAAACTGAGAGATGGGTAATGGATTTCCTACTAGGCACTGTGTGTTCACCCTTCCTCTGCTTTCTCCTTTCAAGTTAGTTGATTGATCCTCGGTGTCGTGGATGGTCATCGATGCTCCTCGCTATCCTGTTTGTACTTTCTCCCAAAAATTTTTATTGGTGCATGGATGATACATGGAATTGACCACGCCCAGTAAAGGATTAAGCATTTATAAACTCTATTTATTTGTTATTTGAAATTATTTTTATTTATTTTTAAGATAGCTGCGTAGCTGGATTTTCACTTATTTGATAAACATTCATTTAAATTTTGTATATTTTCTTTTTAAGTTTTCCATTTGGATTTTTATCTTTTTATTTAACATTTAAGACTCCAAAACATATTGAACTATTTTTATAAATTTATGGGCCCCACTTCAATTTTCAGAGGTTTTTGACCTTCTAGATCTTCAAAAAATATTTCTTTCAATTTAGTCACTATCCTCGGTTTTAGACCATGACAGGTGTCCTTTGAATTTGCAAAGGTTGTTTCAATTTTCATCCCCATAAATAGAGAAAAAAAGGGCAAAACGACATAATTACCTTCAAATAGATAATAAAAATATCTTATAGATTTAAAAACATGAAAACTCCTAAACTAAAACATCAAATTTTTTTAAAAAAAAAAAAAGATCTTAAGTTTCATAGCTTTTTGAATGTTAGAATATTTTTTGAATTTTTTTCAAAAAGAAAAATATAGTTTACAAAGACAATTCGATATAATTAAGTGTATCTTTGTTTTACTTCTACATTTTTTGTCCAAAAATTTACAATAGATAAAATTAAAATATGTTTTTTAAATTCAAAAGGTACATGCATAATTTCTTTAAATAAAAAGATCAATTGAGAAATAATTAAAACTAATAGACGTAGTTATATGATTAGCCCGTTTTTCCTCTACATTTGCACCGTAGCATTCTGTTTCTTTTTTACAACATCATGGCTCAAGCCTTAAAAAAAGGGGGAAAAGAAAAGAAAGAAAGGCAGAGCATGCGTATGTTGGAGATTATTTTTGAGTGCATGGAAAACGCATTTTCAAAGTTTCGCCCCCACACGTTGACCTTGTGCGATGCAGTCCTACTCAATGCGGCCGCCCGTATATTTGCCTATTTACGGCCCCCTTCCTCTCTCCCTCCATTCCATTCATAATTTATTCTAATGCTTTTTTAATACAAAAAATATTCTTAAATTTTAATATATACATATATAAAATATATATATATATATATGTATGTAGGAGATTAGTGGTACAAGTGACCCAATATCACTCTCGGTCCTTGATTGAAAATCCTATCTCAACCTATTCTCTCTCTCTCTCTCTCTCTCTCTCTCTCTCTCTCCTCCTTTGTCTTTTGAAAGTCAAAACCCAAAGGCCATTGGAGTTGCTCCTTTTTTGTTATTGCCATCGATAGAGAACAATAAAGTTTGATATTTGACAATATTGGTGTGTTGGTTAAGAGTAAATTGGTCGGTCTTGATGGTGCAAAGGACTGGTTCAGATGGTGTTGGTGGCGGTGCAGGGGTTGTTACCCTAGGCCGTGAAGCAGCAGATCAGGGTGGTGCGGGTCCCGGCGGTGACCGTGCAGTTGTCGAAGTTTCGAGGTTGGAGAATACCAGCACTCCTAATAAGCCACCTGCCCACTGTGACCCCGGTGACCAGGTACGTAACTTTAATATTTTCTCAACATTTCTGGCCTTTTACTCTCTCTACTTTACTCTATTTTGTTATTCAATTATTTATTTATATCAATGGAATTGTCATGAGTCTTTGGAATTTATATATTAAAAAGAATTGGAAAAAGATTTATTTTATTTCTAAAAAGGGATATTTGTTTGGTAATTATAAGATTAATTATGCAAAAACCAAAAATAAGAAAAAAATAAAATAAAATCTTCAAAGGAAAACATGCTATTTATACATGTTGTACTGTGCCTTGTTTTTTGTGTTTTTTTAGGGGACTTACTGAATTTATTGTTGGGGGATGAAACAGTACGTAGCTGTCAAATGAATAATAAATGTTTTGACAAAATAATTGAAAATCTATATTTTGAAACTTGCCAACGAGTAACCGACTGATATCCAGCGCATATGGGAGATATGGACAACGATGTGATGGCTTTTTCTTCTCAATTCATAAATGTTCGTAAATAAATACTTTAAAATAAATATGAAATCCATTCTCAATTAATTGATGACTCTGACATGTTATACTGCAAGTATATTTGGATCTCAATTTTAAACTTAAAGACAGATTCAAATCAAAGGTTTGAAGTTGGCAATTAAAATTTTAAAACAAAAATATTATAACAAAATTAGTTTAAATTAATTTTTTTTTTGATTTTATATTCTTAAACAAGTCGACATTTACTTATAAACGTAACCACGTAAGACGTAACATGACAAAAATATAAGTATGAAAAGTTTAAAGTAACACAACCTTGATTTATGAATAGTTTTTAATAGCTAGAGATTTCTTGTAACGTGATAAACAACTTTAATTTACATATGAATGAAATAGTAGTTTGTCTATTTTAGACTTTAACCAGGAGTTTTCTACCTTCCAGAAAGGAAAACATGGAAAGAAAACCAAAAGAGAAAAGCTTTTATGCCTGGTTCTAATGTCATGGTGACATAGACTATTATCTAGGATAGTGGTGCATGATTTTGTTTTTTGGGGGGAATAAAAGTTGTTAAAAGAGTCATCATTTTTTATGAAACCACACTTAGTGATATTCCTACATCCTAGAATTTAACGTGCTTAATTATCTAAAACACATAATAATTGAACTAAGTTCCACGCGATCATCATTTGATATCAAAGGTTTTGTTTTTATGGTAAAGGACTCTTCGCGTGTTAGGGACTAAGAGAACTTGGTCCTGTTGGAGCTTCCCTTTCCATATTTTTCAAAAGTTTGTAATTTAGGCCTTATTTTTTCTTCTCATAGGTTATTCTCATTTTTATACACTATATTTTTAGGTTATAAAAAAATCATACCTTATATTTTGAACTTTATATTTTTGTACCTTCATATTTTAAATTTATATCAAATTTTTATATTTTTAAAGTTAAATTTTGATTTTGACTATATAAAATACTTGAATGTTTTTTTTTAGAAATTTTAGCTTTTTCTTATTTTTTAATATAATTTCCAGTTTTTCTTTGATGGTGTTTACGTCTTTTCATGGTCAAATTAACTGTTGACCAAGAAATGGTAAGGAAGTACATAGATTCGAAATTTATACAGACTATTAAGTTTTGATAACCTCAAAAGACAAGGTGTAAAAATAAAAATAACCCTATTTTCTTCTTTAACTCCTTAATTTGATTTCTTATAACTTCAAACAGCCTCCAAATTAAAGTGACTCCGTTTTATTTTTTGTAACATTTTTTAATTTATTCTCTACTTCTTATTTAGTCCCCCAAATTCTTTTATAGTTTAAATTTTATGATTTTTTAAAATTCTGTTCGCTCTTTTATTTTACTTATAAATTATACATTATTTCAATTTTTTTCTTTATTTATTATAAGTTCAAATATAAAAATAGATAAAACATAATATCATATAAAACTACTTAATTTTATATATTTAAAAAAGAAACAAAAAAATCAATTAATAGAAAAGAAAAATAAAGAAAAAAAGTTTAAAACTGAGACTTTCAATATTTATTATATGGTCAATTTTAGTTTACTTTGGTTTAACTCAAGCCCCCTTAGTAAAATTTCTAGCTTCATCATTGTCGCAAGTAGTTTAAATATGTCACGCGCAAAGATATTTGATTATTATTGTTAATCCTCAAAAAGTGATTTATTAGTGTAGTTAATTGTATTAGTACAGAGTAAAGGTAAAATATCGAGCCAACCACTTTGAAGGATTATTCTGTTTCATAGAGTATTACTTTTGAAGTTGTGAATGAACGTCTTCATTCTCTACTTCTTAGTTTTGGGAAAGAAAACAAAAACAAAAACAAGCAAACAAACTCTTCTCCTTTGCACTCGCAAAATCTAGTGGTTTTCATTAGCTAAAGAATAATTGATTAATGAATAAATTAAACAGGGTCTTTCTTTGGAGATCCCACCAATTATATTTTTATTACTAGATATGGTTAAAACTATTTTTTATATATCTAATGGTTTAAACACAAATACCTATTAATAGGTTATTTTTTCGATTCCACAAAAGAAATTGCCCAAAAATAAATCTAAAACATTACTTTTCACTGTGGGTTGTTGAGACATTTATAACAACCATAAATCATAGAAAACGGAAGCGTATTTGATCGAATTTATTACCTCCAGCCATTGTCGTTTAATTGCTCTGTTTTCCACGATTTTGCACACTGTGATTAATGAATACTTGGTTTTTCTGGGCACTCTCAATTCTACACTTGATGGTGTAATTTTTGCTGTATGAATTGTGTGCACAGGGACCCAAACATTTAAAACCGTGACCATCACATGGTTGTAACGGTTAGTACCAACCGTTATACGTGAGGCAGTTGAGACGAGAACTACATCACATGGGCCAAAATTGAAACGGCCAAATGAGTTTCAACATCCACACCCGTGCGATTGGGAGTGGCCTACATGTTCTTTGGTCTGAGAAAAGCCAGTCAAAATGAGGCTGCTTTCAACAGTTTGAGTAGTAATTATGCTCACTTGAACATAAGTAATGATTATTTTCCTAATCAATAAAAATGCTTATATGTCCGAAATTTCGAATGTTCTTTTATGATACCTTACCACTTAACGATTACTGTAAGTGGCCTACCTGCGGGTTACGTTTGATCACTTTCCAAGTCTTGTATGAAAAGTAATGATAAGGAGAGAAAAGGTCAAAAGAGAGGGGAAGAGATGGAAAAGAAGAAGAAGAAGAGGAAGAGGAGGAGAAGGAGATAAAGCGAAAGGGAATAAACAAAATAACACATACATATATGCAAACACTAAAAATGAAATGAGTTGTTTTAGTATTTGTATTAACTTTAATAATATAACAATTATAATAAACCAAAAATTATATTAAAATATTATGTTAATAATTAATAATACACATGAAGGAAGCCATTTAAGGCTTGGTGCTTTTAAAAGGAGGAAATTATTTTACTTAGGATGGCAACGTGGATCATGACATACCAACATGACACCAAATCCACATAAAGTTGAGGGTTTAGGTTTACTATAAATAGGTTTAGATCAATAACGGCTTAACAGATTATTACGATTATTAAATGTGTTGCGTTAAGATTGACCATCCTAACATGATTGACACGAAATGACACAATTAGCTACATGTATAATTTGAAACTTATATGATATAATATAAAAGTTTATAGGATGCATAAAAAAACTTTTCTTGCTTTTATCAACTATAAATATTATGAATTTTAAAACCCATAGATGGTCTAAAAATAAATGATAAATTAACTAATAAATCTATTATACGTGTCATATTCATATTCATGTTAAACAAGTCTTAGTTATATAAAATGTTTATTCAATATATAAATTTAAATGAGTTATGTGGGTTGAAACGATTAATACGATTATTAAATGGGTCGTGTTTAGGTTGACATCGTTTGATTCATTTGATAAATGGGTCATGTTTGAGTTAATGTTTTTTGACATGATTAATAAACAAGTTGACACAAACACGACCCATTAACATAAATTACCACCCTTATAATTTACCACCTCTTGCCCACTCCCCCCAACAAAAAAGAATTGTAAGTTCAAATTTTAGGGTGAATGCTGCCCTTAAGTTTGATATAAGTGTATTAATTTTTTTTCTCTAAAATTTCTAATATAATTTGATGCAAAATCTTTTTAAAAGTTTCATTTACAACCTTTTTTTTACTTTTAATTCTATTTTATTACGTATTGAATTTAGTTCAAAGTTTTGATCTATCTCAAGCCCTAAAAAAATTTCTGGCTTCGTTCTCATAATACAATACAACTTTCTTGGCTACCAAAAATGCATAGTCTTGTAGTTTCGTGATTAAGTTATATATCTAAGCCTCACGACTCTATTTCTTTCTCTCTTTTTTTGGAAGGGAAACGACTCTATTTCTTTAGTGAACCAATTCACCTAGTTTAATGCCTTTACAAAAGGAGAAAATCAGAAAAATAATATATTTTTGAAACTTTTTGAAATGTATAATAAGTTTTAAAAATATTTGTAATAAATAATAGTAAAAAATATTACTCGGTAAAAAAATTAGTGGTGGTGGTGGTGGTGTTATTGAAAATACATTTGAAATTTGAAAAGTACAAGAAAAAAAATGAAATTTGAAAAATGATTTATTTTGAAAATAAAATAAATAAATGTTTGCAAAAATGAGAAAAATGTCAGATTTTTGAAACTTTTTAAAGTAAATATCAGGTTTTGAAAATAATTGTAGTGAATGTCAGATTTTCAATGTAAACAACTTATTTACTATGTAAATAAGAAATATTTATATTATAAACAAGGAGGTAAATGTATTATTTACGTTATAAATTTATTTATTATGTAAATAAAAATTATTCACGCTATAAACAAAAATATAAATAAATTATTTACATCATAATTTTTATATTTATTGTAAATATTTTTAAACTTAATATTCATAATAATTAATTTTAAAAAAGCAACATTTTTTACTATATTAGTAAGTACTCTTTTTCACCGTATGGGACCTTGCTCGTGAAATTTTGCTACAGAGGGCCCCCCAAGCAATCAGAAGCACCACGTGTTGGTCAAGAGTGTAAATAGGTGTTAATGCCAAGAGTTCTTTTCAAAACAGAAATAATATAACGCATGGTAAGTTCAATGCCATAAACCACACCCACATCCTTTGTCCAAAACGCCTGTCCGTTTTTATTTTTGTCCAATCAGTCACTCAAAAAACACTTGACAACAAAAAGAAACGAAACTCCTCGGTTAGTATTGGAAATTTAAGAGCCCGTTTAGTTTGGTTCGAGGTTCGAGTATTTGAATAGAGTAATTGAATGAATATTTAAATTTTTATGAGAGAAAATACTGTAACAAAATAATTCAAACCGTGATTTGAACCACGAAACAAACGGGCCTTAATTCTCTCTCTTATGTTTTTTTTTTTTTTCCCTGCATTTCCCTCTGAGACATTTGCTTTTGTTTTCCAAAAAAATCCGCATCTGAATTTCGAATCACACACCAAAATTACAACAGAGGGTTTTGAAAGCACAACAACAGCAATAATAATGATAATAATAATAATAATAATAATAATAATAATAAAAGAAGAATCTCCCACACCAAGACCAAGAACCTGGAAAAAAGGATTCAAATCTTCATCCTTCCGTACTATTACCAAGCTCACCTTATTTTCATTCAACAAGTGTTCACCATTTTTATCCCCCCCAAAAAAAAGATACTTTTTAAAAAAAAAAAACTAGATAGGCCCATAAATCCACCACTTTTCTTCTTCAAATTTACTGCAAATTGAGGAAGCTTCGACATGTGTCTTTTTCTCTTATGTTTTTGTTGTTTGGATGCGGTTGCGACACAAAATTTTTCTGGCAAATTTCCTTCTAGAAAAAAGAACAATTGATATGCAAATTCTTTTTTTCTTTTTTCTTTTTTTTTTTGGTTTTTGTTACTCGGTGTCTACATTTGAGACTGTATTATGTATCAGTGAAAGTTTTTTTTTCTATTAAAATGGTTAATTCTACGAATGATTCTTGTGATTTACCTTTAATTCTATTTTAGTCCTTAACATTTTAAAAGTCTCATTTTAATCCCTAAGTCATTACTTTATTTCGGTTTTGGTCCCTTTATTAATTTGGTGTTAATATTCCACAAAATATTCTTAAAATGTCCTACTTTTGTAGCTCATCTATTACTTTTTTTTTTTTACTTTTAGTTCTTAATCTATTATTTTATTTCATTTGTAGTCCTTAATCTAATACTTATATAATAGTATTACAAATTCAACTTATCATTTTCTAAATTAAAATTCATCTTATTAATAACAGTATAAAATTGTTTTTTAAATTACATAGATCAAATCATTATATTTAATTTTTCATTTTAGATTTTTAAAATCTTAACCCCTAATAATTCTTAATTATAACTAAAGAACTAAAAGTAAAACAAACTAATGAGTTAGAGAATAGAGCGAAACATTTTTAAAAATTTTCAGTGGGACATTTTAAAAGAAATCTATTTAACACCTAACAAATAAGGAGATGAAAACTTGAATAAAATAATAAACTAAGGATCTAAACGATACTATAAAAATATTAAAAACTAAAATAAAACTGAGTAAATTTTAAGAATCATTTATAAAATTAACCCCTAAAAAAACTCCATCAATAAAGATGGCAGAACATACGACCTCGAGTGTTGGGAGAAGAGTAGAGAGAGGGGAAGAAAGAAAGAGAACGTGGAAAGGCAGAGAGAAAAAGATGTTCAAAGTGAATGGGATGATGTGTTGATTATTAAATGGCTAGATAGAGAAATGGAGAGGAATGTTGGAGTAGGAATCTGGTTCCTGAATCGCTTTTTCACTTTTTTGTTTATTTGGTTGTCCCCCGTTAAATTTTAACGCTTCAATAAATTATATAATTATTTTTAATATTTAGGTTTATTTATATATTAGATTGTAAAGTTTAAATAATATGTAAAATAAATAGTAGAAAGACAATAAAAGGACAAGAAAATGGAGACATCTAGACTACTAGGTCCACTTGAGACTCCATTATTGGGGACAACAAATTAGTGCAAGCATAATGCTAATATTCTACTAGTAATGCATGCCTTTCACCTTTTTTTCCTTCTTCTTTTTTTTTTTGAAAGCACCTTTCACGTTTTTTATCTCCAAAAATAAATGGAAACAACCAACTAACCGATTAAAAACAACAAACTAACCATTGTATTAAGAAAAACTCTTTTCAGCTCCTTCAGACTACAGCCTGGGCCTATCCTATGTGAGAGGCCTGGGTTCTAGCCCAACAGGGCTATATAGAACTGCTCTTATTTTAAGCTTTTAAAAGGAATTGCAGTACACAACATTTTTTTTAAAATTTTTTAGTTCAAATAGTAGGTTTCAAAAATATTTGATCTAAATAGCAGTAAATAAAAAATTTAAGTAATTTTTTATTAATCTATTTATTATGAGTAAAAATATTTTTTGGGGAAATTTTTTTACTACTATTTATTATAAATATTTTCAAAACCTGTTATTTAATTCATTTTTTTAAAAAATGTGCTATTTATTATAAATTTTCAAAACCTATCATTTGCTTTAAAAAATTTCAAAAATATGGTATTTCTCTTATTGTTCTAATAAGGAATATTTTCATTTTTATACCCTACATTTTAAGGTTATCGAAAAATCATACATTGTATTTTGAGCTTTAACACTTTTATGCCTTCACATTTTAAATTCATGTTAAATTTATACAATTTCTCAGTCAATAGTTAATTTTGACCACAAAAAGACTTAAACACCCATAAATAAAAATTGAAAAATGCATAAAAATTTTGAGAAAATCCTAAAATTATCAAAATGTGAAAGACATTTAATTATTTTACAAAATCAAAATCAAAATTGGACTTAAAAATGTAGGAATTTAACATGAATTCAAAATATGTATGTATAATAATTGTAAAATTCAAAATATAAGTATAAAGTTTTAATAACCTTAAAATGTAAGATATAAAAATAAAAATAACCTTTCTAATAATAAAGCCATTATGCCAACTAATCACAAAAAAGAAAAAACAGATATTTCACAATTCTGTCGATGTTTTTTGTGTTAAAAAATAAAATTAAAAGTAATTTTCAAAATGGAAACTAATCATAAAGCAATTTAATCACTTGTGGGAAAAAAAAAAAAAAGAAAAAAAAAGAAGAAGAATATTATAATAATTAGAATTAGCTTCTCTAGCATTTCGTTGTTGGAGGAATATGTGCCGCTTCTGACTCCACCACGCGGTCTGTGCGAGCTGAGCTGTACATTCACAAACACGATACGAGCTTTTCCTTTCTTTCCGTTCCTTGGGCTCTCTCGCTCTTCATCTACCATGGCGGAGAATCAGATCTCTTTCCCACGTTCAGCTTTATATTTCGCCGTTTTTTCATGGTTTGTCGATAACCCATTTCTTACAACACGCTTTTCGCTCTCTCAGAATTTTTTCCCTTATTTTTCTTCTCTTGTTTGTTGTTTTTTCTTTAGGATTGACTCTGAATTCTCTTTGGCTTTGAAATCATCTACATGCACTATTAATTTTCATATCAGTCATCTATTGTTTTCTTTAATGCCCATAATGTTGCAATTTTTTTTCCCGCTTTCTTCTTTTTTGCTTTGTTATTTATTGTGATTCGGATTCAGGGATTTAGATTGATGTTATGAACGAACCCCATTATTTATTTTGGTTAATTTTGGTAAAAAATTTGTGTTTTGGCACAGAGTTTTGTCCATGCCAATATAAATCCCTTGTTTACTCTAGTTATACTTTGCTACAATCACAGAGGCAAAACCCCAAGTCTCTATCATGTTGAATTCAGCACGTGATTGGAAATTCCGAAATGGATGATAAAAATTTGATTTTATGTGCAGAAACTGAGAAACACAGTTAGTGGGCAAGCTTCTATTCCAATGGGAGGTATTAATGGTGCTGAATATGTCTCAGTTGGAGAAGGACATTCCCCCAGAAGTGGTAGTAATGTCAAGAAAGTCTCACTTCTGCCTCTGGTTTTCCTGATATTCTATGAGGTGTCTGGAGGCCCGTTCGGTGTTGAGGACAGCGTCGGGGCGGCTGGTCCGCTCCTAGCTCTTGCTGGGTTTTTAGTGTTCCCAATAATATGGAGCATCCCAGAGGCCTTAATTACTGCAGAGATGGGTACCATGTTTCCTGAGAATGGTGGTTATGTGGTTTGGGTATCCTCCGCTTTGGGACCCTTTTGGGGGTTTCAGCAAGGTTGGATGAAATGGTTGAGTGGTGTTATAGATAATGCTCTGTACCCAGTTCTGTTTCTGGACTATTTAAAGTCGGCATTCCCTGTTTTAGGTGGTGGTTTACCGAGAATCATAGCGGTGTTAGTTTTGACGGTGGTCCTTACTTACATGAACTATAGGGGTTTGACCATAGTGGGATGGGTGGCTGTAGTCCTGGGGATTTTTTCCATCCTTCCTTTTGTGATAATGGGACTTGTTGCAATCCCCAAGTTGGAGCCTTCAAGATGGTTAGAGGTAGATCTTCACAATGTGAACTGGAACTTGTATCTGAACACATTATTTTGGAATCTAAACTACTGGGATTCGATAAGTACACTTGCGGGAGAAGTAGATAACCCAAAGAAAACTTTGCCAAAGTCGTTATTTTTCGCTTTGCTCTTGGTGGTTCTAGCCTACTTCTTTCCCCTCTTAATGGGTACTGGGGCTGTTCCGGTCAATCGAGACTTGTGGACTGATGGGTACTTCTCGGATATTGCTAAAATCCTTGGAGGAGCTTGGTTGAGATGGTGGATCCAAGGTGCTGCAGCAATGTCAAATATGGGGATGTTTGTGGCTGAAATGAGCAGCGACTCTTTTCAACTTCTTGGAATGGCAGAAAGGGGGATGCTTCCTGAGTTCTTTGCTCAAAGGTCTCGTCATGGAACCCCGCAGGTTGGCATTTTGTTCTCGGCTTCTGGTGTTCTTTTGCTATCTTGGTTGAGCTTTCAAGAGATTGTAGCTGCTGAAAACTTCTTGTACTGCTTTGGAATGATTTTGGAGTTCATAGCATTTGTATGGTTAAGGGTGAAACACCCACATGCAGCGCGGCCTTACAAGATACCCGTCGGAACTGTCGGAGCCATTTTGATGTGTATTCCTCCAACCATTTTGATTTGTATTGTCTTGGCTCTCTCTTCGCTCAAGGTCTTTGTGGTAAGCATTGGTGCTATAGCTCTCGGCTTTATGATCAACCCCTTGCTGAAACATGTAGAGAAAAAGAAATGGATGAAGTTCTCTTCCAATACCGACCTCCCAGATCTCAATAGTACTCATCGGGAGGGTGACTCCTTAATAGAGGAGCCAGTTCTTAGAGCTTGAAAGTGCAATATCCCCAGTACACTCTCTTACTTGCCCCCGCCAGAAATCTCGTTCGACTTTGCTTTTTATTGAGCAAGATAGCATCCATGGTAAACTAGTATGGAGTGAGCTCCTAAGACAATCTTAGCTTTTTTACATTGATGATAAATGGAAATATTCAGATATATGAAGTGTTGATCTGGTCATCAATTATGTGAGCTTGGTTTCTGTAGATTTTGATGTTGTGCCTTGTATCAAGGATGTATATCAGACTTTGCACTTTAGTTAAAAATAACCTCTCTTTTTTTTTCACTCTTAGTGAAAAGCTTATTATTGGATTCTAACTCTACATTTTGGAATTATTTTTCTTTTGGAGATTACTTATGCTCAGCAAAAAATATATGAACAGGAATGTCACTAATAGATCCCAAAATATTATCTTTTACCTGGAGAGGTTGTTAGACGTGTATGCCTTAAGTAGTAAAAATGTAATATGTTTTTGGAGACATTTTTATCAATAAAGAATTTATTTATTATTCATATACCAAATCTTGTCCTCTTTACGTTCATATTTGTTTAATGTATGTTAAGCTGTCGGTCTAAACCTTTAAAAATTGAGCATATGATGGACAAATTATGCGAAAGACACGATTTTAAAGTGACGGTCTAAATCAATAGATCCGCAATCGAGGGAATAAAGTTGGACGCTTTATTCATGCAAAGATTGTTATGTTGTCTATATCCATATTAGGAGATGGCTTGTTTTGGCCATCGGAGGTGGACTCCGCAAATAGAAACATTGGCACATTATCATAGGTAACAATGTGTTTGATCGAGACATAAAATGAATTAATTTGGATTAATAATTCTGTCTCGGTAAATCGATTCACTTTAGACAATCATTTGTATTGTATCTTAATCCTGAGATGAATAGTGGACTCGTCTTGACTTATGTTTTGTGATGTACTAAAGGATGACATCCATATTTTTATAGTGGTACACATGTCGGTACGTTGGAGGCATGACTCTTGATAGCATAGACTTGTTATTCATAGATATGGAATCTATAGCTTCTCTTTAGGAGTAGTTATATCCTCGTATATGCGTTATCCTATAATTGAAAAACTAGAGCGCTCAACCATTTGGATACATAGGTGTAACCGAATGGTATACTATCTTTGGATGGTAAGTTTCCGTTGGTGAGATAATGGAACGTAAGATAAAAATAATCAGGAAAGTAAGACAGAATTTGTCCTTAAGCCGATTATGGATAATCCTATAGGGATACGATACATTGTGATATGTCATGGAGACTTAGCTACTCGGGCTTCGTAATTCTATATAGTTAGAGAGTGCAGCTTCAAACTTTTAGTGGAATAGCATTGCAGTTGATAATTATGAAATGTATATCTAGAATATTGGGTTTCATAATTATCGGGGGCTTGAACTATATAGGTCCGTTTGGTCCCCTTTGTTAGCTCACAAAAAATCCTGTAACGATACGACTTGCTTTTCCAATAATTGGTGACTTATGTCAGATTTATTAGATTGGCTAAAATTTGATAAATCAGAGAATTCATACTTGTTTATCGGTTGAATTAATTTTGTGATAAAATTAATTCAAGATAAACTTGTTGAATTATCAGGATTAGATAATTCATGTTTGTTTATCGGTTGGATTAATTTTGAATTATCAGGAATATTTATTTTCCTAGAGATTATCTATATATGACTGTTTTAATTAGATAACTTCTCTATTAGGTTATTTGAATTAAAACTGACGCTCTATCTCAAGAATCTCGGGTGAAAAATAAAGATTCGTAGGAATCTTTTATCGGAGGTTTGGTAGGCCGATCTTTAAGTTTAGCCTGCCGATGATGAGGTTCAATAGGCCGATCTGCCAGTTCGGCCTACTGACTGAGTAATAAAAAAAAATCACATGTTTCTACGCAGATTTTATCATATATTAATTCTAATTTGATTCTGATTCAAATTTTCGAGGCCTTATCTAATAAGAACTGACTCTTAGGCCCAACCTTTATAAAAAAGGAGAGTGAGTCTCATTATTATTTAGATCAGTTGAGAGATTAAGAGTGAGACTCTGCTGGTGAGACTCTAGAAACTCCCTAAGAGCTATTGTTCATAAATCACGAACTGTAGCTTTGGGTTCTCTCAATTGGTTGGAAGGAGAATCACCTTGTGGAAAAGCTGAATGACATGAGCTCACACTCAATAGCATAGAAGACTAGTTGATTGAGGCTCTTTTGGAACGTTATTTCTCTTCATGGATTGCGGAAGTTCTTCAGCATTCAAAGGTTAATAAGATCTGGTTAATTTATGCATATAGTGTGTCAAACTTGTATTTTGAAAAATAATTTGATATAAAAATTTTAAAATTCGACTGCATACTATTTTTCCAACAATTGGTATTAGAGCCATGGTTTTTATGTAAATTTACGAGTTTGTGATCATACTATATGTATAAATTATATGATTTTGATCTCTCCTATGCTTGAATTTTTTTTAGAGAGTTGGCACTTTAAGAATTCTATATATTTTACATGTTGTTATGGATTATATGGTGAATGTTTATTAATTAATTATAAATAATTAAATTATTAATTAATTAATTAATAATTTATACCGGTTATGGTTCCTTTGAGGTTAGAATGTGTATCTAAGTTTTTTCATATAATTAGATGGCGGACTACTATTTTCGTCTAGGAATTATTATTTAATTTTAAATTTGTAAGAATTTTGTAATTAAATAATCATTCGGAGAAGATAGATCTAGAAGCGGATTTAGAAGAAGGATGATGACGTTCCTAGTTATTTCCTAAGTATCTAATTTTATGTTTTTGAATTGTTGAAAATAAAATTGATAAATTGCATCAAAGTTGTATTTTCTGGAAAAGGGTGATCTTTGCTCGGTCGGCATGCCAAACTCTCTAGTTTGGCAGGCTGATGGTCGTAGATCGACAGGTCAAATGTAAGGTTTGGTAGGCCATCTACAAGGTAGAAATCAGGTGGCTCTAGCGGCAAGCTGGAGGGTCATGACCGATAGGCCGACCTGAAAAGATCGACAGGCCAGAGGGTCATGACCGGCGGGCCGGTCATACAAATCAGCTTGCTAGCATAGAGTTGAAAATTTTTCCAAAAAATGTACAGTTTTTCATGCAGTTTTAATTTTATTTTTAGGACAATTTTGAGAAACATTAAATTTGGATATGACCAGAAATATGGAGTATTCGATTCATACGGGATTGAAGACTTGAAGATGGGCTTTACACAAAGAAGGATATAGTTTGAGGATTCAAGGATGAAGAATTGATAATATATTTCGATTATTCTTTTGTAATCTTTATTTTCTATTCTCTAGGGTGGAACCATAATATTACGATTATTTATTATTATTTTACTTATAGCTTTACTTGATTGCTTTGCTTTTCTGTATTATAATATGATTTACTATGTATATTGATAACATGCCATATAGAATAGGGAGTGCCGCTCATTTAAAATTGTTTATGCATAATTTTAAAATAAAACCTTGATTTTAAAAGATTGAGTGGGAGAAAGTTTTGAAGAGAGGACCTAAGGCCTCCATCGTTAATCCATAGGTAGCACATGATGGTTCCAACCCCTAGGAAGGGACTTCATCATACATCCAGGTTAGATCTCTGAGATGATAAGGTATTTTAGTATGATTTATGGTTGCACACTCCTAGGTGGTGATTGTAAATCATGGATAAAATATTGAAATGATGGTTATATACTCATGTTAATTTTATTATAAACCTCCCCTAGGAGCTCTGTTAATAAAATTAATGGCCAAAGAAACGATTATTAATATATACTGGATCATACAGGTCCTGGATGGCATATATTAATCAAGAGGGAATCCGTGTTCCTGATTGAATTTAGCATGCCTCTCCTAGGAGTTTGTTGAATTCTGAGTTGGGAATTATCGTTGTAAGGTTGTGATATTTTCAAGGTTTTGACACATAAACACATTTGTATGTTTTTACATGGTTGTGTTATCTTACTAAATTATCATGCTATGTTTGTTTATGTTTGGTATATGATTCTTTATTGTAGATTAAAAATGTCTAAAAATGCTTTACCATCGATACTTGACAAAAACTAATTAACTGAAGAGAATTTTAATGATTGGAAACAGGAACCTGAATATGATCCTCTCCTTTGAGAAACTAAAATTTATGCTGACAACCCCTCGTCCTCTCGAGCCTACAGGAAATTTCACCAACAATGAAATCCAAGCATATGATTGTTAGAAAGATGCTAATGACCAGGCCCGTTGCATGTTATGGCCAGTATGAACAACGTGCTACAGGCTCAACATGAGGATTATGAGACTGGTAAGCAAATCTTGGACAATCTAGAAGACATGTTTGGAGGCCAAGGCCTTAACAAAGCGGCAAAGGGCACTTCAAAAACTCTTAAATTGTAAGTAGAGACTGGGATATCTGTAAAGGAGCACATGATGTTGGTCATGGGTTGCCTCGCTGAGGCTCAAATCAATGGAGCCGATATCGATGCTGAAACTTAGATGACTATGGTCTTTGAGACTCTGTCTAAGGAGTTTATCCCATTTAGAGCTGCTTTCAATTTAATCAATAGGCAGGATATGACCTTATCAGAGTTGATGAAACAGTTACAGGAGTTCGAACTACTAATCAAGGAATCTCCTACTAGTGGTGAGGCCAATTTGGCAGCTGTTTCTGGTTCCAATCCCAACCCTACGAATGGAAAGAAACAATAGGCCAAGAATGAGAAGTCTTCTATTTCTGCTAAAAACAAGAGTAAGAAGAATAAGGAAAAGAACCCAAAGAAGCTTAAGTGCTTCTTCTACGAGAAGGTTGGGCACATAAAGAAGAATTGCAAGGACTTCCTTTCCCGAGGAGGTAGGTGTGATCTTCTGTATTTAGAAACTTGTTTGGTTGAGGAATCCAGTGACATTTGGGTCATAGATTCCGGTGCAACTAATCATGTTTGTGTTTCTCTGCAGGAGTTCAAAGACACGAGAAGTCTGCTTCATGAAGACTTCACGCTTCGGATGGGCAATGGATCCTTGGTCATAGCTGAAGCAATGGGAGACATCCATATTTATTTTGACAATTATAGGAATTTAATTTTGTGAGATTGTTTTTATGTTCTTAAATTTAAGAGGAATTTAATTTCTTTGGCTTGTTTATTTAAAAACTCTTATTTGGTTTCTTTTAATAATAAAGTGGTGATTTGTTGAAACAAATCTTTTATCTATTCTGGATGGATGCAAAATAATCTATATTTTATCAAACCTAAGATGGACTTACTGCTTAATGTTGAGATGAATAATAATAACTCTAAAAGACTTAAAACTTCTCACTTTAATAAGACTTATCTTTGGCATTTGTGCCTTGGTCATATTAACCTGAATAAGATTTAAAGATTAGTAAGTGATAGACCTTTAAGTCGCTTAAAGGTGGAATCTATATCTCAATGAGAATCTTGTTTGAATGGTAAAATGACCAAAAGACCATTTGGGTTTAAAGGCAATAGGGTCGAAGGGGTTCTAGAACTTGTATATAGTGATGTTTGCGGATCGATGAACATCTGAGCACGAGGAGGGTATGAGAATTTTGTCACTTTTGTTGATGATTACTCAAGGTATGGGTATATGTACCTAATGCACCACAAAAGTGAAACTTATGACAAGTTCAGGGAGTTTTGGGTTGAAGTGAAAAAGCAATTGGGTAGACCCATAAAGGCACTTCGATCTGTCAAGGTGGTGAATACCTTTTTGATGAGTTCTTGGGACACTTATTAGAGAATAAGATTTTATCTCAGTTGACTACGCCGGGCACTCCGCAGCAAAATGGCATAGCGGAGAGAAGGAATAGGATTTTGTTGGACATGGTTAGGTCCATGATGAGTTATTCATCATTGCCTTTATCCATTTGAGGATATGCACTACAAACCACACGTTATCTTTTAAACAACGTGCCTTCCAAATCGGTCCCTAAAACTCCTCACGAGTTGCAGACGGGCAAGAAGACATCCTTAAACCATATTTGCATATGGGGATGTCCAGCTCATGTCCAGTTTAAGGATATGAATAAGTTGGAAGTATGTTCGAAAGTTTGCATGTTTGTAGGATATCCAAAAGGGACTACAAGGGGTTATTTTTATAACCCAAAGGAAAATAAAATCGTAGTTTCAACTCATGCAACCTTCCTTGAGGAAAGTTACATGGAAGACTTTAAGCTTCGAAGTAAAGTGGTACTTAAGGAGTTAAGGAGTGATCCAATCACTCCGGGGGTTTCCGAAAGAAACACTCCAATCGGTGTAGAAAAACTAAACGAACCTGAACAACAACTTAAGGGGCTTCGGCGTAGTGGGAGGATCGGGCGTCAACTCGAGCGGTATATGTTCAATGGTGAGGCATTTTTGGCTGAATCGGATGAACATGATAGGGATCTTTATACTTACGCAGAGGCTATAGAGGATGTTGATTCGAAACTCTAGATAGAGCCATGAACACAAAGATGAAGTCTATGGAGATAATCGGGTCTGGGAGCTTGTGGATCTTCTTGAAGGGGTAAAACCCATAGGATATGAATGGATATATAAGAGGAAAAGAGGAGTGGATGGAAAGGTTGAAACCTTTAAGGCTAGACTGGTAGCTAAGGGTTACACACAAAAAGAAGGAATCGATTACGAGAAAACCTTTTCGCCTGTAGCCATGCTTAAGTCCATCTGGATTCTCTTGTCTATAGTTGTCGCTCTCGACTACGAGATTTGACAGATAGATGTCAAGATGGCTTTTCTAAATGGCTATCTTAATGAGTCCATTTATATGGAACAACCAAACGGGTTTAAGGTTAAGAGTCAAGAGGGTAAGGTTTGTAAGCTGCTAAAGTCAATATATGCACTTAAGCAAGCTTACTGTAGGTTTGTAAGCTGCTAAAGTCAATATATGGACTTAAGCAAGCTTACCGTTCTTGGAACATAAGATTTGATCAGGTGATCAAGACTTATGGGTTCTCACAAAATGAGGATGAACCATTTACAAACACATTAGGATGAAAAGGTGGTTTTTCTATTGCTCTATGCAGATGACATTCTGCTAATTGACAATGACGTTGGGGCATTGTCATCGGTTAAATTATGGTTGACTAAACAGTTTGACATGAAGGACTTGGGTGAGGCTAATTTTGCTCTCGGTATATAGATTTTTTGGGATGGGAAGAACAAAATGATAGCTTTATCACAAGCCAGCTATATAGATAAAATTCTTAGGAGGTTTGCAATGCAGGATTCCAAGAAAGGTGGGCAACCATCTAGGTCTAGAATTACTCTTTCTAAGAAAGACTCACCAAAGTTTGAGGAAGAAAGAGAATATATGAAGAAGGTGCCTTATGCTTCGGCAGTGGGTAGTCTCATGTATGCTATGCTTTGTACACGACCAGATATTTGTTATGCGGTTGGGATTGTAAGTCGATTTCAGGTGGATCCGAGACTGAACCACTAGGTTGCGGTAAAGCATATTTTTGAGTATCTGAGAAGGACTCGAGGGGATATGCTTGTATATTCGGGTGAGGACTTAACTCCTCTAGGATATACTGATTTAGATTTTTAATCCTGTTCGGATTCGAGGAGATTGACTTTAGGTTTTTTGTTTACTCTAGGTGGCGGTGCCATCAGTTAGAGAAATATGAAGCAAGATTGTACTTCAGATTCAACGATGGAGGTCGAGTATGTGGCAGCTAGTGATGCTTTGAAAGAAGCAGTGTGAATCTGCAAGTTTCTTGGGGATCTTGAGGTAGTTCCTAGTATGGATAAGACGGTATCACTGTATTGTGACAACAGTGCGGTGGTAGCTAATGCTAAGGAACCGAGATTTCACAAGAAGAGTAAGCATATTGATCGAAAGTATCATGTGATAAAGGATTTCGTCGAGGGCAGGCATGTCACGGTATGTAAAATCACGTCAGAGGACAATTTAGCTGATCCATTCATGAAGACACTTACTAGGAGAGTCTTTGAGAGGCATGCAGAAGCTATAGGGATGCGAGATTTGTCATATTTACTCGCTTAGTGCAAGTGGAAGATTGTTAAACATGTATGCCCTAAGGAGTAAAAATGTAATATGTTTTTGGAGACATTTTTATCAATAAAGAGTTTATTTATTATTCATATACAAAATCTTATTCTCTTTACGTTTATATTTGTTGAATATATGTTAAGCAAACAAAAGTCTGAGACTGTCGGTCTAAACATTTAAGAATTAGGTATATGATGGACAGATTATATGAAAGACACGATTTTTAAGGTGACGGTCTAAATCAAAAGATCCCCAATCGAGGGAATAAAGTTGGGCGCTTTATTCATGCAAAGATTGTTATGTTGTCTATATCCCTATTGAGAGATGGTTTGTCTTGTCCATCGGAGGTAGACTCCGTGAATAGAGACATTGGCACATTGTCATAGGTGGCGATGTGCTGGATCATGACATAAAGTGAATTGATTTGGATTAATAATTCTATCTCAGCAAATCGATTCACTTTAGACAATCATTTGTATTGTATTTTAATCATGAGATGAATAATGGGCCCATTGTCTTGACTTATGTCTTTTTATATACCAAAGGGTAACATTCACATTTTTATAGTAGTACGCATGCCGGTACGTTGGAGGCATGACTCTTGATAGCATAGACCTGTTATTCATAAATATAGAATCTATAGCTCCTATTTAGGAGTAGTGATATCCTTTTATACGCGTTATCCTGTAATTGGAAAGCTAGAGCGCTCAACCATTTAGATACATAGGTGTAACCGAATGGTATACTATCTTTGGATGGTAAGTTTTTCGATGGTGAGATAATGGAACATAAGATAAAAATAATCGAAAAGGTATGACAAAACTTGTCCTTAAGCTGATTATGGATAGTCTTATGGTGATACGATACTTTGTGAAATGTGATAACTTTAGTTCAGAGAGTTATTTGGCCATTTTTAGTTAGTGAATATTGCTATGTTTTTGAGAAAAATCACATGAAACACCCATTTTTATAAAGGTTTGCCTTTAATGTTGTAGGTTGAAAAAAAAAAAGAAAAAAAGAAGAAAGGGAGCATAAGCATAAGAAAATGGAGAAAAAAATTACAAATCAAGCACGAACTGGGAAGCTTCTTGGCAGAGGAGAAGCGCTGCGGCGCCCGAGTTTGGCCTGCTCATCCATTTCTTGGCAGAGAGCCAGCGCCGTGGTGCTGGAATTGGAGCGCCGCGTTCCAGCACCGCGGCACTACGACAAAAATAACGACAAGCACCGCGGCGCTAGAAAAGAGGGATTTAGTTAACCTAAGAATAGTATAAATAGATGAGGATGTAATTATCAAAGGACATCTAGGGTTTTTATTTTTCAGAGCATTGTTGACTTTTCTTACGAGCTTTCAGGCAATCCGGAGTAAAAAGTGAGAGATTGGTGACCGAATTTCTTGTTTTCTTAACTCTTGATGTTTGATTTAATTAAATTTTCAGTTTTCATTTCTTTTTCAATTTTGTTCTAATTTTCTTAGTTAGGGCTACAATGTAGCCTAATCACAATAATGTAAATTTCATATTTATTTATGCATCATAATTGATTTTATTCATGTAAGTTGTATGTTATTGTTCGTAATGCGTTTGGATGATTAGCTACTTTTTAAATGATCTGATGTGCATGCTTGAAATTGAGAAGAGAGAATATGCATATGCTTCATATAACATATAACTATAAATTAACTGTGGATAGAGATATATCATGTTATTTGTGTGGCTTTCGGTGATAAGATGACCCAATAGATTCATTGTAAACCGAGAATATTCATGGATCTTAATGCACTTAGGTTTATTTAAATTCATATGGAGATATAATAGATTAATAAACTGAGTAGGTTTACTATACCTAGAGATGGGATAGTGAATAAATCGAGAATTTCCTGCCATCACATGTTTATTATCAATCAAGGTGTATAATTATATGAAATTCACATCTAGCGATTATGGTGAAATCGGATGCCTTAACGCTTAAATCTCATTGGTTTTAATTCCTTTAATTCAACTATATTCTTTTGTAAAATTAGTTTTAGTCTTTAGTATTATATCTAGTTTCATTTCATTTTCAATCGATTTGCTAGATAAATTTTAAGGTTAATCCAATTTTAGTATTTAATTAGGTTATTTTTCAATAGTCCCTGTGAGACGATACCTGTACTTAGTATTTTATTACTTGATTGATAATGTGCACTTGCATTTGTGGATTTTACCGAACAATATGTCATGGAGACTTAGCTATTCGAGCTTAGTAATTCTATATAGTTCGAGAGTGCAACTCCAAGCCTTTAGTGGAGTAGTATTGGAGTTGATAATTATGAAATGTAAATCTGGGATATTGGGTTTTATAATTATCGGGAGCTTGAACTATATAGGTCCATTTGGTCCCATTTGCTAGCTCACAAAAAATCCTGTAATGATATGGTATGCGTTTCCAATAATTTGTGACTTATGTCAGATTTATCTGATTGGTTGAAATTTGATAAAATCAGATAATTCATGTTTGTTTATCGGTTGAATTAATTTTATGATGAAATTAATTCAAGATAAACTTGTTGAATTATCGAGATCAAATAATTAATGTCTATTTATCGGTTGGATTAATTTTGAATTAATTCAAGATAAACTTGTTGAATTATCAGAAATATTTATTTTCCTAGAGATTATCTATATATGACTGTTTTAATCAGATAACTTCTCTATTGAGTTATTTGAATTAAAACTGAGGCTCTATCCCATGAATCTCGGATGAAAAATAAAAATTCGCAGGGATCTTTTATCGGAGGTTTGACAGGCCGATCTTTAAGTTCGGCCTGCCGATGATGGGGGTTCGGCAGGTCGATCTGTCAGTACAGCCTGCCGATCGAGCGATAAAAAGATCACGTATTTCCACGCAGATTTTATCAGATATTGATTTTGATTTGATTCTTTGGACTGACTCCTGAGCCCAACCCCTATTGAGTCTCATTATTATTTAGAACAGTTGAGAGATTAAGAGTGAGACTCTGCCAGTGAGACTTTAGAAACTCCCTAAGAGCTATTGTTCACAAATCATGAACTATAGCTTTAGGTTTTCTCAATTGGTTGGAAGGAGAATCATCTGGTGGAAAAGTTGAACAACGTGAGCCCACACTTACTCCAATCGTGGATAGAAAATAACAAAAAAGACCAGTTGGTTGAGGCTTTTCTAGAATATTACTTTTTTGCATGGATTGCGGAAGTTCTTCGGTATTCAAAGGTTAATAAGATCTGGTTAATTTATGCATATAGAGTGTCAAACTTGTGTTTTAAAAAATACTCTGATATAAAAATTTTAAAATTCTGCTGCGTATTATTTTTTCAATAGAGGTGTCTAAGGTTTATGCCATATAAATTGTTATTTGATTTTGATGTTGCCTTGTATTTGCATTTATGTTAAAAAAAATACTATGTTTTAACATAAATACTGTGTTTTAACTCTGTTGCCTTGTATTTTTGCATATAGTGTGTCAAACTTGTGTTTTAAAAAATATTCTGATATAAAAATTTTAAAATTCTGCTGCGTATTATTTTTTCAATAGAGGTGTCTAAGGTTTATGCCATATAAATTGTTATTTGATTTTGATGTTGCCTTGTATTTGCATTTATGTTAAAAAAATCCTTGTTTTCTACTCTTTGCGTGGAAGTTTCTTTTGGATTCTTACCGTACATTTCAAAAAATGTGCCTTTTCTTAATATTGGATAGACCACATTTCAAAAAAAAAAAAAAAAACCGTACATTTCAAAAAATGTTCTTTTGTTCACTTCCGTAATTTGGACAGGCCACATGCTCATTTATAGGTCCAACATGTTATCTTCACTTGAAAAGGCATAAAAGCCATACAACCCAACATAAAGCAATGTGATTGGAACAATTGTAACCCTTCAATAATTATGCATAGATATCAAATCCATCAGCCTCCTAAGCAAAACTTTGCATCACGTGTTATCTTCATGCTCATCCATTGCAAAGTCAGCCACCCCAAAGATCATTTGGACGCGTTATGATGCATGTCCTCCCATAGATGATGATGAAGTGGATCAAGCTCTGAGAGAAGCAGCGAGAGGATGGTTTGACAACTATTATGATGGGAATGATATAGAATAAAGCAGATTCCCAAACAAAACTATGTGAATCCGCACCAAGACCATGTGATAAAGCAGACGCTCGACAAGACCATATGAATCCCCACCAAAGCCATGTGATAAAAGCATATTCATTTCTACCACCATCTTAGCTTTATTTTTAGCTTTATTAAAGTATATGCTTGCTTTAGTGTGAGTACCAGTGTAAGGATACAAAGTGTATTTTTTTTTCTTGTTTGGTCTATGGCTAATATGTACATAGTTGAGCAAAAATATTAAAATCAAAATAAATTGACAAATAAAGTAGATGTTTTAATATTCTACACAACATAATTTCACCTTTGCTAAATCAAAAGTATAGAAGTTTATTAAGTTAATTCGACTCATTCAAAATTATTAGAATAATCTTTTAATTACAATCTCTTGGGACAAGAGAAACTTTTAGATTCCAATTGTGAAATAAAATAACAAAGGGAAATGCCATGGTTAGATCCTTTAAAAGTGGTGAAATCATAAGACCTGTTTTTACCATACGATCTCTATTCAACGTTTAAAATTAAACAAGCTCACCAATTATAAAATGAGTACAAATGCATCAGATTATAAAACTAAAAATTCAAAAATAAAAAACAAAAACAAAAACAAAAGTTGGGCCTCGCTGGAGGGAAGGCGCCATAGGGTCTTACTGTCGCTCCGTGGGTCGTCGTTCGTGCTTCTGCCCTCCTCCATCACTGCTCGCATCAGGTGACTGACAGAGATCTTGTCAAGTCCAGATCTCGTGGGCCCCCGTCCAAATCAGATCAAGTTAGAGGCAGAGCTCATCAAGGCTCGCAAGCTCGTGGGCACTTGAGGACAATGGTCAACCCACCTTCCTTGGCTGTCTACCGTCGCAACCATCGCGAAGGAGGTCGAGCTGCACTGGCGGTGATTTTGTTCCCAATTGCCTGGGTTGTGATTCTTGTGAAGGATATGGGTTTTAGGTCCTCGCCAATGCGATGCCACCATCGGCAACCATTGGATCGTCGATGGCAGGGAAGGAGTCGGTGTTGGAGAGGAAAGAAAACGACCATTTTCTTTGCCACCGAAGTTGATGCCCTGTTCTTGTTCTCGTTTTTGTTTTTTTATTCTTTTTTTTAATTATAGGTTTTTAATTTTAATTTTATTTTATTTTTAATTATGTATGAGAAAATATATAATTATTTAATAGAGCTGAGTTTTTAAGCCATTGGATTAAATCCAACAATTTAAAAAAAAGGTCTTACGATAGGACCCATTTTTAAGGTCTTACTATAACATTCCCCACAAAATGATAAAGCAATTTAATTTAGGAAAAAATTGGGTTGTTGAGATTGCAATTGAGCTCGATGATTTTTATTTTTTATTTTTTATTTTTATTTTTTATATCGAGTTGTCTACAAACCCGTTAAAGGATCAAGCTACTTGTACCTTTATTTTATTTTATTTTATTTTGGAGGGGGTGGGGTTTTGAATTTGGAAAATTCCCCAGTCTATGACCCTATGAGGAATTTGAGGAATTTTTAAAATTCAATTTTAAGAACTCATAATTCAATTTGAGCTTATAAATGCACCTAGTTTATAGGTTGCCTATGTATCCGCAAAAGAATCAAGTCAAAACATAGTGCAAACTTAGACAATCCCTCGCTATATTCCTTACGAGGAATCAAAAGAAGAATTTGATTTTTTTGAAGGTGGAACTTCATTTATACTAATTATAGTACAAACTAAGTCGCATATGCCACCCAATAAGACATATTTTATCCCCGACCCAAAAAGGGAAAACTCACTTGACACCACAAAAATAAAGAACTTGACCAAAGCTCTTTATGACGACCTGTTGACTAACAAACCTAATCAACTAAGTCTAATACCTCCCAAGTGGAAATATAAATGACCCAGACTAGATTCGAATCTAGCTGAATATAACTACAAACTCCGCTTATATTGAGTGGGTCAACTACACCAAATAAGTCTAGAGATGGAAAATCCCTTTCCGTTATTTTTTTAAAGGAAAAACCATCTCTATTATTACAAAATGACATAAACAAAAAAACAAAAACAAAAAAAAACAAAAACAAAAACACAGCGGCAGCCATATCATCGCCTTTGTTGAACACACAAAACTAAACACATAGAGACATTCAGATCCGGATGTAACCGATTCGACATGCTAGCCAAAATGAGCTATATACAGCTCTTCGCAATGGTGCTAAGTTTCGATTCCTAACTGCTACCCTTCCCCGTCGCCATCGCCATCGCCATCGCCAATCCCACCATAAACCCGCCCATGGACATGCCTTCCCCCTGCCCTCGTTGCCGAAAGGCTTCCGCCTTTCCTAGAGCCGGCCAAACCTTCCTCCCCAATAAAGAGAACAACCCACCTTGCCATCCCACCCACCCATTCTATCGGCAAGCTGCCGCACTGTCCCCTTCGTACCACCATCGGCAAATTTGTTGATCTCGCCTTATCCATCCCCATGGAAAAGTAGCCCACCTTGTCACCTCCACAGCTTGGCCACTCGACGCCCCTATCTTAGCTACCAAAGCCTAGCTGTGCCTCCCCATTCCAATAGCCACGAGCGCAATCCGTCCACCCAAGACTCAACATATTTACTGTGCTTCATTAACAACAAACCTGCAGCTCCCCTTTTCGGGCAAGATCCAAAGCAACCAGCCTAAGGCTAGCACTGGAATCTGCCTTCAAGAGGAAAGGGGGCGGCGCACAGAGCACTTGAAACCCAAGCCCTAGCTGAACAAAATAATAGAAGAGAAAAAGTTTTTTGACCGTTTGTTTTTTTTTTTTTTTTGAGATTTGAAAAGGGTTAATGAGACAACTAGTCTAAGTATGTTTATTGAATTAAAATATGACCCAGTGTGTAAAAATTCTATAAATGTTTTAAAATAATATCATTAAAATTATTACTATGTAATTATATAGTACAATATATGATATCATTAAGATAATTATTATATCATTAAGGATATTTTTAAAATATTTTAACTATTGTGTTGGATTTTAATTTCATAATAATAATTTGGTCCTGTTTTATAATTTTTTTCATTTGTTGTAAATTGTATTTTTATTTAGTTTTGGGTACATAGTTTTATGAGTCAATGGGCTCATCTTTTTAGGGTAAAATTATATTAAAAGCCCAATTTAGGTAATTTTTGTTGGAGAAAATATAACAAACAGACGATTAGAAGCATTTAAAAATTAATAATATTTATAAACATGGTTAAATAATAAACCAATTAAGAATTGATTTTACATTTTTACCCTCTATTTCTCTCTCAACTCTACTCCCTTCTCTATCTTCTTCTCTCTTTCACTCTCCTCTGCGCCCTCTCCAATGCCACCGTCGAGATCATTGGAGGATCCGCCGCCGTCGCGAGCCTTGCTCCTTTGAGAATCGCCTTTGTCAATCACCGAGGAGGAAGACAACAAATGGCACTCCTCTGCGAGACTGAAAATGTAATGAATTTATAACCAAAATCTTCATTTACTGCATTTTGAAAATGAAAAGAATAAACCAAAAATACTCAAGAACAAACAATGCTTCAAAGTCTAAGCTTCGAATTATTTGCACTCAGACTTTTACATTTCTCCTATCATAATCTCAGATTTAAACTTATTTCTCATATTCAAACACTTTTTCAACGTTGTGGAATGGACTTATCAGGCTTTATGTGATCAGCCCAATGGTGGCTCACCATCGACTATAGGAAGCCATGGCTGACGGTGATCTTTCACTGTTTTTTTCGTAAGAGAGGGGAGAGAGAGGTGAAGCGGCGGAGAGAGAGAGAAAGAAAGAAGGCCAAGGAAACGGGGAACTTTTGATGTGTTTTGATTGCAAGGGTTTCACAATTTAGTGTATTTTGGTCATTTTATTTTTTGGGTAAATTTGAACTATTTTATTTTTTTTTTTTTGTGAGAGAACGTGGTCAACCAGGACCCAAAAAGGAGGAAAAAAACTAAAAAACAAAACAAAAGCTTAGGAGCCATCCTGAACACAGAGTCTGGGGTAAGAAGCACCCAAAGCATTGCTTCTAATCAAGCTCGTCAGGCCTATCGGAAGGTTTTGAGTAAAGACATAAGACTGATTCATCTTAATCGCTCTATTGACTAGCCAGTTGGCAACCTTGTTGCCTTCCCTATACACGTGCTCTATGGAAATGGTCCATTCTCAAGTCAAAAGCCCTTTAATGTCCCTAATTAATCTGGCAAGATGACCATGGGAATAGTCCAAAGAATTGATCATGCTCAGGACCAAAGTAGAATCCATTTATGCTAGAATCTTACGATGGCCTAGGCTGCAAGCCAACTCAAGACCATGCTTTAACGCCCAAAGCTCTGCCTCGATAGCCATTCCAGTTTCGATTGTTTTGAAAAAACCACCTAAACAAACTCCTGATCCCTCCCGAATAATTCTGCCTGCTCCCATCGGTCCTGGACACCCCTTACACGCTCCATCCACATTGAGTTTCACATAATAATTGGTAGTTGGACACCACCTGATGAAACGAAGGTTCTTAGTAACAGAGACCTTCCTGATGTTCAATAAATCCCAGGCCTTGTTCACTTGAGAGGAAAAATTGCAAGAAGCAGCAAAGCAATTAGTAGGTCTAACAAACTCAACTTCGTGATCCTTTCTATTTCTCCAAGACCAGATTAAAAAAAGAGTGCAGGCAAACAACACACTCCAAGGGCTAGAACCAAACCTGCTGCTGGAAATCTTTAAATTAAAATCAATCCACTCAACTCTTTGGATATTAAAAAACCACGACCAGCTGCTCGGAATCAAGGAACTCCATAAAGAATAAGCAGTCGGGCAATCTCTTAGAGCATGAATATCAGTTTCGACCGCTTTATTGCACCAAGGGCATATGTTAGAATCAGCTAGGCCACATTTAAACTTTCTTTCTCTAGTGAGGAGACGACCATGAGCAAAAATCCACATGAAAAAATTGATCCTAAGAGGGAGTTTACAGCCCCAAATAGACTTCCATAGAGAGCTCTCTTCTCCCCAATTATCACACATAAGGGTTTCATAGATTGAACGAGAACTAAATAAACCACTTGAGGTCAACTTCCAGTATTCCATGTCCTCTCCAGCTCCTTCGCTTGGGTAAGGAATAGTAGCAATTCTTTGACAAATATCCTGAGGAATGAATTGGGTTATCAGATTCCAATTCCAATCCCTAGTCAGATCCACCATATCTTTTACCTTCTCATTATAGAGAATATTAGGAATAGGGGACGAGGCAACTTCCTTGAGAGGGCCTAAATTCCTGATCCAATTGTTTTCCCAAAAGGAAACTTTTGACCCGTCGCCTATAGACCATTCAAAAAAGGAATTTAACGTGTTCAGGAGGGGATTAACAGCCTTCCAAAGAGGGGAAGAAATCTTACCAGGACCCTCACCACTTCTGTTCCCATACTTTGCTTGCCAAACCTGAGTCCAAAGCATGTCTTTATGGCGGTAGTTTCATGCTAGCTTGTAAAGAAAAGCTGTATTCATAACCTCAATGTTCCTAATACCAAGGCTGCCCATATATTTGGGCTTGCAGACTTGCTTCCAGGAGAGAAGATGCATTCTACGCCTATCCTCTGTGCCACCCCACAAAAATCTCCGACTAAGTTTATTAATAGCCTCAATAGTTCCCTTTGGGATAGGGGCCGATTGCATAGCAAACTGGGGCAGAGAATTAACAATAGAATTTATCAGAGTGACTCGGCCAGCTAGAGAAAGTCAATTTGTTTTCCAACCTGTCAATCTATTTTTAACTTTCTCAACAACATAGGAATAGTTTTCTTTAGACAATCTTCCCTTCCAAATTGGCACGCCCAAATACATCCCAATATTTTCTGTCATAAAAAAACCTGAAATATCTGAAATGGATTTAGCTATGTCCGAATCCGTACTCTTGGAAAAAAATATCAAAGTTTTCTCCACACTAACCTTTTCACCCGAAGCCCTCACAAAACTGATTCATGCACTCTAGAATAGTTACCATCTGATCCATGGAAGCTTCTGCAAAGAGGAGTAAATCATCTGCAAATAATAAGTAGGAAATAAGCGGCCCGTTCCTTCCCACTCTAAAAGGTTTCCAACTCCCGTTCCCTACTCGGTCTTGGATCATATGAATGAATCTCTCCATACAAATGACAAAAATGTAAGAAGAGAGAGGGTCTCCCTGTCGAATGCCGCGAGAAGGTTTGAAGGAGTCTGTCATTTCTCCATTCCATAAAATATGGAAAGAAGAAGAAGTGATGCACTCCATTGTAAGGCACACAAACTTAGGAGGAAGACCAATCATTTCGAGAGATTCCCTAATAAAGCCCCACTCAAGCCTGTCAAACGCCTTTTCCATGTCAACCTTGATTGCCATGAATTTCTTTTTCAATCTCCTCTGTCTCATGCTATGAAAAATTTCCTGAGCAATGACGATATTATCCTGGATTCGGCGACTTGGGATAAAACTAACTTGGTTAGGAGCGATGATATCAGGAAGAATAACCTTCAGTCTCTCAGTTAACACCTTGGTAATGATTTTAAAGGAGACATTACACAGGGAAGACAGGCAGCTATTGTAATTAATAAACTAAAATGTGTTAGCTCCTTTGTTGTCGATGCAGTTGGTCTCTCGGGAGGTATTTGGACTCTATGTTTTAACGGCTCTATTTCTGTTGATTTAATTGGTTCTTCGTCCCGAGCCATGCACCTCAAAGTGACTGATGATAAAGGAAGGGTTTGGTTTTTCTCTCCCATTTATGCTAGTCCGTCTCTGGTGAATAGAAAGATTTTTTGGAATGAAATGCTCAACATCGCCCAGGAAAGAAGAGAACCGTGGATCATCTTAGGAGATTTTAATGACATTTCGGATCTTGTAGAGCAGGCTGGTGGAGTGGGGGCCGATTTACGCCGTTGTGCAGATTTTCGAAATTGGGTGGATTTATGTGGTCTCATAGATTTGGGTGCTTGGGGTCCTAAGTTCACTTGGAGGGGTCCTAAATGACAGAACTTGGAGCGGGTGTATAAGCGGTTGGACCGGGGTTTGTGTAACTGTAGCTGGAGAGGTCTCTTTCCGAAAGCTCATATTGGTGTTCTTCCTAGAATCAAGTCGGATCACCACCCGCTTATCCTAGACACTGATAAAAAATTCTCTACGAACCGGAGAATACGGCCATTCCGCATGGAGGCGGCGTGGTTTGTTCATAACGACTTCCCCCGTGTTGTACACGAGAATTGGAGGTCAGATGGTAACATTTGTGGAAATTTGTCCTTCCTTAAGCAAAAACTCTTGGTCTGGAATAGAGAGAGTTTTGGTAATATTTTCCATAAGAAGAACAAATTATTGGCTAGGCTAGGAGGTATTCAAAGAAGTATTGTTAATGGTAATAACCCTTTTCTGGAAGAACTAGAGTGCAATCTGAGGAAGGAGCTGGAGGATGTTTTGCTCCAAGAAGAGATATTTTAGAGCCAAAAAGCAAGAAATAATTGGATTGTTATGGGAGATAGGAACACTTCCCATTTCCATACTTCTACTCTTATCAGACGTCGCAAAAATAAGATTGAAGCGCTTATGGATCAGTCAAATTCTTGGATTACGGATGAGAACCAGCTTAAGGACCACGTGCAGGGTTTTTTTATGAACCTGTTTTCGTCTAGCGGTGATGATCTGCCTTTGTGCCATGCGACATTTACGTACCCTAATGTTGAGCCTTCTACCCTCGTATCTTTGGATCGGGTGATTTCAATGAAAGAAGTTTGGGAAGCTATTCGGGTGATGGGCCCTCTAAAGACTCCAGGGCCAGATGGATTCCAGGCTTGTTTTTACCAGAAGTTCTAGAACCTTATTGGAATGGACATTTTTAAAATGGTAAGAGACAGCTTTGAGAAAGGTCGGATTGGAGAAGGACTTAATGACACTTTACTAGTTCTCATACCAAAGACTCCAATGCCGGAAAAAATTTGAACTAAAATTAAGTGGCCTATTAACTAACAATTCTCAAGTTTTGTATCTCTTCAGTGGGCATGCTTCCATTTTTTGTATGTTAAATATCAGGAACCATAATAAGGTGTTGCTTATTGTTCCCCACATAAATTAAAGAATAAAGAAACTACCTTGCCTCCAAATGCTTGCTGGACACACACCATAATACTTGCACTTCTTTTTTTTTTTTTTATCTGATTGCCATCCTTGCACTTGAATCCAACTTTTGACTTTTTATACCATATACACACTTGCACATACTCACTTGTACTGCTGCTATACACACTTTTAAACGCAGTACGCACGTACATCCTACTCTTCTTCTTCTTCTTCTTCTCTCTCTCTCTTTTTTTTTTTTTTTAATAATTAAACAATCTGTCCGAGCCCTTTGTATCGTCTCGTGTTGCTTTTATAAGCGAACGCCAAAAGGAAGTTATTTTTTTTTTGGAGGTTATCACCAAAATAGCCAGTTATTTTTCCCCTAAAAAAAGGCAGTTTTTTTAATATAGTAATTCTTACCTTTTGTTCGATTGGTTCGTTAATGCAATACTTTTTTTTTTTTTTGAGAATCAGAAACTGTCATTATTATTTTGAAGGATTAAGTACAATAATAGTTTTTATAATAAATGAGATTTCTCCAACCAAATGAGCTCATCATCTACATTAAGAATATAAAAAGCCAAACACTGGGCTGCATTATTTGTCTCCCGAGATACATGACTTATCCTAACTCTTAAAAAGAAAAAAAAAAAAAAAGCTAGGTGCATCTTATAATAAAATATCAAACTCATTACAATCAAGATTATTAATTTTCAAAGCTTGAATCATTGTCAATGTATCAGACTCTCTATATCATGGAGATTTAGTCTCACATCCTAAGCTCAAACCAAACATATAGCAAGGGCTTTAGCTTCAGCTTCAGCTTCACGAGTAGCAAAGGCACAATCCAACTTCTTAGCCAAAGCCACCATAACAAATCCTGTCGAGTCTCTCATAACAGCTCCAATTCTGATAGACTATATTGAAACTGAGATGCATTTACATTAGGCTTGTAGCAATTTAGATTTGGTGGATTCTATTTAGCTTGGACCTTTTCAATAGCATGGCCCTGCTTTTTGTTAGGAGCATTTTGTTGAGCCTTAGAAAATTTTGAATGATAGTTAATAGTCCATTCAATAATTTGAGAAGGAAAATGGACTTTTGAACCATGATTCTATTATTTTGTTTCCCCAAATACTCCAAGCTACAAGCTAAATAAAGTAATATTTCCACCATAATGTTGGTAAGGGAATTTGTTACAAGAAGAAGAGTATCGATATCACTACAAGAAAAATTACATTTAACGACATATTATTTACGACATATAGTTTTTGAATGTTGTTGAAAAGTACATACAATGACATCTCCAACAAATATGTCGTTAATAACATTTGAAACAATAATTAACGACATCTATATAGATGCCGTATTAAAGGTCTACTTTTAACGACAATAGTTTAGTGTCGTTAAATTATTTAACGACAAGTATGAGATGTCGTCAAAGCCTTGGAGATTCCATGACACCCCTTATAGACGACATCTTGACCAATGTCGTCTATAAGGGGTGTCGTGGAATCTCCAAGGCTTTGACGACATCTCCTACTTGTCGTTAAAATGAGACCTTTAATACGACATCTATATAGATGTCATTAATTATTGTTTCAAATGTCGTTAATGACATCGTTGTTAAAGAGTCGTTGTATGTACTTTTTAACGACATTCAAAAACCACATGTCGTAAATAATATGTCGTTAAATGTAGTTTTTCTTGTAGTGTATTTGTACCAAATTCCTAAACCATAGTTGAAAAGAATATTTTTTTTGCACCTACGTATAGGAGTTATTCAGCAAGTAAGGATTTTTTTAAATTAAAAAAGATAAATAACCGTAACTCATCATCTTAGCCTACATGATTATGGATAGTACATAAATTAATGAAATGAATAATAAACTACAGTTAGAAGGAAACCGTAATGAGTAATACAACAATAATATATTCCATGGCTTACTAGTAAAGCCCAAATTAAAATATTGGATCAGTACAAGAGATATTTTAAAACGTTTTAACATCAGAAAGCGAATTAAAAAAATGCTTTTTTTTTTTTTCAGATTCACAAAAACCTAAAATAGGTAGCGAAATATATGACTTGGTAAATGAAAACCAAGGAATAACACCTCAAATAACTAACAGTTAAGTTCATTAAAACATACATGATAATTAAATCTAAGAAAAGTAGTATATCACAGTCGAAGAACATAACAAAACATATAAGAAATTATACAGGAGAAAAAAATGGGAGAACTCATACGACAAACGAAACATAAGGTAGATAAAGAAAAACAAAGCAATAATTTAAAGAATGTGTGCCTATATAAATTAGTAACAATAATGGGAACTCCATCAATAGATATTTTCGCAGTAAGCGATTTTTCTTAATTGAAATATGACTAACTACAAAATTATATTATATGGAGTCTGAACTAAAGCTTAATATCATTATCCAAAAAAATGAGTTAAACGAACTCTAAAGTGAGTAACGAATGAGTAAAGAGTGCACTCATGAGTAATAAGAAACAGACAAACATTAGAGCAATCGATGAAATGTATTGAATTGGAAAAATAGGACTTGATGAGCAGTAAAGGATGATTGCTTTACCTGTTTGGCATATTTACAGTGAATAAGGACATGGCTTACAGCTTCCCAAGCATTAGAGCAAAGAGAACAATTTGCAGAGGGGATAATTTTTCTTCGAAATAAGCCGACTGCAGTAGGAAGAGCTTCATGATAAGCTCTCCATGCAAAAGATTGTACTTTGTTAGGAAGATTCAGACACCAGAACTTTTTCCACCATAGTTATAGCTGTTTAGGATTAGAAGATGATGCATTATTATCAGTAGAAGGAGTTAGGTAATATCCAGACTGAACTTGATAGTTTCTATTTTTAGTAAAATGGCATATAAGTTTATTAGGAGTTATTCGGTCTTAAAAATACAATCCGATATAACCCTATGTAACGCCCTGAAATTTAATTAAGTGATGTTAGTGTATAAAATGGTAAATTAGTGTGCCATGATGTATTTTTAAACTAAATTTGTGTATTTTGAGATATTTCTAAATTAATGTTTTTTTTAATTATTTTAATGATTTTTATCTGCTTTTAATTATTTTATTTGTTATTTTGAATTTTGAAACAAAGCAATTTGTCAAATGCTAAATATGTTTCTTTTTGTAAAACCATAGGTGGCACACGGTTTTCATATAGTGAAACCACCCACTTCCTCCTTTATTTAAACCCTTCTCCCTCTCTCTTTCACTCACGCTTCTCTCTCTCTCTTTCTCTCCACACTCTCTCGTTCTCTCTCTTTCCCTCTCACTGCCTTCCTTTCTCTCTCTCTTTCTCTCAAATTTTGATTCAATATCAAGCTCAAGCTTTAGTTTTCAGTGAATTGGAAGCTCAGGAATGCGTTTGGACTATCATAAACCCGATTTAAAGCTTAAATCCAAGGTTAGTTTTTAAATTTCAAACTTTTCTAAAATTTTTTTTATTTTCATTGTATTTTGAAATCCAAGCTTCTTTAGGCTTAGACAACCTTTAATCTAAGTTAGATAAACTTAAAACATCTAGAATCTAAGTTTAGTTTGACTAGAAACAGATTTAAATCAACATTTTCTATTTTTCTCTAGTTTTCTCCATTTTCAGGTTTATTCAAAAATCTTTTTGTAAATCTTGTTTAAAAGTGTTAAAAAGTAATCTATTATATTTTTCTATCAATTATGAACACTATGTATGTTTGGGATTTGAGAAAACAAGTTAAAAATGAGGATTTGGGCTCGGGGAGGCTGAAACCTATGCTTGAAAAATTTCAGAATTTTTCCAATTCGACAGGCCGAACTTCATGTTTGGTAGGCCGTATTCATGAATCCGGCAGGCCGAACCTGCAAAAGTTCGACCGACCAGATCCAGATGGTCTGTAGGCCAAACTGTACAATTCGGCAGGTTGGACCAGGAGAACCGGCAGGCCAACCGGGCTTCATAGAAAATTTGTCGTTTTTCACTCGTTTTCATTGTTTTGGACCTCGATTGAGATTTTAATCTTGTCGTATGATTTTATAAACATGAATGGCACACTAGGACACCATGAGACAACTTAGCAGCATAGGGTATCTTAAGCTAGATATTGATAGACTTAGTTTATATATTTAATGTTGTTCGTGGTTCTGTGGAGTTAACGTATAGCGGATTGAGACTACGGTGTTGGACATCAACACGAGCATTGAGATAGGACTTCTACCCCTTTCTTTGGTAGCCTCTTTTTTTTTTTTTATAAATGATTTTGGCCTCTAAAAGGGATTTTTATTGATTATTTTCATAAACAGTAGATTGAGTTGATTTTCATAATAAACCACATAATGAACGCAATTGAATATACTCGGTAAATGGGTTTTAAATAATAATAGAAATACATAGATGAGCATGATGCCATATCAGATATCGGGTCATGTAGCATGCGACCTTGGGGGCAGGTCCCGAAACCCAACTGGGCCACTTTGGTGGTGATAACTATGGTTTGCCCAAGAAAGATAAAAGGTACTTTCTGGACGAACTGTTTTCAATAGGAATTATTTAAATGAATTTATTCATTTAACTCTATTTTCTAATTATTACTTTGAAAGGTAAATTTTATATTTAAATTATTTATCTGTTTATAAAATATAGTCCTACTGAGTCTTTCGCTCATATTTTATTTGTTTTTAAAATCTTTCTCCTAGGTGGAATACAACTTAGAATTGATGAAGGGTCCGCAGATCGAACTTGCGACCACTAGATGACATAGGTAGGTTGTTGTACAAATAAATCAAGGCATGTATTATTTTAATCTTTCTTTCTATTTTGGACTATGGTTGTAATTTAAATGTTGTCGATACTATGTGTGTGCACAAGTTGTGGGTCGGTGAGACCTAATACGTACTGCCTCTTTCCTCATTATTTTATTTCATTTTGTTTTTATCTTGTTTGTTTAATCATTATAAGTGTTTGCTTAAAAAGGGTTTTAAATTATCACATTTTTTATAATTAATTAAATTCTTAAACTGGTGTTTCAAATAAAATTTTTACTTAATTAACTTAATTAAACCGTCACGTCACCTCCCGTACTCCAGGCGTGACACCCTATAAAGTTGTCTCAAGTAATAAACTCAGTGCATCCGAGATCAAACACAAGGAAAGATATTTTTATGGTCTAGTATACTTATTATATTAACTATTTATTTATTTATCGAGAATTTATAGGTTATTTACATATTATTTAGAAGTTTTGCAGGTTTTATGACTTTTGTGGGTTATTAAGTTTACGTGAAAATTAAC
This sequence comes from Artocarpus heterophyllus, assembly GCA_025403435.1. Classification (NCBI taxonomy): domain Eukaryota; kingdom Viridiplantae; phylum Streptophyta; class Magnoliopsida; order Rosales; family Moraceae; genus Artocarpus; species Artocarpus heterophyllus. Next base: position 12,119,906 of record CM046344.1, on the reverse strand, counting down.
AAAAGTTAAAGTAGAAAATTAAAATCAATTATAGAACTTCAACAGTAAGAAATGTAATTAATTTAAAGAAAACAATATTTTTAAAAATGCTAAAGTTAAAGGATTAATTTAAGTTTCTAACTTAATTATATTTTAGTTCTCCTAAACATTTGCTAAAAAGGTTTAAGAGTACACTATGCTATCTCTGTCTATGACTAATCAAGAATTACCAAACATTAAACATGCCAGCTTAAGTCTATAATATAGCAAAAACTCAAGTCAACAAATAATTATAAACTTAAAATTAGTTAAGAAATTTATCTTGAAAATAGATTATAAGTATTTACCGTGCTATTCTCCATCGAAGGACTAATCAAAGTTCTCCTAAGCACTATCTACGTCAGTCTATGTCTACGATAAATTAAGCTCTCAAATTTTACAAGAAAATAACTTAAAATAATTCTAAATTTTACTAAGTTTAGTAGAAATGATTTTGGCATTATAATAGCTTAAAAAAACATACAAAAAAATAAAAATAAAAATAACTAAGCTAAATTAACTAAAATCTTCTCCCTCTTTCTTAAGCTAAAAAGGAATTTAAAAATACATTTTGAAAATAAATCAACAAAAATAAACTAAATACATAACTTAAATATTATTTACGGAAATATTATACATAAACTACATTAAAAAATGGACACAAGATTCAGTATAAAGCTGAGTTTAAAAAATCAACGTTTACACAAATTCTCGGACGAAGAAAACAATAAGGGAACGCATGGTCTCTTATAGACAAGCTATGCCGAGCTACAATTATCTTACAATAAAATTGGAAAACATTGAGGGCCTACATGCTGGATATAGACAGGCAATAATATAAAATAATGTAATTAAAGCCAAATTAAAAGATGAAAATTTGTGTCATTTCTTCATCATTTTGTTTAAATGGAATCTCACGCAAGGAATTAGAAATTCAACATAAAGTTGTGCATGCGATGGTATTCAGGTCTGACGGCCCCACATAGTTTATCCTTTTTTTAAAATTTTTTTATGCAGCAAAATTTGAGGAGCTAGGCGTTGGCGCACAAGGCAGAGAGGCGTCAAGCATATAGTGGAGAATGGAAAGAGGTTGTTGACTATGAGCTGTTGCAGAATTCAATATGTTTTGACCCCAGATTTCAAAGATCTTGACAAATAAGCCCAGAAAAGTAATTATTTTATAAAACAAGAATTACTAACATTAAGCAAATATTTTACGTACTTATTTAACATAAAACTAATAAAATAAAAAAAACATAAATACTGCATAAACAAACTAACAAAGTGATGCAGTTATATACAGACATGACAATTAAGGCTTGGAAATATTTTTAGAAATTACCAAAGATAAAAAAATATAATTAAACTTATTTTTACATTAAGACACTAAAATACTATTTAACATATAATTGTTGTAATTAAGGAGTTTAATGAGAAATATAAATACAAAATGATTGATTTTAGTTTTAAAAAATGTGCATTTTTTAAGTTGACCAAACCTATTAAAGGATCAGAGAGTCCAGCAGAGGCACTTCCTTCAACAAGGTTGACTTCACACTATTTAGCAACATGTTGCTACATGTTGAATACATTGAACTATGAAGTCATGTTTCCAAAAGATAGTTTCAGAACACCATTTCTACAATTAATCAAGGCATCTGAAGTTGTAAAAAATGAATGATCTAAAATAATTAAGACTTGAAAATTTAAAGTGGAAACAGGTTGTGTATGCAAAACAAAAAAGTCTATTGGGAAGTAAAACTAATCAATTTGAACTAACATATCTTAAGCTATTCCTCTTGGAATTTTCACGGGACGATTAGCTAACTTAAGTGCAATAGATGTTGGCTTAAGTTCATCTAAACCTAATTGTTGATAAAAAGATCTAACAATGCATGGTCAATTTGTGTGTTTCCTATAATACAAGAAATTGTGGGATAGCCTGGATCTTTGTACTTCAATGTTGAATCATGTTGAATAATGGAACTAGCATTCTCAGCTAAAATATAGGCTTAGTCACATTGTGCTTCCTATAAATTGTACATAAATCTTTCAAAAATTTAGCATAAGATGCGACTTATTTGATTGCATCTAAAAGTGGAATGTTAATCTTGACCTGCTTGAAAAGTTCAAAAATTTCAACATTCTTATCATACTTTTCTTTTGAAAGCAAAGTTTGTGGAAAAGGAGCTTTTGGAACAAATTTCTTTTTTGAAACAACATTCTCTTTCTCAAAACTTTCCTCATTACCAGTAACTTTATCAAAGTTTTTCAATGTTAAATACCTTATCAATAGTTTTGCCACTTCGAAGTTGAAACAAAACTAACAATTTCTTATTGTGTTGAAAAACTTGAAAAGACAACTTCATTAGCAAAAGGGTAATGTATAGGTTGAGTAAGGAATTTTCCTTTTTCTTTAATGACAAGTGAAGAAGTGAGCTTAAAAATGTTCTTTAATCTCATGAATGTTATGTGTAGTGTCAGTGTTAATGACTCACTATTTCTAAATGAATTTTTGTAAAACATCCGCAAGAGTTTTAACTTGTGAATTAACACTTTTAAGAGGTGGAAAATTTGGTGGAGAGATATTATGAATTCTAAGGTTGTTGTGGAAATGGTGGATGATTGAAAATTTTGAGATGAATGTGGTGGTGGTTGTTGTGGTTGACCATTCCTTTAACTAAAATTGCGATGATTTCTAATCTATTGGGGATTATCTATGTTAGAATGTGGAGATGTGAAAGGCTTCCTAAGTTGTTCCATTTGGTTTGTTTAATTAACCTGTTCATTGGAATCTTTCTTAAAAACTAGGCATTCATAAGTTGAGTAACCTAAAGTTTAGCATACACTATACAAAATTTCAATCTTAGATTCTTGAGCATCTCTATGTTCCATGGCTTCAATCTTTCTTCTTGAGCATCTCTATGTTCCATGGCTTCAATCTTTCTTGACAAAACTAGCAATCCTAGCATTTAGATTGTTCTTTTGACTAAGTTGATGAATGCCTCTTTAAGCATTAGCAAGATTAGACTTAATTGAGTCTTCAGAATTAAGATATTGCTAGTATTGAGAGTCTTCAACTAAGTTATCTAGAAAATCTAATGCTTCATCAAGTTCTTTATCAAGAAATTCTCCATGACACATTGTTTCAATAAATTGACAGACTTAAGGAGTTAAACCTTCATAAAAGAAACTATTAGCACCTTTTTTCAAAACCATGATACCAACAAGAATCCAACAAATCCATAAAATGTTCCCAACATTGAAAATAGACTTCCTTTGCATTTTGGGAAAAAATTGAATTTGTTTCTTCAAAGCATTAGTTTTATGAGTTAGAAAGAATTTCTTCAAAAATTCAGCTTGTATTTCTTGCCATGTACTAATTGACCTATGTTATAAAGAAGTAATCCAAGTTTTACCCTTATTTTTTAGAGAAAAGGGAAAAAGCTTAAGCCTAACAATTTCGTTTGAAACAACTTGGTTAGTAAAGGTAGCATAAATATCTTCAAACTCTCTAAGGTGCAAGTAAGGATTTTTAGATTCTAAGCCATGAAAATTTGGAAGCAAATTAATCATTCCTAGTTAAAACTAAAGTTATGGGCACTGAGAGGAAAAACTAAACATGACAGAGTGGATTGTCAAGGTGGTTGCAAATAATTATGCATTGAACGAAAAGGATGGATGATTTGTTAATTAACAATGTTTTCATTATGAACACTTATATCATCAGGCATTTTGGGTGAATGTGAGGACACAACAGAGATTAAAAATAGTTCTAAACTTTTCCTAATTAATCAAAGAGTTTTAGACACACGAGACCAAACCAGCATATAAATTATCTATATTATTTACAAAGGTTTTCAAGACGAGATGGTAAGCTTTTCTTTATTTGGGGAGAATAAATGTAGTAAGTGAAAAGCATTCGTCTTATTTATTTTTTAGATTTTAGGAATTATAGACTTTAAAAATGTTCCCACGAAAGATTAGTAGGCCAAAGGCTCCTTAAAACCAACCTCCTAGTCAGCATAGCATTCCTGGAATGACTGATATTGGGAGAATCTTTAATAGTAACTAGTTATAAGAAAGTTTTCCAAACTAGTACCAGTCCCCGAACAGAACTTTCTCAAAGAATACTACCACAATTTATTTAAGTATTATGAAAAACCTAAATCTTAACCTAAAAATAACAAATAACAAATAAAAAATAATTAAAAGGGAATTTTTTTTGGAATTTTTTTATAAAAAATAGTATCTATGAATAGTAACTAATGTGAATAGTAACTTACCTAGAATGTAGACAAAATTCCTACGTAAATAGTACTTACCACCTACAAAACAACAAATATTAAAAGAAAACAAAATAAAACAGAAAATAAGTTAGTGAAATAGAAAATAAAAGAAAAGAGAAATATAATATACAAAATATACCGTACTTAAAACAATTTATTTCTTTGACAATGGTGCCAAAAACTTGTTCAGTCTTAAAAAGTGCAATTTGACATCACTCCAAGTATAAGGTTGTCTCAAGTAATAAACTTGGTGAATCTGAAGTCAAACCCAAAGGGAAAGATATTGTTATGGTCCTGTATATTTGTTATATTAACTATTTATTTATTTACTTAGTTAGATAATCATTTACAGGTTATTTACAAATTATATATAGATTATTTACAAATTATATACAAGTTTTACACGTTTTTTGACTTTTGTGGGTTACCAAGTTTACGTAAAAATTAACAAATCTTAAAACAGAAAATTAAAATGAATAATAGAACTTCAACAATAAGAAATGCGGTTAATTTAAAGAAAACAATATTTTTGAAAATGCTAAGGTTAAAGGATTAATTATAGTTTTTAACTTAATTATATTTTAGTTCTTCTAAATATTTGTTAAAAAGGATTAGGAATAACTATGTCATCTTTGTCCACGACTAATCAAGAATTACCAAGCATTAAACGTAGTCAGTTCTTGTCTATAATATAGCAAAAACTCAAGTTAACAAATAATTATAAACTTAAAGTTGGTTAAGAAATTTACCTTGAAAATGGATTATAAGCATTTAACGTGTCAAGCTTTATCGATGACTAATCAAAGTTTCCTTAAGTATTACCCATGCCAGTTTATGTCCACGATAAATTAAACTCTCCAATTTTACAAAAAAAATAACTTAAAATAACTCTAAATTTACTAAGTTTTCTGAAATGATTTTGGCATTATAATAGCTTAGAAAATGTAAAAAACTAAAAATAACTAGGCTAAATTAACCATAATCATCCCCCTCTTCCTAAGCTAAAAAGGAATTTAAAAACACATTTTGAAAATAAATAAACAAAATAAACCAAATACATAACTTAAATATTATTTACTGAAAATATCATACATAAACTACATTAAAAAGTGGACACAAGATTCAGCATAAAGCTGAGTTTAAAAAATCAGTGTTTACACTAAAACTCACGGAGGAAGAAAACACTAAAAGAATGCATAGGCTTTTACAGATGAAGCAACGCAGGGCCACAATTATCTTACAATAAAATAGGAAAACATTGAAGGCCTACATGTTGGAGATAGACAAGCAATAATATTAAATAATATAATTAAAGTCAAATTAGCAAGTGAAGATTCGTGTCAGTCCTTCATCATTTTGTTTAAATGGAATCTCCCGTTAAGGAATTGGAAATTCAATACAAAGTTTTGCTTGTGCAAGCGTTCAGGTCTAACGGCCCCACATAGTGTATCCGTTTTTTATTTTTTTAATGCTGCAAATTTTGAGGAGCTGGCCATTGACAGTTGACGCACAAGGCAGAGAGGTAGAACTATGAGTCAAGCACATAGCAAAAATTGGAGAAAGGTTACTGATTGAGAGCTGATGCAGAATTCAAGTATGTTTTGACCCAAGAAATCAAAGATCCTGACAAATAAGCCCAGAAAACTAAATATTTTATAAAACAAGAATTACTAACGTTAAGTAATATTTTGCGTACTTAACCTAAATCTAATAATATCAGAAAAACATAAGTACTACTTCTACAAACTAACGAGGTGATATAGTTATATACACACGATACTTAAGATGGAAATATTTTTGGAAATTACCGAAAATACTTAAAACATAAAAACATATTAAAAACATATAATTATTTTTACTTTAAGACACTAAATGTTGGAAACAAAGTACGCAGCGGAATTTTAAAAATTTTCATCAGAGCAATTTCCAAAACACAAGTTTGACATGTTATATGTATAAATTAGACAGATCTTACTAACCTCAATGTGCCGAAGAACCTCCGCAACCTGTGTAGAAAAGTAACGTTCCAGAAGAGCCTCAACCAACTGGTCTTCTTTGTTATTCTCTATCCACAACCGGAGTGAGTGTGGTCTCACACGTACAGCTCTTCCACCGGTGACTCTCCTTCCAACCAATAGATAGAACCCAAAGCTAGTGCTCGTGATTTGTGAACAAAAGCTCTCAGGGAGTTTTCAGATGCTCACTAGAAGAGTATCACTCTTAATCTCTCAAATTGATTTGTATTGATCTAAGTAAATCATGAGACTCACTCCCTTTTTATAGCTATTGGTCCTGGGGTCAGTCCATATCAGATTAGGTCTCAAAAACTTGAAACAGAATCAAATTCGGATCAGTATCTGATAAGATCCGCGTAAAAACGCGTAATCTTATCTCACGCTGATCGGCAGGCCGAACATTCTGATTGGCAAGCCGATTAGGCCAGTTCGGCAGGCCGAACACGTCATCCGGCAGGCCGAACTCCCGAGAAAAAATCTCCGTGAATCTTTTATTTTCCACCCGAGATTCTAAAGGATAAAGTCTCAGTTTTGATTCAAATAACCCAATAGAGAAGTTATCTGATCAAAACAAACTTTATCAAGATAATCTCTAAGAAAATAAATCAATTCACAATAATTCTACAAGTTTATCTTGTTCTAATTTATCCAAAATTAAAACAATCGATAAACAGACAAGAATTATCTGATCGCGATAATTCAACAAGTTTATCTTGAACTAATTTCTTACAAAATTAATTCAACCGATAAACAGACATGAATTATTTGATTCTTACAAATTTTAAACCAATATGATAAATCCGACATAAGTCACCAATTATTGAAAAAGCACGCCGTGTCGTTACAGGATTTTGTGAGCTAGCAAAGGGAACCAAAATGGACCTATAAAGTTCAAGCTCATGATAATTATGAAACCCAATATCCCAGATATACATTTCACAATTATCAACTCCAACGCTACTCCACTAAAAGCTTAGAGCTGCACTCTCGAACTTCATAGAAATACGAAGCTCATGTAGCTAAGTCTCCATGACATATCATAGTGTATTGCACCCCCATATGATCATCCATAATCGGCTTGAGGACAAGTTCTGTCTTACCTTCCTGATTATTTTTATCTTACGTTCCATTGTCTCACCATTAGAAAACTTACCATCCAAAGACAGTATACCATTCGGTTACACCTATGTATCCAAATGGTTGAGCGCTCCAGTTTTCCAATTACAGGACAACGCATATAAGAGGATATCATTACTCCTAAAGAGGAGCTATGGATTCCATATCTATGAATAACAAGTCTACCCTATCAAGAGTCGTGCCTCCAACATACCGGCATGCATACCACTATAGAGATGTGGGTGTCACCCTTTGGCACATCAAAAGACACAAATCAAGACAACGGGCCCACTATTCATCTCAGGATTAAGATACAATACAAATGACTGTCTAAAGTGAATCTATTTTCCAAGACAGAATTATTAATCCAAATCAATTCACTTTATGTCTCGATCCAACACATCGTCACCTACGACAACGCGCCAATGTTTCTATTCACGGAGTCCAACTCCGATGGCCAAGACAAACCATCTCCCATAAGGGATATAGACAACATAACAATCTTTACATGAATAAAGCGGCCAACTTTATTCCCTCGATTGCGGATCATATGTTTTAAACCGTCACCTTAAGAATCGTGTATTCCGCATAATCAGTCCATCATATGCCCAATTCTTAAGGTTTAGACTGACAGTCTAAGACTACCATTTGCTTATCATACATTCAACAAATATGAATGTAAAGAGGACAAGATTTGGTATATATAAATGAATAAATTCTTTATTGATAAAAATGTCTCCAAAAACGTATTACATTTTTACTCCTTAGGGCATACATGTCTAACAATCTCCCACTTGGACTAAGTGAGTAAATATAGCAAATTTTGCATCCCCATAGCTTCCACATGCCTCTCGAAGACTCTCCCAGTAAGTGTCTTCGTAAATGGATCAGCTAAATTGTCATCTGACGCGATCTTGTACACCGTGACATGCCCGCCCTCAACGAAGTCCTTTATCACATGATACTTCCGATCAATATGTTTACTCTTCTTGTGAAATCTTGGTTCCTTAGCATTGGCTACCGCCGCACTGTTATCACAGTACATCGATACTGCTTTATCCATATCAGGAACTACCTCAAGATCCCCAAGGAACTTGCGGAGCCACACTGCTTCTTTCGAAGCATCACTAGCTGCCACATACTCGGCCTCCATCGTTGAATCCGAAGTGCAATCTTGCTTCGCACTTCTCCAACTGATGGCACCGCCACCAAGAGTAAACACAAACCCCGAAGTCGATTTCCTAGAATCCAGACAGGATTGAAAATCCGAATCAGTGTATCCTAGAGGAGTCAAGTCCTCACCCGAATACACAAGCATATACCCTCGAGTCCTTCTCAGGTACTTGAAAATATACTTTACCGCAACCCAATGGTTCGGTCCTGGATCCGCCTAAAATCGACTTACAATCCCGACCGCATAACTAATATCCGGTCGAGTGCAAAGCATGGCATACATGAGACTACCCACTACCGAAGCATAAGGCACCCTCTTCATGTATTCTCTTTCTTCATAAGACTTTGGTGAGTCTTTCTTAGAAAGAGTAATTCCAGACCTAGATGGTTGCCCACCTTTCTTGGAATCCTACACTGCAAACCTCCTGAGAATTTTATCTATGTAGCCGGCCTGAGACAAAGCTATCATTTTGTTCTTCCTATCCTGAAAAATCTGGATACCGAGAACAAAATTAGCCTCACCTAAGTCCTTCATGTCAAACTGCTTGGTCAACCATAATTTGACCGATGACAACTCCCTAACGTCATTGCCAATTAGCAGAATGCCATCTACATAGAGCAGTAGAAAAACCACATTCCTATCCTTAATGTGTTTGTAAACACATGGTTCATCCACATTTTGTGAGAACCCATAAGTCTTGATCACTTGATCAAATCTTATGTTCCAAGAATGAGAAGCCTGCTTAAGTCCATAAATAGACTTTAGCAGCTTACAAACCTTACCCTCTTGACCCGCGACCTTGAACCCGTCTGGTTGTTCCATATAAATGGACTCATCAAGATAGCCATTCAGAAAAGCCGTCTTGACATCCATCTGCCAAATCTCGTAGTTGAGAGCGGCAACTATGGACAAGAGAATCCAGATGGACTTAAGCTTGGCTACCGGCGAAAAGGTTTCCTCATAATTGATTCCTTCCTTTTGCGTATAACCCTTAGCTACTAGTCTAGCCTTAAAGGTTTCGACCTCTCCATCCACTCCTCTTTTCCTCTTGTAGATCCACTTACACCCTATGGGTTTTACCCCTTCAGGAAGATCCACAAGCTCCCATACCTGATTAGTCTTCATAGACTTCATCTCTATGTTCATGGCCTCTGTCCAGAGTCTTGAATCAACATCCTCCATAGCTTCTGCGTAAGTATAAGGATCCTTGTCATGTTCATCCGATTCAGCCAAAAAGACCTCCCCATTGAACATATACCTCTGAGGTTGACGCCCGATCCTCCCACTACGCCGAAGCCCCTGAGGTTGTTGTTCAGGTTTGTTTGGTTTTTCTACACTGATCGAAATGGTTTCGTTCGGAACCTCCAGAGTGAACGGATCACCCCTTAACTCCTCAAGCACCACTTTGCTTCAAGGTTTAAAGTCGTCCATATAACTCTCCTCAAGGAAAGTTGCATTAGTTGAGACCACGACTTTATTTTCCTTTGGGTTATAAAAATAACCCCCTTTAGTCCCTTTTGGATATCCTACAAACACGCAAACTTTCGAACGTGCTTCCAACTTATTTGGATCCTTAAACAGGACATGAGCCGGACATCCCCATATGCGAATATGGTTTAAGGATGTCTTCCGTCTTGTCCACAACTTGTGAGGAGTTTTAGGGACCGATTTTGAAGGCACATTGTTCAAAAGATAACATGCAGTTTATAGTGCATATCCCCAAAAGGATAAAGGCAATGATGAATAACTCATCATGGACCGAATCATGTCCAACAAAGTCCTATTCCTTCTCTCCGCTACGCCATTCTGCTGCGGAGTGCCCGGCGTAGTCAAATGGGATAAAATCTCATTCTCTAACAAGTGTCCTAAGAACTCATTAGAAAGGTATTCCCCACCTCGATCAGATCGAAGTGTCTTTATGGGTCTACCCAATTGCTTTTCCACTTCAGCCTGAAACTCCGTGAACTTATCATAAGTTTCGCTTTTGTGGTGCATTAGGTACACATACCCATATCTTGAGTAATCATCAATAAAAGTGACGAAGTACTCATACCCTCCTTGTGCCCGGATGTTCATCGGTCCGCAAACATCACTATGCACAAGTTCTCCCTTCGGCCCTATTGCCTTTAGACCCGTATGGTCTTTTGGTCATTTTACCCTCCAAACAAGATTCACATTAAGGTATAGATTTCACCTTTAAGTGACTCAAAGGTCCATCCCTTACCAACCTTTGAATCCTATTCAGGTTAATATGGCCAAGGCGCAAATGCCAAAGATAAGTCTTATTAGAGTGAGAAGTTTTAAGTCTTTTTGAGTCATTATCATTTATCTCAGCATTAAGCAATAAATCCATCTTAAGTTTGATAAAGTATAGATTATTTTGCTTCCATCCAGAACAGATAAAAGATTTGTTTTTACGAATCACCACTTTTTCATTAAAAGATACCACGTAGGAGTCTTTAAATAAAGAAGATACAGAAATTAAATTCCTTTTAAATTTAGGAACATAAAAACAATCTCGCAAAATTAAATTCCTATAATTATCAAAATAAAGATGGACATCTCCCACTGCTTCCGCTGAGACCAAGGATCCATCACCCATCCGAAGCGTTAAGTCTTCACGAAGTAGACTTCTCATTTCTTTGAATCCCTGTAGAGAAACACAAACATGATTAGTTGCACTGGAATCTATCACCCATATGTCACTAGATTCCTTAACCAAATAAGTTTCTAAATATAGAAGATCACACCTACCTCCCTTGGAAAGGAAGTCCTTGCAATGCTTCTTAATATGCCCGACCTTTCCACAGAAGAAGCACTTAAGCTTCTTTGGGTTCTTCTTCTTCTTCTTCTTGCTCTTGATAGTAGCAGGAATAGAAGACTTCCCACTCTTTACCCGTTGCTTCTTTCCATTCCCAGAGTTAGGATTGGAACCAGAAGCAGCTACCATGTTGGCCTCACCACCAGCAGGAGACTCCCTGATCAGCAGTTCGAACTCCTGTAACTGTTTCATCAGTTCTGTTAAGGTCATATCCCGTCTATTGCTTAAATTAAAAGTAGCTTTAAACGGAATAAATTCCTTAGACAGAGTCTCAAAGACCATAGTCATCTGAGTTTCAGCATCGATGTCGGCTCCATTGGTTTGAGCCTCAGGGAGGTAACCCATGACCAACATCATGTGCTCCTTTACAGATGTCCCCGGTCTCTGTCTACAGTTTAAGAGTTTCCGAAGCGCTCCTTGCCGCTTTGTTATGGCCTGGCCTCCAAACATGTCCTCAAGATTATCCAAGATCTACTTCGCAGTCTCATAATCCTGATGTTGAGCGTGCAGCACGTTGTTCATGCTAGCCATAACATAGCAGCGGGCCTGATCATTAGCATCTTTTCAGCAGTCGTACGCTTGGATTTGCTCATTACTTGAGTCTCTCGTTGGCTCGGGAGGACAAGGAGTTGTCAGTACATATTTCAGTTTCTCAAAGGATAGGACGATGTCCAGGTTCCATTTCCAATCGTTATAATTCTCACCGGTTAATTGGTTTTTGTCAAGTATCAAAGATAAAGCGTTTTTAGACATTTTCAGTCTACAATAAAGAATCATATACCAAACATAAGCAAACATATATAATAATTTAGTAAGATAACACAATCATGTAAAATCATACAAATGTGTTTATGTGTCAAAACCTTGAAAATATCACAACCTTACAACGATAATTCCCAACTCAGAATTCAACAAGCTCCTAGGGGAGTCATGCCAAATTCAATCAGGAACACGGATCCCCTCCTGATTAATATATGCCATCCAGGACCCGTATGATCCAGCATATACTAATAATCGTTTCTTTGGCCATTAATTTCATTAACAGAGCTCCTAAGGGAGGTTAATAATAAAATTAACGTAAGTGTATAACCATCGTTTTAATATTTTATCTATGATTTATAATCACCACCTAGGGGTGTGCAACCATAAATCATATTAAAATACCTTATCCTTTCAGAGATCCAATCTGGTACATGATAGAAATTCCTTCCTAGGGGTTGGGACCACCATGTTCTTACTATGGACCAACGATGGAGGCCTTAGGTCCTCTCTTCGAAAACCTTCTCCCACTCAATCTTTTGAAGTCAAGGTTTTATTTTAAAATCATGCATGAACAATTTTAATATGAGCGGCACTCTCTATTCTATATGACATGTTATCAATATACATGGTAAATCATATTATAATGCAGACAAGCAAAGCAATCAAGCAAAGCTACAAGCAAAATAATAATAACCGTAATATTATGGTTCCACCCTAGAGAATAGAAAACCAAGATTACAAGAGAATAATCGGGACATTTATCGATTCTTCATCCTTGAATCTCAAGCTGTACCCTTCTTCATGTAATATCCATCTTCAAGTCTTCAATCCCGTATGAATCAAATACTTCATATTTCCTATCATATCCAAATTTAATGTTTCTCAGAATCGTCACAAAAATAAAATTAAAACTGCACCGGAAAAATTGCACCTTTTTCTGGACTCCTGGCAGCTCTCGGTCGACAGGCCGATCTGGATGTTCGGCCTGCCGATCATGGAGGTTCGGCCTACCGAACATGAAAGTTTGGCTTGCCGGCAGAGCACCAAAATTTCTGCCCCACTGTCGGCCTGCCGGACCACACGTCTAGCCTGCCGATCTGTGACCTTTGGCCTGCCGAACTGTGAGGTCCGGCATGCCGACCGAGCAGAAAACGCATATTACAAAAAATACAATTTTAATGCAATTCATCAATTTTATTTTCAACAATTCAAAAACATAAAATTAGAGACTCAGGAAATACCTGGAGGCACCATCATCAATCTTCTAGATCCGACTTTTCGATCCGTCTTCTCCGAATAATTATTGAATTACAAAATTCTTACAAATTAAAAATTAAAGAACAATTCCTAGACGGAGATGATAGTCCGCCATCTAATTACATGAAAAACCTAGATACAAATTCTAACCTCTAAGGAACCATAACCGGTATTAATTAATTAATAAATAATTAAACAACGATTTAATCAACTATATTTAATTAATAAACATTCACCACATAATCCATGACTACATATATATTATATAGAAACCTAGAGTGCCATCTTTCTATAAAATTCAATTCAAGCATAGGAGAGATTAAGATCACAAAATTTATGCATATAACATGATCACAAACTTGCAAATTTATGTAAAAACCTAGGCTCTGATACCAATTGTTGGAAACAAAGTGCGCAGAGCAATTTCTAAAACACAAATTTGACATGTTATATGTATAAATTAGACAGATCTTACTAACCTCAATGTGCCGAAGAACCTCCGCAACCTGTGTCAAGAAGTAACGTTCCAGAAGAGCCTCAACCAACTGGTCTTCTTTGCTATTCTCTATCTACAACCGGAGTGAGTGTGGGCTCACACGTACAACTCTTCCACCGGTGACTCTCCTTCCAACCAATAGATAGAACCCAAAGCTAGTGCTCGTGATTTGTGAAGAAAAGCTCTCAGGGAGTTTTCAGATGCTCACTAGAAGAGTATCACTCTTAATCTCTCAAATTGATCTGTATTGATCTAAGTAAATCATGAGACTCACTCCCTTTTTATAGCTATTGGTCTTGGGGTCAGTCCATATCAGATTAGGTCTCAAAAACTCAAAACAGAATCAAATTTGGATCAGTATCTGATAAGATCCGCGTGAAAACGCGTAATCTTATCTCACGCTGATCGGCAGGCTGAACATTCTGATCGGCAGGCCGATTAGGCCAGTTTGGCAAGCCGAACACGTCATCCGACAGGCCGAACTCCTGAGAAAAAATCTCCGTGAATCTTTTATTTTCCACTCGAGATTCTAAAGGATAAAGTCTCAGTTTTGATTCAAATAACCCAATAGAGAAGTTATCTGATCAAAACAAACTTTATCAAGATAATCTCTAAGAAAATAAATCAATTCACAATAATTCTACAAGTTTATCTTGTTCTAATTTGTCCAAAATTAAAACAACCGATAAACAGATAAGAATTATCTGATCGCAATAATTCAACAAGTTTATCTTGAACTAATTTCTTACAAAATTAATTCAACCAATAAACAGACATGAATTATTTGATTCTTACAAATTTTAAACCAATTTGATAAATCCGACATAAGTCACCAATTTTTGGAAAAGTACGCCGTGTCGTTACAGGATTTTGTGAGCTAGCAAAGGGGACCAAAATGGACCTATAAAGTTCAAGCTCATGATAATTATGAAACCCAATATCCCATATATACATTTCACAATTATCAACTCCAACGCTACTCTACTAAAAGCTTGGAGCTGCACTCTCGAGCTTCATAGAATTACGAAGCTCATGTAGCTAAGTCTCCATGACATATCATAGTGTATCGCATCCCCATATGATCATCCATAATCGACTTAAGGACAAGTTCTGTCTTACCTTCCTAATTATTTTTATCTTACGTTCCATTGTCTCACCATTAGAAAACTTACCATCCAAAGACAGTATACCATTCGGTTACACCTATGTATCCAAATGGTTGAGCGCTCCAGTTTTCCAATTACAGGACAACGCATATAAAAGGATATCATTACTCCTAAAGAGGAGCTATGGATTCCATATCTATGAATAACAAGTCTACCCTATCAAGAGTCATGCGTCCAACGTACCGGCATGCATACCACTATAGAGATGTGGGTGTCACCCTTTGGCACATCAAAAGACACAAGTCAAGACAACGGGCCCACTATTTATCTCAGGATTAAGATACAATACAAATGACTGTCTAAAGTGAATCTATTTGCCAAGATAGAATTATTAATCCAAATCAATTCACTTTATGTCCCGATCCAATACATCGTCACCTACGACAACGCGCCAATGTTTATATTCATGGAGTCCAACTCCGATGGCCAAGACAAACTATCTCCCATAAGGGATATAGACAACATAACAATCTTTACATGAATAAAGCGCCCAACTTTATTCCCTCGATTACGCATCATATGTTTTAAACCGTCACCTTAAGAATCGTGTCTTCCGCATAATCAGTCCATTATATGCCCAATTCTTAAGGTTTAGACTGACAGTCTGAGACTACCGTTTGCTTATCATACATTCAACAAATATGAACGTAAAGAGGACAAGATTTGGTATATATAAATGAATAAATTCTTTATTGATAAAAATGTCTCCAAAAATGTATTACATTTTTACTCCTTATGGCATACATGTCTAACACTAAATTACTATCTAACACATAATTGCTTTAATTAAAGAGTTTAACAAAAAATATGAATGCAAAAGATTGATTTTAGCTTTAAGAAATGTGTATTTTCTAAGTCTTATCAGGAATAGATCAAACAGTGAGTGGAATAGCAAGGATGCGATCTACATGAGTGGGAGAGAAACCTTGCCGCAGAAGTGATTGATTCCAAAGTCCCGGACCTATAATAAGATTTGCTACCTTTAATTTATGATAAAAAGAATTATACACTGTAGGCTTGAAAGAAGAGGAACGAGGAATCCATGGATCTTTAAAACAATTAATTTTGAGGCCATCACCAAAATAACATCTTCAGCCTTTCAAAAGGATCATTTCCTCACTTAATACTTCACCATACCAAACTTGGTATCCAATTTGAGCCTCTAAAAACGAAGAATGACGGAAGTAACAAGGTTTGAAAACCTTTGCCATTAAAGAATCAGGATTATTAAGAATTCTCCATGCTCGTTTTGCAAATAAAACTTGATTAAAAGTCATAAATGAATGAAAGCCAAGTCCATCATCTTGTTTTGCTTTACAAAGAGTCCTCTATTTTCTTCAATGAATTTTATTGCCCTAATAAGAGGATCCCCAGTAAAATTGTCATCATTGATTCTAACTCTGAGCTTAAAGAATTAGGATGCTTAAAGCAATTCATAGCATAAGTGGGATTGATTGGACTTTTGCTTTGAGAAGAATTTCTTTACCGGCATAAGAGAATAATTTTTCCTGCCAAGATATTACATGTTTCCAAACCCTACTTTTTCTATCAGCACAAACGACTTTTTTATTCTTGCCCGTAAGAGATGGCAAACCAAGGTAAGATCATGACATTCTCCAACCGTCACACCCACAGTTCACAAAAGCCTAGAATAACATCAATTGGTGTATTTGGAGAAAATAAAAGATGTAATTTCTGAAAATTAATTTTTTGTCCAGAAGCACTAGAATATAATGCAAAAAATATGTTCAAGAGCATAACATGAGGGAATTTCTGCTTGACAAAAAAGTAGACTATCATCCGCAAAAAGAGATGCGAGATTGCTGGTGCTCGACGTGTAATTTATATACCATTTAGAAGTTGTCGCCTTTCTGCTTGCCTGAGTAAAGTAGAGAAACCTTCTAAACAAATTAGAAATAAAAAAGGTGATCAAAAATCTTCTTGTCGAGTGCCTCTTGTTGGAAAAATTTTGTCTTGTGGGGTACCATTGATAAGGAAGGAGAAAGAAACTGATTTTATGTAACGCCCCATACGGGTGCCACAGGGTATGTTTCTTTTACCATCTCCATGTCAAATGCCTTTTGTTGTAAAAATTTTGTCTTGTGGGATACCATTGATAAGGAAGGAGAAAGAAACTGATTTTATATAACGCCCCCATACGGGTGCCATAGGAGACGTTTCTTTTACTGTTAAACTTAATAATTACCGATAGAAGATCGAAACAATTAACAACACTCAGAAAAATGTCCCAGAAAATACATTCATTTTTTTCTATCTATTTACAGGATTTAACTTTTCTTGCTCGGTTAGCCTGATGAAACACCTAAGGCATTCACTAACTAACAACTTGCAGAAAAAGTTTACAAAAAAACAAATATTTAAAAAATACAAACTCATACATATAATGCTAACACTCTTAACTTCTAACCAAACAATTCGAAGAAATGAACTATGCAGTGTATTCTTTAATAAATAACCTAAGAAACAACAAAAATCTAAAATACAAATTTCATCCAACAAAACATAAGTTCAAAAGAACATATCATAAATAGAACTGAGTCTCAAACAAATAAAAATACAAAATATAATATATTAAATTTTGTTTGAGTTTAAATTCCTTTCATGACATGACTTTGTTTCCAATCCAACACTTCTTATACACACGCTCGCCCTTGTCCTCCATCCTAGTTAACCTACATCTTATCCTTATCTACAACATGATTTAAGCTAAATAAGCATAAGCTTAGTAAGTATACATTCCTATCTCACAACATAAAATATTTCATTAAAATCATTACATAAAATCGTAATCATAATCATAGTAGTGCACGAGGCACAGGTTTATATAGAACATATCTTTTCATTTAAAGTTCCATCTTAAAACATAGCTCATTTTATCTTTAGGGGCCTAAGCATTTCACTATAAACATAAACATAGTTGTGACAAATCCTGCACAAAGTTTCAATCTTAGGTTCCTGAATATTCCTACATTCTATGGATTTAATCTTTTCTGACAAACTAGCAATCCTAGGATTCAGATCATTCTCTTGACTAAGTTGATGAATACATCTATGAGCATTAGCAAGATTAGACCTAATTGGCCTCAAAATTAATATGTTGCCAACATTGAGAGTTTTTAGCTAAGTTATCAAAGAAATCTAATGCTTCATCAGGTTCTATAACAAGAAATTCTCCACTAAACATTGTTTCAATGAATTGACAGGTTTCAGGAGTTAAACCTTCTTAAAAGAAACAAATATAATACCATTTTTCAAAACCATGATGTAGGCAAGAATTCAACAAATCCTTAAGACGTTTCCAACTTGACAATAGACTTCCTTTTCATTTTGGGAAAAATTTTGAATTTGTTTCTTCAAAGCATTGATTTCATGGGTTGGAAAGAATTTCTTCAAAAACTTAGTTTACATTTTTTGGTATGTACCAATTGACCTAAGTTTTATACAAGTAAGCCAACTTTTAGCCTTATTTTTCAAAGAAAAAGGAAAAAGTAAAAGTATAACAATTTTATTTGAAATATCTTGGTTAATGAAGGTAGTACAAATATTTTCAAACTCTCTAAGGTGCAAATTAGGATTTTCAGATTCTAAGCCATGAAAATTTAGAAGCAAGTTAATCATTCTTGGTTTAAACCTAAAGTTATGAGCATTAAAAAGAAAAATCAGACTAGATAGAGTAGAATCTTGAGGTGGTTGTAAATAATCACGCATTGAACAAATAAGATGGATGATTTGTTGATTAATTATATTTTTATTATGAATACTTTCAGCATCAGGTGTTTTGAGTGAATGTGAAGACACAACATAGACTAAAGGTGATTTTAAGCTTTTCCTAATTAATCTACAAGTTTTTAGGCACATGAGACTAAACAGGCATACAAATTATTTATATTATTTGCAAAATTTTTTAGACTAGATGGTAAGCTTCTTTTTATCATGGGTGAATAAAGCACTAAGTGAAAAGCACCCGCCTTATTTATTTTGTAGATTTTGGGAATTATATCTTTTAAGAATGTTGCCAGCAAAGATTGGTGGGCCAAAGGCTCCTTAAAACCAACCACCTAGACAAAACAATGTTTCTGGAATGACTGACATTGGGAGAATCTCCAAAAGTAATTAGTTATAGGAGAAGTTTCCGAACCAATGCCAGTCTCCAAACAAAACTTTCCCAATGTATACTTTCTTCAAAACCACAAATTTTATTAAGTATTATGAAAGATCCTAAAACTAACAAAATAACTATATTCCAAATAAAAGAAAAGAAATGTTTTTTTTTTAAATTTTTTTGAATTTTATTTATTTTTATCAATAGAAAACTAAATAGTATCTAGCATGAATAGTAACTACGTGAACAGTAACTTATAGAAAAGGCATGCAAAATTCATATGTAAATAGTACTTGACTCCTGCAAAACAACATACATTTAAAGAAAACAAATAAAACAGAAAACAAGTTAGAAAAATGTAAAATAATAGGAAAAGGAAATATAATATACAAAATATACTACACTTAAAACAATTTTTATTTCTTTCTCTAGTAACGGTGCCAAAAACTTATTCGGTCTTGAAATTTGCAATTCGATATAACCTCAAGTATAAGGTTAGCATAAGTAATAAAATCCATGAATTCAATGCCAAACCCACAAGAAAAGCTATTGCTAAGGTCTATTATATTTGTAATATTAATTAATTATTTATTTTTAAAGCTGAAAAATATGAGGATTAAAATTAATTATTTCATAAAATATTTACAATATTTACACATTTTTGTAGCATTTTTCCATCTTCAGAATTTTGTAATTTTAGAATTTTAATAGGAAGAAATGCGGCTTAATTAGAAATGGAAGTTTAACAACAAGTGCAATTAATTCAAAATAACTTTAATAAAAATGACAGCACTAATAACAACTAATTAAAAGAGATACAACAATAATTATAACAATGTTAACATTCAAATGTTCCATCTTGGTAATTAAGTTAATGTCTTTAATATAACAAAAAACTCAACTTAATAAACAAGCATAATTTCAGCATTACTTAGTTCAAATAATAAGCAAAATAATAAGTTAAACCTTTACCAATCCATTATGTATCTACGGTTAATCAAGATCCTTCCAAGTATTATTCATGCTAGTCTTTGTCGTCAGAAAATCAAAATCAGATTTTTGTTAGAGTTTTAGTTAAGAGAATTCTAATATCCTACGTTTTCTAAGAAAATATTTTTGCATTACAACTACTTAGAAAACTAAGAAAAACTAAAATTTTCTAAGGTAATTTTGCTAGAATTTTTTCTCTGTCATCAGCTAAAAAAGAAAATTAAAAAGACATGTTTAAAATAAAAACACTTGAAATATTATTGAACATAATTTTTACAACATAAAATAGAAATTATTTAACAAAAATTTAAACTAAAAACAAAAACTTAAAACTAAATTATTTAAAAAAATATTGAATTTTCTACTTAGGGGAGAGGGTGCTCAACTGAGGCCAAAGGCCTCAATATTTATAGGCTAATTATGGCCATGATTATAAATTTTTTTAACATTTTTTACTTTTCATTTTGTTGAAAAATTTGGCATCAACTTGCCAAATTGATCATTTTTTTGGTTTTTTCCTTTTCTTCCCTTGGATCAGATCTATTTAGTACGCAACTTTTTGGACCTGATCCAGTGCATTTGGGTAGCTAGAAGCACTGAAACGACATGATTTGAAGCTCTAAATGCGCGATCGAACAGCTAAAAAATGAGAGCTGAAAGCAGGACTAGTGTTGTGATCGTTGGATCGGTCAAGATAAGCTGATCTGAAGGCTGAGAAAGTGGCTTCACGTGGGCACGACCGCAGCAGAGTCGGAGATTCTTCTGAGTGCACTGACATGCGGGACCCAACTGTCTGGCGGCTTGTCTGTGGCTGACACATGGACGATCCCGGTGTGTTTGGTAGCTAATCATGCTGTTGAGATGCTACCATATGTCCCAACTTTTATAAATTTGAATTTTCTTTTATTTTTAAGCACTTTTTGTCCAATTTTATGTGTTTTAACACCATTTTGCTTTGTTTTTCTTCTACACTTCAGTCTAAGGATAGAAAATTGAAACAAAATTAATTATTTTACAAATTTAATATTTACAATAATTTTAAAAATATTTATTTTACATAATAAGATATAAAACACACTTAAAATAATTATAAGCTTCTAAAATTTTGAACCTTTTTGGTTTGACATAGATATAATGTTTAAAATTTAGAAATATTTTTAGAAACTACTAAAAATATAATAGAACATATTTACAAACTTAAAACACACCATAAAACACATTAAAACTCAAAAAAAAAAATTACCACACATTATTTTTGCAGTTTGAAACACACTATATGTCCCAACTTTTATAAATTTGAATTTTCTTTTATTTTTTAAAGCATTTTTTGTCCAATTTTATCCGTTTCGATACCATTTTGCTTTGTTTTTCTTCTAATTTCAAATCTAAGGATAAAAAATTGAAACAAAATTAATTATTTTATGAACTTAATATTTACAATAATTTTAAAAATATTTATTTTATATAATGAGATATAAAACACACTAAAAATAATTATAAGCTTCTAAAATTTCGAACCTTTTTGGTTTGATACATATATAATGTTTAAAACTTAGAAATATTTTTCGAAATTACTAAAAATATAATAGAACATATTTACAAACTTAAAACACACCATAAAACACATTAAGACTCAAAATAAAATTACCACATATTATTTTTGTAATTTTAATTAATTTCAAACTAAAAATATTTTACATACAAAAATAATTCTAAAAATTACCCAATATTATTAAACATAAAACATATTAAAAACTTATAATTAAACACATTTTTACCTAAAGACACTAAAATATTATTTGATTACACAAATGCTTTAATTAAGGAGTTTAACTAGAAATATAAAATCAAAATGATTGATTTTTGCTTTAGAAAATACAAATTTTCTAAGTCTCATTGATCCTCTGTAACTAATTCTCTAATCAAGCCAAATCCTTTGTAAATAAATAACTAAAAAGGTAACATAAATGTCAATTAATTCAAGTTTCCGAAAGGCGGAGATTACCTTAGAATCTGAATCGGTGGCTAAGATCGGATGAGATGAAACAGCAAAACAAAATTTCAAACTTTCATTTAAATTCCCACAAAACAGAAGAAAACAGAATAGGTGGCATAGAAATGAAAAAAAAAAAAAAAACTGCAGAGGAGGAAATACGAAAGAGTTAGATAAAGCATAGGAGAAACCGAAGAATTAGAAAGAAGAATTGGAGACAAATGGAAATAAACTTTTTTCTATTTCTTTTTCTTTTTCCTAAGTGCTAGTGGAACCCCCTTTTTTTCTATATTACTATAGCTGTATCAAAAAGCTTAAAGATTAGACAGCTGTACTGTTCATGGTTCATTTGAAATTTAAAAATTGACAAGCCAAAAGTAACGTTGCTTCGACTGCAAGTTTGGATACTTAAAGGCAAATATGCCCCTTTTGCTTGAAGTTCAAAAGACATATGTACCGTTAGTTGAAGAACAAAAATGAAGAAGCTTGTTCGCCTCTTCTGTAATACATAATAAGGGTTTTTTTAGAGTATTTTGGAAATAAGTTGAAATTAAAAGTTAAAACTAAAATAGTATAGCATTGAGAATTGTAATATTTTGTCAAATGAAGCCTTCTTTATTATTATTATTATTCAATCCACCTAAGTCCGAGCCAAAGCTTGATATGCTAATCTTTTCATCGTTTTGTGACTTGTTATCGAGTTAAAGAAAACAATAAATAAATGGGTTATTTGTATTTTTATACCTTGTTTTTTAAGTTTATTCAAAATAAGTGCAACAATTCACATATAATGAATACTAAACTTTATTCACATTAGCAAATGTTTCCTTATGCCTATACTTGATGACTGTGCTAAAAATTGGATGAAGCTTTAGTGAGAAAATCAAATCTACGTCGACCTTTACACTTCAGTTGGTCGAGCCCATGTGTAGTCTCCTATAAAAATGACTGTCAGGTGTATTATCTCAAGTGTAATATTGGTCCATGAAAGCTGTATCAATCATAGACTTATTATTGGAACCAGACTTTTGCATATCATGTACCTGGAATATTTTTTACAGAAGGCACCGGAATCGAGGTCTTTCACCGGTGGGCATCCACCGGTGGCACATGTTTTTAAATTATTATTGGAACCAAACTTTTGCATATCATGTGCCTTGAATGATTTTTTTTTAGAGAATGCATAAAAATTAGGGTTTTTTTAAGTAAATACCCACCAATAATACATGTTTTTAAATTATTTGATCTGATCAAAATCATATTTTTCTACATATTTAACGGATGTAACACAAGTACTTTCGAAAAATTGCCCATAATCAAACATGGTTCTCAACATTTTGGTTTCCAAATCCATACCATCTTATCAATTGATGGTAAAATATCCTTCAGAATCTGGACTGGTTTTTTTGCCTTCAACTATACATCTTAAAGAGCCTAACTCTATCCGAATTTCTGTAGGCATGGGAATCAAAATGCATGTTTCAAAGGCTAGGGTAAATCTAGATTCTAGTTCTTAAAAACAGACAATTACGTAATAAGGTGATTTGTATTTCATTTCATGTTATGGGTCAAAGCCAATTGTATTTTAGATAGTTTTAATCATTATTATTTTATTTTAATTGATAATCCTTAATTTACCTTAAAACAAATTTTCGATCACATTATCGATTCTAGGTGAGAATCTGTGTTTTTTGTCAATTCCAATAATGCTATTTTGCTTTAGTTGTACTCTACTAAAATGATAGAGGCAATACCCCGGTCTTTATCATGTTCAAAACATGATGGAAAATTCAAGAAGCGGATGATTGAAACTTGAATGTAGGGAACAAGAACACAGAGAGTGGATAAGCGTTCGTTGTGATGGGAGATGATATCAATCATATTGAATATGTCTCAGTTGGAGAAGTACAATCCCCTAGAAGTGGTAGTAATCTCAAGAAAATCTCACTTCTGCCTCTGGTTTTCCTGATATTCTATGAGGTGTCTGGAGGTCCGTTCGGCGTTGAGGACAGCGTCGGGGCAGCCGGTCCGCTCCTAGCTCTTGCTGGGTTTTTAGTGTTCCCAATAATATGGAGCATCCCAGAGGCCTTAATTACTGCAGAGATGGGTACCATGTTTCCTGAGAATGGTGGTTATGTGGTTTGGTTATCCTCTGCTTTTGGACCCTTTTGGGGGTTTCAACAAGGCTGGATTAAATGGTTGAGTGGTGTTATAGATAATGCTCTCTACCCAATTTTGTTTTTGGACTATTTGAAGTCTGCACTCCCAATTTTAGGTGGTGGTTTACCTAGAATCATAGCTGTGTTGGTTTTGACGGTGGCTCTTACTTACATGAACTATAGGGGTTTAACCATTGTGGGATGGGCAACTGTTGTCTTGGGGATTTTTTCAATCCTTCCATTTGTGGTAATGGGGCTTGTGGCAATCCCCAAGGTGGAGCCTTCAAGATGGTTGCTAGTAGATCTTCACCACGTGGATTGGAAGCTGTATCTAAACACGCTATTTTGGAATCTGGGCTATTGGGATTCAATAAGTACACTTGCGGGAGAAGTCGATGACCCTAAGAAAACTCTGCCAAAGGCTTTGTTTTTCGCTTTGGTCTTGGTGGTTCTAGCCTATTTCTTTCCCCTCTTAATTGGTATTGGAGCTGTTCCGGCCAATCAAGACTTATGGACTGATGGGTACTTCTCGGAAATTGCCAGAATCCTCGGCGGAGTTTGGTTGAGATGGTGGATCCAAGGTGCTGCAGCAATATCAAACATGGGCATGTTTATGGCTAACATGAGCAGTGACTCTTTTCAACTTCTCGGAATGGCAGAAATAGGTATGCTTCCAGAGTTCTTTGCTCACAAGTCTCATCATGGAACCCCATTAGTTGGCATTTTGTTCTTGGCTTCTGGCGTTCTTTTGCTGTCTTGGTTAAGCTTTCAAGAAATTATAGTTGCTGAAAACTTTATATGCTGCTTTGGAATGATTTTGGAGTTCATAGCATTTGTATGGTTAAGGGTGAAAAATCCAAATGCAGTTCGACCTTACAAGGTACCCGTCGGAACTGTCGGAGCCATTTTGATGTGTATCCCTCCAACCATTTTGATTTGTGTTGTCTTGGCTCTCTCTTCGCTGAAGGTCTTTGTGGTAGGCATTGGTGCTATAGCTCTCGGCTTTATGATCAACCCCTTGCTGAAACATGTAGAGAAAAAGAAATGGATGAAGTTCTCTACCAACACTGACCTCCCAGATACCAATAGTACTCATCGGGAGGGTGACTCCTTAATAGAGGTGCCAGTCCTTAGAGCGTAAAAGTGCAATATCCCCAATATACTGTCTCACCTGCCCTTGCCAGAAATCTCAGGCTACTTTGCTTTTTATTAATCAGGATAACATCCAAGGTAAACTAGTATGGAGTGAGCTCCTATGACAAAGCTGTTTGTCAAGAATTTATATCAGACTTTGTACTTTACTGAAAAATAAGCCTTTTTTTTTTCACTTTTGGTGAAAAGCTTATTATTGGATTCTAATTCTATATAATAAATATGTTTCTTTTGGAGATGACTGAAGCTCAGAAAACAATTTATGAACAGGAACGTCACTAATAGATCCCAAAATGTTATCTTTACCTGAAGAGGTGTCTAAGGTTTATGCCATATAAATCGTTAGAAAGAGTCTCCAATTTGGCACCGAACCAGTCCGGTGTTTGTAATGTTATTTAGTCTAGAATGTAACTCTATTTATGTATTCATGTAACTTTTAAGTTGTTTGCATGTAATACATGTAATATTGTAAGTTATATTATAACAAATTGGGTGTTACCAGACCGCATGAAAGAGTTACATTCTCGAACGCATATGGTTACAAATGTCGGACTGGTTAAGTGCCACATTTAAGCCAAAATCTAAATTGCTATTTGATTTTTTTGTTTGTTCTTGACTGATCACATGCTCATTAATAGATCCAACATGTTATCTTCACCTGAAAAAGCATAAAAGCCGCACAGACAAAATAAAGCAATGGGATTGAAACAATTTTCACTTTTCTTTCCCTTCAATGATTATGCTTGTTTTTGATCGAGTTTGTACAAGTACTAACCATCAGCCTTCTAAGCTTCTTTTTTGCCTCGTGCAACCTAAGTCCTAGCCAAAGCTTGATATGCCAATTTTTTCATCATTTTGTTTATTTGTTATCAGGATAAAGAAACAGAATAAATAAATTGAAGGACGAGTAGTCCCACATTGTGTGCAGGCGCGATTGT
The DNA here is from genome assembly GCA_025403435.1 of Artocarpus heterophyllus. NCBI lineage: Eukaryota > Viridiplantae > Streptophyta > Magnoliopsida > Rosales > Moraceae > Artocarpus > Artocarpus heterophyllus. The sequence goes on along the minus strand of CM046344.1, from coordinate 12,093,437 downwards.
TTATTGTTTAAAACGTGTGGAGGTTGTGCTGTTTTCTGTCTACTTTGATTAATGATATTTGTTGTTTTCTGTCTACTTTGAATTGTGTTGTAATTTTGATGGCTCACTTATTAGCCCGGCATTGTGTTGATAGGGCTGAGTCCTTGAATTGGACCGTTTCTCTTCCCCGCTGGATTTCCAGTGTGGCATCTGTAGAGTGTTGCTCTGTTTAATGGAAGTTCACTACAGTTTCCTTGAAAAAAAAAAAAAAAAAAAAGGTGTGAAGTTTTTGCATTCTAGTTTGACTTCATAGTTTTAGTTGTCACGTTACCGTGTACAGTGCTTTACTTTTTGAGTTGCAAGCTTGAAGAAAAGAGATTACAATGAATAGGCTAAAGTGTGGTTGGGTCGGCAATTTGAATCACATCAACGACAGCACAATATAAACTTGACATGAAAAAATATTGGTTAGAATTGGGAAAATAAGGCGTAGGTCAAAATTAGGTCGAAACGTATGACACAAAAAAAAAAAATCAAGTTGGGTCTTGGTCAACCCGTTGATCTAAAATGAACTTGTCTGACTCGTTTTTGTGAGGTCTCAACCCGTTTTGGTTTTGTTTTGAGAATTTTTAGAAATGTTTTTGTCGCTTTTTCAGGCAAAATTTTCAAAAACACTTTCAGCACAATTCCTAAAAAATTCTCATTTTTCAAAACAAAATCATTTGTACCTATTTGAAAAACACTACCAAACGAACCCAATAAATGATATTGAAAATAAAAATAAGGAGAAAAAGCAATACAACAAATTTGGGTTAAAAATTAGTAAACAAGCTCAAATATTTTCAAAATATATACTAAATAGCATATCATGAGAAATTAAGATTTATTTCATGAGAAATTGAGCACAAAAACCCCTAAAATACTCTTACCTTTTTCTCTTCTCAATTTTTTTCCTTCTCCTTGACTGGCATTGGCTGTGGTCGAGAAACACATTATATCCATGTTGATATTATATTTTCAAATAATGAAGAAATTTAGAGGCGATGTCACCAATCATCATTGGTATCGGTAAGGTCACCGTAGGACGAGAAATATTGTATTATGTAAATGTTGTATTTTCATGTAAATGCAAAAATTTATCGGCAACATCGATAGACCTAAGAAATACTGAATTTACATTTAAATATTATATTTCTATATAAACAAAAAAATTTACTGGAAACAATGTAGGACATTGCCAATTAACAACGTCATTGGTGGCCAACAAATTTTGTATTTACACATAAATATTGTATTTTCGTGTAAATACAAAAGATACCGTTGATTTTGCCGATATTCGAGAAATGCATTATTTACATTGAAATATTGTATTTTCATGTACATAAAAAACTTTGCCCGAGAGGTCACAAAACATCATCGATATTAGCAACGTGGCTGGTAGCCAGGAAATACTATATTTACATAGAAATATATATTTTTATGTAAATACAAAAATTAACCAACAAAGTCACCGAACATCATCAGCACTAGCGACGTCACCGATGGATAGGAGATACTCTATTTACATGTAAATATAAATGTTCAGTTCTAAAGTATAAGTCCAATATAATCTCAAGTATAAGGTTGTTCAATTAATAATTCTCGGTAAATCCCAGATCAATTCCACAAGGAAAAGATATTACAAATATCCAATATATCAATTATATCATTTTTGTTTATTAGTTAAAGAAATTAAGGATCAAAGTTAATTATTTACAACTTATTTGCAATAATTTACACATTTTTTTTCCATTTTTAGGTTTTTTTTTATAATTTTTAGAATTTCAATAATAAAAATGCGATTAAATTAAAATGGTTAATCGAATTTTAATAATAAGAAATATGACTTAATTAAATGGAAGGAACTTTAACAATAAGTGCAATTTTAACTTAAAAGAAATAACAATTGTAGCAATGCTGAGGATTCAAGGATCTATTTTGAAAATTAACTTAAATATATTTTAGTTTTTCTAAAACTATTCACTAAACGGTCTAAATATGCAATATGCCATCTTTTATCTATAATAAATCAAGAGCTACCAAGATAATGTGCCAATTCATGTTTGTATTGCATCAAAAACTTATTTTAATAAATAAGTATGATTTCAAAATTAACTAACTAAAATTATTAACAAAATTTATAGTTAAGCATTTACCGTGTTATTCTTTATCTATGAATAATCAAACTATTCTTAAGCATTATCCATGCCAGCCTATGTCTACAATAAATCAAAACTTAATTTTGCTAGAATTTCAGCTAAATTAACAAGGAAATTATAAGTTTTCTAAAAATGATTTTGATATTATAACTACTTAGAAAAAATTGCAAAACTAAAAATATTTAACTTAATTTTTCCACAATTTTCCCTCTCTTCTTAACTAAAAAGAAAATAAGAAAGACATTATGAAAGCAAAAACACACATAATTTTACTAAGCATAATTATTTTACAACATAAAAATTAAGAATATTTTACAAAAAACATAAAACTAAAACTAAGAGAAAAACTAACCTAAGAGAGAAAGGAAGAGAGAATTACTCCAAATTATGGAGAAATAGGTAAAGAATACATGCCATAGAGGGGGATATTTATACTAAAAGAAATTCACTATTTAGAAGATTATTTTACCTTTTTATTTTTATTTTTTTATAATTTTTTATTATTTTATTTATATATTTTTTGTTGAATATGAGTAGGATGGCAAATTGTGAATCCTTTGGATTTTTTTTAAATATAATTTAGCCTCCCAAATCTCATCTAAATCAGATTAAATCTGATTTTTACTTAATTTTTATCTTTTTTCTAAGTGTTTTTGCCTCTAAAGAATGCCTAATGTACTAAGTAATGAGCTGCGACGTGGAGCACAGCACTAGTGTGGAACGCAGCTTGGATTTGATGGATCGCTTACTCAGATTATAGCAACAACACGGATTAACGTGCAGGAAGAAGAGGCACTGGACCATTGGATTGGTCTCACTTATGCTCCTCTGACGATTACAAAGACGCGCTCATGTAGAGTTGGGTGTAGCGGATTTTGAGGGGGAACCTAAACACCTGGATGGCCTGGATGAGCTAAACGGTTTGATCCGACCGCTATGGGCATGCCACGTATCATGCTTTTGATTCTTATTTTCTTTTTTTGATTTTTCATGCATTTGAGGTCCTTTTTTGCTTGTTTCGCACAGTTTTGCTTTGTTATTTTTGTAGATTTCAAATCTAAAATAAAATAAATAAAATAAAATAAATTATTTTACAAACATAATTTTTACATTAAATTTAAAATATTTATTTTACAATAAAACACACAAAACACATTAAAACTAAATAAAAATTCTAAAATTAACAAACCTTAATAGATATATTATTTGAGAGTTAGAATATTAATTACTAGAAATATTATAAAACATATTTACAAACTCAAAACTTATTACAAACATTTTAAGACACAAAAATAAAATCACACAATATTATTTTATAGTTTTAATTATCTATATAATTAATTATTAAACACATAGAAATGATTTTAAAAATTACTAAAAATATTATTAAACATAAAAACACACACTAAAAATATATTTTTAAACATATTTTCACACAAACACATTAAGGGTTTGTTAGGTAAATAGATTCGAATTGTGTTAATTTGGATTATTTTGATTTGAGTTGTCCAATTTGAATTGGTGACTTAAATTGCTATTTGAATTGATGTTTAGATGTGCATTTAAAGTGTTAATCTGAATATGAAATAAAATTAGAATTTGTGTTTGAATAAATAGTTAAAAAAGTTTTTGATTTATTAACAAATCTAACAAAATCTTAATGTTCATGATCTTAAAAATATACAACATGGGTTTTGATTTATTTCTCTCTTCATTTTGAACGCAATAAAGGAAGAATCATCTCAATCCGATATCAAACGAAGAAGTTATAATTTTTTTCTTCAAATATAAGAGAGAGAATTTTAGCTTTTACTGTAGCAAATATATCCAAATCCAAATCCAAAGAGTTCAAGGGAGTAGTAAAACTCTAAAAACAAGGATTCAAATGATTCATTTGATTTGAATTTTGGGGGAAACATGCATGTATAAATACAAACAGTTAGCCGAACATACGAAACAAACGAGCCCTAAAATACTAATTAACACGCAAATGCTATAATAATTAAAAGATTTAATGTGAAATGTTAATGCAAAATGATTAATTTTAGCCTTAAAAATGTATACAGTCTCATTAATAATTTTAGCCGAACAAACGAAACAAACGAGCCCTAAAATATTAATTAACATGCAAATGCTATAATAATTAAAAAATTTAATATGAAATGTTAATGCAAAATGATTAATTCTAGCCTTAAAAATGTATACAGTCTCATTAATAAAATATTACATTTCTATATAAATGCAAAAATATATTGACCACGTCGTTAGGCACCAATGACTTTGTTCACGATTAGGAAAAGCCATCTAAGCCATAATAGAAGCTTAAAAACACACACACACACACACACAAAAGAAAAAAAAAATCGAAATACAAAATGAATCTTGTTTTCTTTTTCTTTTTTCCGATCAAAAACCAAATGACAGAATCTTTACTCTGTTATTGTTTTTTTTTTAATTATTTTTTTCATATCTTTTTTTCTTTTTCTTACTCCCTCTCCCGTTACTCCTCCATGGACCAACTTTATCTAAGGTGACAGAAGGAAATATGGCCAGAGGAAGCTTGATCATGGCCTCGTCAAGGGATCATCTTCTTCCATACTCTCTCTTCTTCCTCTCTCTCACGTGATCTGATGGGCTTTGACGAGAGCCTCCAAGGCGGATCTCTATCGACTAGTGGCTCAAGAAATCGGGCTAGCTTTGTGATCCTCTGTCCACATCGACAGCTTGCAGGAGATTTCCCGTCGTGGCGTCGTACTAGTGTAGCACCGCAAAATGCGCCAGCAAGCTTAGATCAGAACGATCCCGGTCCGATCCTCAAAACTCAGGACAAAGCTCATGTAACGCCTAGGTTGCACGACGATTCAATATCCATCCGCTCAGGACTCTGTCCTCGCGCTGATGAAACATATCTAAATGATGTTCTCTTTTAGTGCTGTCATCAAGAACGAGAGCGACTAAGATGGTCGTCTCCGGCGTGACAGCTCCATCACCATTGTGACGCTGATGCCCTCATCGAATGCCGACAATGACAGAGACGTCGATGACAGTGTTGGAGCCGACAGCTTGATAGCGCTTTACATGGCGGGGGTACACTAGGGCCGACGCGGTGAGCAAGTGCAAAACAAGAGAAAGAAAGAGACGATGGTAGAGAGAGAAAGGAGAGAGAGAATGTATTAGAGGGATATTGAGAAAAAAAAAAAAGAGTAAAAAATAAAAAAGTAAGCAATTATTTTATTTTAGAGAAGAAAATACATAATTGCCGTAATTTACTAAAAACTGCAATTTGGCGCATTTTCTCTTAGTAAAAAAAAGGCTTAACCCAAAACTCAGGACCAACTCATTTAGTCAGCCTAAAACTGAAAAACCTACGTGTCTTTTTGAGTGTGTTTGTTTCGGTTTTTAAATTACGATTTGAATCATTTTGCTACAGTATTTTCTCTCACAAAAATTTAAATCTTTATTCAAATACTCTACTTAAATACTCATACCAAACGCACATTTTATTTCCTTGTAGCCGCCCTTCTATCACACAATGAGAGTCTCACTCTCTCAGTTCACCCAATCGTCTGTTTTTCCGACATATACATCTCTTGTCACGCTGACGATTAAAAATAATTAATCAGAATTAATCTTAAACACCAATTGTAATAATTAAATTTTTCAAAAAATTTATCAAAAGTACTAAAAACAAATTTAGCTTTAATAAAATAAAATAAATAAAGAAAACCACCATTTTGTATAATAACCTAAGATAACTATTTTAAACTTGCCACTTTTAAAATATCGGATTAACAATGTAAATCATGAAATAATGTAAAAATACTTGACGAAAAACACTGAAACAACATCATGTTTAAAAACACCGTAAAGGTATCGTTTGGGTTCCGTCGAACCTCATAGTACGTGCATATAAATGATTGAAAAGAAGATAGACACCCAAACCACGATTAAAGGACCAATAACAAAAGTGCATGAAAATAACCTTGTAAAAAACTCAAATAACTTTAATAAGCGATAATATAACTCACAGACTCCTTAAGCTTCACCGATCAACATGCTACTCCTCCCGTACTGAGATCCTCCTAGAAGGGGATTCAAAAAATAAAACAACATATAAAATTATATAAAATTGTGAGCGAAGGACTTAATAGGATTATAAGTTCAAGAATAACATTTGCATAATAGTAATAAATTTTGCAACAAACTTAAAGGAGAGAACACAAGTAATTTAATAAAATTTTTATAAGAGACTTACCATAATGTATCATATGATTTATCGAAAATCATAAATAGATACTTACTTATTTGCAAGGATCTAGAAACACCATCAAATGCCTTTATAGATTTTTGAGACCTTACCCTTTAGGTCGCCCTTTGTACAACCTAAACTTTGAAGGTCTTAGGCATTTAAAACTCAACTAATGTGAGAATCTCATGCCAATTGGTGTTTGAAAACTATTTCAAACACTTTCTCACTTGGGGAAATTTCATGTTGAATCTTTATTTATTAAATATCTTTAGAAATCATATTTTCAAAACACTTGACAATAAATTATATAAATCGCTGTTTAAAAACATTTTAAAAATACATTTTAAAGCCTAAATAACTTAAAATCATGACTGAGAAAGTAAGAATGTAAAAAAATATCCTACCTCAATATTCTAAGCAATAGAACACTTCTTGCAACTCCATTCCAAACCAATAAATATTAGCTCCTTATGAACAGCTGCTGATCTTGACAATAATTCAGCTATTAACATACCAAACAGAAATTAAACTTGATTAATGGATTAGTATGTTCCTCATGGTCTTAGTGTGCCTTAACAAGTTTTAAAATTAACACTCATATTACTTTAGTTTAAACACATTTTAAAACATGATTTTCATCATTTCTGGTCAAGAATGTAGGTAAAAGTCAGCTTAAAACACAAAAGCAAGTGTGGAGGGCACAGACTGTTTAAATAGCAGCCTCTACATTAGGCTGGTCAACCGGGGTACGCTATGGTCAGTCATCTTCTGTGTCGAGGAACCAGGCCGGTCGACCCGATGGCACTGAGGCCGGCCAATTTGAACTCTATTTTGCCAAAATAAGTTCTAAGGTGTTTCAACATAAAATTGCGAGCCGAAATAATCATATGAATAAAAAAAAAACGGGTTTACATTATTCTAACACATTTTCGTCATTAAATAATAAAAACTCAAAGGCTTGCGGGAATCTGAGCATGCTATTTTGGAATCTGAACTACTGGGATTCGATGAGTACACTTACGGGAGAAGTCGATAGCCCGAAGAAAAATCTGCCAGAGGCTTTGTTTTTCTCTTTGGTCTTGGTGGTTCTAGCCTACTTCTCTCCCTTTGTAATTGATATTAATTGGGGCTGTTCCGATCAATCGAGACTTATGAATTGATAGGTAATTTTCGAATATTGCCAGTATCCTTGGGGGAGTTTGGTTGAGATGGTGAATTCAAGGCGTTGCAGCAATATCAAATATGGGGATGTTTATGGCTGAATATGAGCAGCGACTCTTATCAACTTCTCGGAGAGCCCGTTATTTAGAATTTTGTTCTCGGCTTCGGGCGTTCTTTTGCTATCTTAGTTGACCTTTCAAGAGATTGTAGCTGCTAAAAACTTCTTATATTGCTTTGGAATGATTTTTGAGTTCATAGCATTTGTTTTATTAAGGGTGAAACACCCAACTGCAGCTTGTCCTTACAAGGTACCTGTTGAAACTGTTGGAGCCATTATGATGTGTATTCCTCCAACCATTGGAAAAATCCTTTACTAAAATATGTTCAGAAAAAGGGAGGGGTGAAATTCTCTACCAACACCAAGCTTCCAAACATTGATGGTGCTCATGAGGAGAATATGTCCTTAATAGAAAAAACCACTCAGAACGTGAAAATATGATATCCCTTAATACAGTCTCACTTGCCCCTAGTAGAAATCTCAGGTTGCTTTCCTTTTTAACTCATCAAGTTAGTGTCCATGATAAACTAGCATGGATTCAACTCCAGGATAAATCCTTTTTAGTCATCTTTGATCTTTACATTGATGACAAATTGAAATATTTGGACCGTAAGAGTATTTAGGAAGTGAGTTAGAACTAAGAGACAGTACTAAAAGAACTGTAGCATGTGAGAGCTTTACACTGTAATATACTTTTGCTTTACACTGTAACATGTGAAAGCTTTATACTATTTGAGTTGAAACTAATAAGTTAAAACTCAAAATTAGGGCTTCATCAGGTTTTAACAAACAGTTTTGATTGGTTCAGTTACCAAACCAACCAAGAATGATTGGTTTTCCTATGTCAATTCTCAGTCGGACCAACTTTTTATATTTTAAAAAAATAAATTCTTAAACTGCATTTTTTTTAATCTTAACTATTTATAAAAAAAAAAATAAACTCAGCCTTAAAAAAAAACTTTTAAGCTTTTATATAAACACAAATGAATACTAAGCATTATCAGCTGTTAAATGTTTTTATAGAGCATCGGAGAAGTGAAAAGTACATAACTTTTCTATTTAGAACTTTGAAAAGTCTTCATTTTTAAATTTACATTAGAATGTAATAAATACTAGTTGAACACAAAATAATCACCAAGCTGCGTTTGGTGTAGTGGCAAGGTAGCGCATTTTTTTAGTTCCCACGTCAAAATTTGGAATTTTTTTATAAGTGAACAAGGTGGTCGGTTTGGTTTGGTTATGGCCCAAATGATGGGCAGTTGAACTCATCGGTCAATTTTTCGATCGGTTTGATTTCAGTTTTTTAATTTTTTTTTACCGTCGGTTCAATTTGGTTTCAATTTTTCGGTTTTTTTACAGTCCTAGTTGAAATAACTCTATGTTATACTATTCGTGAAAAGCTTATGATTGCATTCTTGTATATTTTCGAAATTGTTTCCATTCTTCAATTTCATGTTTCTAAAATCGGTTTGAGTCATAATTATAATGGGTTAATTATAAAACTATATCTCGTAGTTATTTATTTCTCAACTTATCCTTCTATTTTTAAAAACTATAAATATATCCTTTAAATTTAAAATACTTAGTTTCAATTTTATCCCTTGTAAACTTTTTTGACAAAAAAGTGAGGAGATAAGATAAAAATACTCCTAATTAGACTAAGTTTATTTCTAAAATATATTTTTCTTGAGAATGTTTTTTAAAAAATCCATGAAAGTTAAGGCCTTTTTTTTAATAAGATGTTTTGTTTAAGAGTTTTTTTTTATGTTTTTAAATCTATAAAATATTTTTCATAACTGTTTAAAGGTAGTTATATTATTACCTAATTTTTTCTATCCATAGCGATGAAATTGAAACTAGTTTTTTAAATTCAAAGGATATATTTGTATTTTTTTTATCAATAGAGGAACAAATTGAGAATAAGTTAAAACTAGATATAATTATGTAATTAACCTTAATTATTATTCATCACTCATAAACCGATTTACCATTTATTTATTAACGATTAATATTGATAACCTGATAAATTATATCGAGTGAACTTGTTTAATCACTAACATCATTGATTAACATCTGTACATCATTAATTAACCATTCAAAAAAAATTCATTTTCTTAATTTTAAAAAATTTTGACCATATACTTAAAACAAGGTGAAAAAATGACCATTTACGCTCAAATTCTTAAAAAAAGGACAAAGACAAACTAGGGCAGTGAAGAGGAGACCATAAACTATCAGATTGAACCAAACTGTGGTTTTTATGCTACCGGTCCTATTTCATGTCATAAACACTTTGTGACAGTTTGAGAACGAATGAGACCATTCAAAAACTAAAGGTTCAGACTGTAAAATTTTAAAAAACAATCTACTGTATGTTTGGCTAAGGGTGATTTACACCATTAACTAGTTATGAGCAGTGTAAAACTTTCATATGCTACAGTTAAAAAAAGTTGCTACAGTGTAAAGCTCCATATACTACAATAAAAACAACTCTAACCATTGGTTCCCACCATCATACCAAATACCCCTCTAATCGGTTCAAACTATTCATATTTAAAATTTCTATATAATATATTATATACTATATACGTATAAAAAATAGAGAAATGAGAAAAAAATCATATTTTAAAGGTGTAATTAAAATTAATAGCAGTTGTTAGAAAAATGTTTAGTAAATATCATAAAAGTTTAAGTTAGATATTTTAGGATATTGTTTTTCCAAAAATGCCCTTGTTCGTTAATTGCAAATTATTTCTCTCTTCTTCATATTTACTCTTACTCTCTCTTCCCTTATTCTTTCTCTCTCTCTCCTTCTGTCTCTTTCCTACCTCCACTCGTATCTCTCTCTTTCTTGTACATCCATGAAATCTTTGCTATGTTCTGTTATCTATTGTCAGAGATGCGTGGTTCCTCATCATTTACCGTCGAAGACATGAGGAGATCTGTGTCTCTTGTCGTCTGTCGTCGAGATCAAGCTCTCCTATCGTCGTCACTTAGTTGTCCCTCACTATTGTCTACCCCCTCGTTGCCCGTCTTCATCTTTCATCGCTTTGTCGCCCATCATCGCCCTTCGTGTTGGGAAATAGAAAGAGAAGAGAGTCGTCTGTAGAGAAAGAAAGTTCAAACTATACTTGATATTTCCTATCAAAATTTTACAAAATCTGAAATTTTTTACCATTTCCCTATAATTATGCGCTAAATTTTCTAGTTTTCAATCTTTAAAGGTAAACTTTTTAAAATTCTTCATTTATTTTTTCCCATAATTAGTCCCAAACTATAGTTTAAACACTAAAGTGTTGTATAAAGTGAAACTTACTTTTATATCACATGAATAGAAAATGTATTTATTTATGTCACACTTAAAAAAGTTCTGTCATACTATCACTCATATTACAAATTTAAGTTGTATAACATTTAAACACGTGTGACATTTACAAAAAGTAAATTTCAAAAAAGAGCGTCCACTTCTATAAAAAAAAAAGGGCAATTCACATAAATGCTTCTTTTTTCGATGCAATTTTTAGTTATGCTACATAACGTGAAAAGTTCTCATGTCACAAATTTGGTGCATGTCCCTCCAAGACATGTTATGTGTCCCTTTAGGAGTTTTTTTGTGTCCCTCCTAACATGTCGCATGTCTCTAGGACATTGTTCGCGTCATTCTGAGGCACTTTCTACTGGGATGTTATTTGTGTCCTTCGAGAACATGTTGCGTACCCTTCGGGACTTTCTTCTCCTATTCTTTTCTCTCTCCTCTCGCTTTCTCTCTCTCTCTTCTCTCACACTGGCTTTTCTTCAACACCGGCCACGTCGTCGGTAGCCAAAAAAGGGGAAAAAATTAATAAACAACAACCACAACAATATAAACAAATAAAGCAAAAACAACAACAACGACGACAACAACAACGACAGCAGTAGCAACAACAACAGTAGAAGATCGACGACGATGATGGGATTTGGCGAAGAACTGGATCTCAAAATCTCAATTGTTACCAACATCAGTAGTGCAGGAGATCTGATTCACTTTGGGAGCCCATCGACGCAGCTGGCGAGCTTTGTCTTGCTCTTTGCGAGTGAACGGAGGTTGATCAAAGCTCGTTGTTACTGTCAGTAGACAAACTCCTGATCTCGCAACCTATCCTTGTGATGTCAAAATCTTTGGAGCCAATTCATCTTCGACAACAAAGGTTAGAGAAAGGAGGGAAAGACGAAGAAAAAGGAGGACGAGGAGAGACCAAGAGAACGAAAGTGAGAAAAGGCAACTAAAAAAAAGATAAAAAAGAAAAAGAAAAAGAAAAAGAAAAAGAAAAAAAAGTGGCATAAGTTTTTTCAAGTGTTATTTTTCTATGGCATACAGAGATAGACAGGAAAAAAGTGGAATAAGATGTAATCTTCTAAAAAAATAATACTAAGATACTAACATTACTTTGAAGTTTTTGTGTTTTTTTATACTTTAAAGGGCATGTTTACTTTGCATTAAAGAAAAAGTGAATACAATGAATAATTCTTTTTTCCTTTAAATAATGTGTTTACTTACAAAAATAGTAATAAGAATTTTGTGACTTTCATATAATACAGAGAATAAAAGATAAAAAAATCAATCCTTACATATTCTTTAGTATTGATTTCTTTTTAAAAAAATAAATACAATATTTAAATTCAAATGTTATTAATAACTATTAATTATATAAAAATAATATTTTAATAATTATTTTAATTTTTGAGTGAGCAAACGCTAGAAAGCCATTTATGAAGAGCAAATGTATTACTAAATAATTACTCTCAGTTATCATTTTTCATAAACCCGCCAAATATTCCGTCCGCATATTTTTGTCTATCGAAAGGCGAAGAAAAAAGAAAAAGAAACAAAACAAAACAAAACAAAAAAACCTCCGCAATTAACCGACAAATCTATAGACGACACCGTCGTTCACCAAACGAGCTCCGCCAGAAATCGGTCAGGTTCGCCATACAAGCGCCACCGCCGTCCCTCCGTCGCACCTCGCCTCCTCAAACTCCGCCGCATTTTCCCGTTGGGCCGCGTCTCTGCGCCCGCCATTGAAGAGGAACCGAAAGTTCGCAGAGGCATCACCAGATATTAGGAAGACAGAGGCATGGGCGACATAGCCGAAACTCTAGAGCCACGTCGAGGCTCGCTTGCTGCGACTCTTATCTTCTCCATCGTAATTCTTTTCCAAGTTCTTTACCAGTGGATCGACTCCTTGAAGAAGGTATTCCACTTCGATTCGATTCGATGAATTGATTTTGATCTTCTTATAATCCTACCAAATCGGATAATCAATTTCCTTTTTGATCTTCTTATAATCCTACCAAATCGGATAATCAATTTCCTTTTTTTTTTTTTTTTTTTTGTTCTCAGAAAGGATCCAAGAGCGCTATGGAGATCCAGTTGCGTGGAGAAATCAAGCAGCTCTTGAAAGAGGCTAGCGCTTTTTCGCAGTGAGTTATTAATCTTCTAATAACTAATAATACGAATCCAATTTGTGTCCCATAGTGGTGGATTTTTGAATAATTGTTGCTTTTGATTTGTTGTTGATTTTGCACAGGCCATCTACATTTGCACAGGCTGCTAAGTTTAGGAGGTTAGCTGCTGCTAAGGAGAAAGAGCTTGCAAATTGTGAGTTTGACAGTACTTTTGCCTTTAGTTTTTTATTTTTCAATAGCTTAACAACACAATCTGCTATTTGATGTGCCAAATAAATACACAATGTTGACGAAATAGCAGAATGTACTATACTATTACCATCTTATTTGAGCTTTGTTAACTGTATAGTGATGTTGTATTGGACCAACTTATTCCGAAGGTGAAAAATGAGGAAATATATAAATATATATTTTTTTAATTCGTAAAGTGTGGCCATTTATCACTACTGGTGTTGTGTCACCACACGTATGGCACTTTAATAGAAAATTCACTTGGTGAAGAGTTACGTGGTCAAAAGTATGACAATTGGTTCCCATTCCCATACTGTAATGTGGATGTTATGATGTGCTGCTATATCTGTAAATCTATGGTAAATGTACCACTAATGTTGATAGGTAGCATTTTACAATATAGTTCAGTTTAAGAAGAAAGCTTAGTTAAATGGCCATAATTGGCTTTGAATTTGTTAAGTTCCAATAACCAATTCAGGTGATTTAAGGTAATGCTACTGAAACAGAAATAGTGGAGGAAGCTTTTGATTCAATCCTCCCACTTGCTTTATTCAGCTAAGAATTTACATATAAACAATTATGGTTGTGTGTATGTTGTACAATTTTTGAATGCCTAACGGAGCTTATAGGATGTCAAGCCATCAAGCAAACCCATGATTTGAGCTAAAACAAGATATATTTGCTATATGTATTTAATTTCTTAATAGTATTGTTTTGTTCTACTTTGCGGCTTCTTTTTTCCCCTCATATATTTCATGGAATCGGGTACTCTCGTCTTCTGTGCAGTTTCCATTTGTCTATTAGTTCCTTCTTATCCATTTAAAGTTTGCAAGAGATGGATTGCCTCCTATTGAAAAAAAGTAGTGCTCTAACGTTTAACTGCTTTTCAGATCAAGAATCACATAAAAAGGAGATGAAAGTATCGTTTGATTTGTATCTGAGAGCTCTATTCATCTCAAAGGTAGTTTTGTTGGCGTATAGAGATCCCTTTTTGGAAGTTCAATTCGTATTTGTATTTTTATTTCTTATGGAGTTCACGTGCTTCCTTCATACATGTCCTTATGGTTCTGTTCATTTCATTGTGCCATTTAGGTTTTAACGTTTCTTGTCCTCATATGCTGGTTTTGGAGGGTCCCTGTCGCCACAATATCACAGCAGCTTGTCCAACCCTTTGGTAAAGCATTTTTCTCAGCAATCTTCTATAGTAATATGAGGACCTATAGAGTCAGCTGCCAAGTTCATTGTTAATTTTATACTCTAGAATCATTATGATGTAGGACTACGATAAGAGATAGAATTTAAAAAGATTACAACCAAGACAGAGAAGAAGAATCATTTGAGAGATAGAAATAGTACCACAAGAGAGAAAATAAAAGGATTCTAGAGAGAAAAAGAACCCAAGAGCAGGAGAACCACTAATTTCAATATCCAGTCATTAACCATTCTCTCTAACTTGAAATTACAAACTCCATAGTACGACGAGGAGTCCAAGTGTGTTCTATTTTCTGATCTTGTAGTTGTTAGGGATTGGGCTTCGCTTTTGTAGTTCCTTTTTTGGTTAATTTTGGAGGATACCTCGTTCTCCCTGGTTGAAAACCTTGCCTTGAGCAAGTGAAGGCACGAAAGAGTTATAAAACAACCACCTAAAATTCAATCATTTGCAATCTTAATCCTTGATTTGGAAAGAAGCCATAGGCGCTTGAAAAGTCAATAGTGAAAACATCCTCGTTGTAGAGTAAACATAGAAAACACTGTAGACTTTTTATCATCACAGTAAGTAAACCATTATACCTCATCGAAACCAAATCCATAGTTAAATTAGAAGAAAATTCAAGTAATTTTGTGTTAGATCATCTTTAATGCAAATGCAAATGCCAATGCCAATATTATATTTGCTATCAAAAAGTGTAAAAATAGCATATCTGATGTGTTATTTTATTTTGTGCTTTAATGCATGATGCTATATGTAATGTCATATTTACTTTTTGTCATAATTACTAAACTTTGAAACTTGTAAAAGTAAACTTTTAATATTAAAATAATAAAAAATAGGAATGTCCTAATGAGGAATCCTTTTTTATAGCTTAACTCTTGTTTTTGTTTGTCCTGCTGAGGAATTCTCTTCCTCTCGTTTTGTACCTTCATTTTTATAGTTAATATATTCTTTGTCTCTTGTTTCAAAAAATAAAAATAAATAAATAAATAAAGTTGGAATGTTGTCATTATTAAAGCAAAAAGTCAATCTATCACCCAAGAGAAATCAAATGCGAAATTTGCTATGCCACAAAGTTTAGGATGTTGCAAATGTGATATTAAAAATGGCATTGCATTGGAGGGTGTTTTTTTGCACTCTAATACTAAATGTACCATGGCATATCAATTTAGCGTTACATTGAAGATGCTCTTATATAGAAAATTGTCAAAGGAAGATTTGGAAGAATTGGATTTGATGGATTGTTAAAGAAATGGTTCATTGACAGTAGGCTTAGGGGAACAATGTGCATGACCACCCATGTACTGTGTCACAGGCTCATTTTTACTTGCATCATTCTCAATAGGTGTATTATATTGTGACCTATAAATAGGGCTTGGCTCATCAGGAACTTGTGAAGGAGAATTAGGGTATGACATTTGTGCCTTTTCTTTGGCATGGCAGGTTTCAAGATAATATTTGTCCCATTATGCTCTAAGGACAAATTTATTTGTTTGTGTATCTCACCTCATTATCATAAACCCAAGGAAGTCCTACTATATGAGTAACATTTATAGGAAGGACATGACAATAAATATCTCTCTTTTTAAGGACCTAATTAAAGAGGAAGTAGACATCTTTCAATGAAAATCCTTTACCTATTCAATTTACCCAAAGTGGTATGGATGAGGCGCAATGTGCAGATTCAAGTGGTTGACATATCGTGTGAATGGCAAGCTTTAAGTTTTATCTCTAAATGAGATAAAGGTTTGAAACTAAGAAGTATAATCTACGACTCTTCCATGATTGTAGTTATAGTATTCTACAGGGCTTTGAAAATTCATGGTGATTTAGGCTATAAAACCAATTGGATTTAAGCATGTTATTATTATTTTCAGCAAGACATTAATAGTGTGTTTAGGGGCATTGGTTCAAACCATTGTGGTTAAAAACACTGTAGCATGTGAGAGCTTTAAAATGTAGCTCACTTTTTCTTGACATGTTAGCATATGAGAGCTTTACACTATAGCAACTAAAAGTTTTGGTTGAAATTGACAATGCCACACACCCATAAAAAGTTTTGCTAATATTTGTTGAAAGAAAAGGGCCTTAGGACTCTTGCACAATAAGCTACAAAAGTAAAAGGGTAATTTGTAACTATGAAATAGGAAGGACTAGGTCACCAGCAGTGGCGGTGCATGCGGGTTCTCACGTGACTGCTGGTGGACAAAACATGATGTAGGACCAAGATAAGTGATAGAATTTAGAGAGAAGAATGGAAAGATGGGGAAGAAAAACCTTATGGAGGAAATGAGAGGATTCTTGAGAGATAACAAGAACTCAAGAGAAAGAAAACCATTAATTCAATATTTAGTTATTAACCATCTCTTGAATTGAAATTACAAACTACCATATATATGGGTAAACGAAATAACAAAATAAGATTGTAAACCAAAATGAAATAAAGAAGCTCAATAGTGGAAAACTAGCTCAATACATAAATCCCTAATTGATAAAATACTATATATTAAAACTAATTAATATCATAATCTTTGTGACACTGACTCTTAACTTGACTAAAAAGGGCTTGCTTGGCAGACTTTTCGAAGCTTGCTTTCGGCTTCCTGACCCAAAAGCAGCTTTAAGCTGGAGGAAGCTCTTCCAGAATAAGCCAAACCTACATGGCGAGGAGCTTCATAAAAATACAGAAAATTACTTTAGTTTTAAAGAAATATTTGTATTTATGTTTTACCCTTTTTTTTTCGATGGAGGAGTTAAAAGAAAAAGTCATTAATGTATTAAGTCGTTCTTTCAAAAAGTTTTATAGACAGAGTAACTTGAAAGTTAAACCTATTACTTTTTATTTTCTACTGTACAAAAACAGAAGCAAAATTCTACGCACTCCTGTGGATGGTAAACGTTACTATCTGGCACACCTGTAGATGGTTGGGTAGATAAGCATACAAATCATGTTGCTTAACTCAAAATTGGAAAAGAATTAATGGGCAAAGTAAAGGAGCATCGGGCATATTAATCTTTGACGAAGTGATTATGGGGTCTGTGGACTCTGGTTAGACTCTTAATTGATATATTGTGTTGCCTTTGCAGGGAAGGTCTTATCTTGGAAGGGTGGAGGAATTTTGAATGACAATGTCATGGTAATAAAATCTGTATTCTCTTTTTTGTTTCACAAAGTCCTTTTTGTCTATTTTCAGTAAAATAGAACTCCCTGGTAAAGAGATCATTTGCTCTGAATTAGCATATAGGTAAAGTAAGAAGTAATTCTATGCTAGAAAGAGCAATGCTGTAGTAATTGTATGCTATTAAGAGTAGTACTCTTTGTAAGATGAAAAAGCATGCATTGCAGCAAAGGTTACTTCTTTCTATTTTTTTAATGATTCATTATATATCATCGCTCCTTACGATTTATGAATATTGATTACCATAGGTAGATACGGTTATTTTGAGATTCAATAGGAAAAGTGTCCCCCTCCCACCTCTCTCAATCTAATATGCATTTAATCATTCTAGTTGACGAATTTTACAGGTAGGAATCATACCTTGGTTAATATTATCTACCAGGGTTAGCAAATTTATTTGTCGGCTCTTCAAGTTTTAGGATTCAAGCTGAGCGGGGCCTTGAACCAATAACAATCTTTCGGCTACTTAGCCGCCTCCGTTCCTCGGGACCAACAAGAGGTAGTACACTATTAGAAGCATACCTTGTTTTCATCATCATTTCTGAATGCTAACAAGGAAAGCAATTTTGCAACATAACTGCTGATTTTGTGTATCCGTTCATATTGCTTTCTGTAAAGTTTAGTTTATTTGTCTAGTTTGTTAGAAGAGGGATCACTAGTATTCAATGATGAGAATAATTCGTTTTTTGTCTGGATTATATAATCTACATCATCCAGTAATAGTGTATGTGTCCTACAACATTAGTAACATTTGAACAAAAATAATATTGGGCTTAATTACTGTAGTTTGGCAAACACATAAATAAATCAATCCCGTTTGTGGAATTCAGATCCTTGTGTGTTCATTTCAATTATCCTCCAAACAATGCCAGTAAAG
Organism: Artocarpus heterophyllus; assembly: GCA_025403435.1. Taxonomy (NCBI): domain Eukaryota; kingdom Viridiplantae; phylum Streptophyta; class Magnoliopsida; order Rosales; family Moraceae; genus Artocarpus; species Artocarpus heterophyllus. The sequence goes on along the minus strand of CM046344.1, from coordinate 12,074,847 downwards.
TTCTTATAATGTGTGACGACCCGCCTTTTCGGGCAGTCACTTTACTTTCATAAACATCGTTTCTTAAACAGTAATCTTACTTACTTAGTAAGAAAATACTGTAGTAAATTTTTTTTTTTTTTTTTTTTTTTTTCCTTTAAACGTTCTTTAAAACTGATGCGACCTCTGTCGCATTCAAGTTGAGACCTCGCTCAACACTTGCCCTTAAAATCATTTCAAATCGTTTCTTAAAACTTAATAAGAAACATTTATTAAATCATAGTTTAAAACTTTACTTTATAATTACATAAAACAGTTCGTAAACTGTATCTTAAAACTTTGAATACAATTCTTAGAACCTTAAATTTCTTTAAAACTTTTGAAAGCACTATATTAAATAGTGGAAAACCTTTTCTTTGCATAGCGGAAGCAAACAGTGATGGTATTCATACCCAAATCTTCGCATCTGTCCTCCGCAGCACCCAGCTCTTCTATCGGGTCCTATTGGTCACCCATAAATTACCTACAACATGAAAAACTTTTAATGAGCTTTCGCTCAGCAAGTTCAAACATATTCTCACAAAGCATTTAAACATGCTTTAAAAACTTTTCTCATGAAAACTTTTCTCTTGAAACGTTCTTCATGAACGTTTTCCATAAACATTTCTGAAAACATTTTTCATAAACGTTTTCCATAAAACATTTCTGAAACGTTTTACATAAACGTTTTTCATAGAACATTTCTGAAAACGTTTTTCATAAAACATTTCTGAAACGTTTTTCTTAAAACATCATTCGTAAACCTTTTCTTGATAACATGAAATGTTTTTCATAAACATTTAATGTAAAACCTTTCTCTTGAACATTTCTTGAACGTTTTTCTTAAAACGTCATTCATAAACCTTTTCTTGAAAACATGAAAAAGTTCTTCATAAACATTTATCGTAAAACATTTCTCTGAATGTTTTCCATAATATAACATATGAATATTTCATGAAAGGCATTCAAACAATATTAGAATGTATGACTCCATTTATGCTCAATTATTAACTTCAATTATGAGCATTTTATGAACGTTCTATAAACTTAAATATTCATTTCTTTCTCAACCTTTATTCTTGTTCTTTAACTTTCTTTATCTTATAACCTTCCTCTTCCTTACTTTACTTTAGTGTACGTACCAACTCATTAATCATGAGATCATAAACATGATGTTTCCCTTGTGGAAGACTTGAGACCATCAAACATTAAGGTCTTGTACCTCACCTTTAGGAGGTCAAACTTTAACTTTACTTTCATTACCTCATAACAAAGAGGCTGGTACAACACTTTCTTTTTATCTTTACATTACCTTCTTATTAACTTTAGTGAGCATTTCAAATGCAATCACATCATATGCAATACACTTGCAATTCATAGCTTATACCATAAAACCAATTGCATTACAAATGCGACATATTGCTTAACAAATACATCATAAAACGCAAATATATTTTGCACATCATAACTTGTATTCCTAACACTTGTTGCATGATAAATGCAACTTATTGCTTAATAGATACATCATAAAATGCAAACATATTTTGCAAACTATAACTTTTATTCTAAAACTTACTGTACAATAAATACAACTTATTGCATAGCAAATGCAACATGAAACTTATAACTTAAACTATTAAATATTTTGCATTGTCATAATGCAAAACATACTTTAAATACTTTTAAAAATCGTAACTTACACTTTTTAAGAAATGTTATGCATATCAATATGCAAATAAACCTTTAACATAATGGTTGCAAATTCATTGCAATTCTTTTTCTTGAACTTTAAAACTTTTTGCATAAATAATGCAAGCATACTTTAAAACAATTTACATAACAATTGCAAACACATTTGCAAATCATAAAAATAAACATTTAAAAATCATTTACTTCATGCTGCAGGTGAGGTTTGAAACTTACCCGAACTATGCTCTAGCGTTCTCTATTCTGTTCCTTTTTCCTTCCATTAGTCGGCCTCTGTGTCCTGATCAAACGACAGCCGACTCATTAATTAACTTTCTTTATTATCAATCCACTCGATTAATAATAAAACGTAAACATTAATCATTCTTTCCTTATTCATAACTTGGTATACTATCGGTCTACCGTTCTCTTACTCAACCTTATAAACCGTCAGTTTGCCTTTCCTTCAATTAGCCTTGTAACCCACCGGGGTTACATTTCCCTTTTAACTTTGTAACTCATCGGTTACCACTCGTTTACTTAAAACATCTCTTATTAAATCTCTGGTCTTACACGACCGCTACGTTACTTAACGTATTACGAAACATTTTCCATCTAATAACATTATGCTAAATCGGAGTGTTCGACTCCGTTCTCTTAAAAATGACGATTTTACCCTTAACGGGTTTTTCGTCAACCTTGTAACGTTATAAAACTCATTCTTACTTAAAACAGTGTAACAATCACTGATCATGCATTTCATAAATTTCTATGAAAGCATCTAAAACAGTTTATTCTAAAACAGTTCATACTGCATGCGAGATTCCTACTTACTTGAACTCCAAGCTAAGCAGATCTAGTTGTATCTCGCTGCATCTACAGTATGCAAAGCATCCTCTGCAGTGCTCCTCGAGCGACCATGAATGGCTAGGAATGCTTCCTGGAGATCATACATTCTTAAAAATGTCATTCTGGACTCCGATATTACTGTTTGAATCGCCTCGATCCGCGTGCAGTTGGTACTGGATGATTTTCATCGGAGTGAAATTTGCTCGAACGGAGGTCACCATTGCGTTCAGAGCGTCGAAACGAGTCGGGAGGCGGTCTCGGATCTTCGATCGGAGGTCCGGATCACTAAATCCCAATTTGGCCTTTGACCGGCGTTGACCGGCGGCGGTTGGCTCCGTTGAGGGCTGAGCTCGAGCCTACCCCCCCTAATTCGACCCTCCTGAGTCGATTGGTGGGGTCAATTTCACCCAATTCGGCCTCCATCTGCTCCAATCGAGGATGGATTTCATGGCGGAAACCGGCGGCTCCGATTTCCTATCTCCGGCGGAGATACCGTGAAATTGAGGTGGGGGAATTGTTCCCCGACCTCCTCTGAGTGTTTCCCCTACGATGGGGCAGCTCAACACCGCGTGGAACGGCGGCTCCACCTAGCTCCACGGCGGTGCACGACGGAGATGCCGTTCTCCGTCCTCCGGCCATCATTTCGTGCAATTGAGGTACCGAATTTCTTCCTCTCGGTCCTCTGAAGGTGTTTGTGCCTTCAATTTGGCACTAAACGGCCTAAAACGGCCAACCCGAACACACCCACGGCGGCTCACGACGGGTGTCTTCGTTCTCCGGCGAGGGGCGGCGGAATGGAGCAATTGACCGAGGGGTCTTGCTCGCCGTCGCCCTCTGATCGTTTTGGCACCGGCGGTGTGCCACACCGCTGCCATATGCGGCGGCTCCGACGGCGGCTCCACGGCGGCGACGGGGCAGCTCCGACGAAGCTGTTCCAGCCAAAATTGAGCTGGAAGATTGATACCATCTTGTTCCTCTCCTCACACTGAGTCCATAGACACCAAAATCACGTCGATTGGTGGTCGGACGGCGGAGAAACGACGTCGAAAAAATATGGGTTTCGCCGCCACTTTGGGCGGCGCGTGAGCCTCCCTCCGGCGGCTATTTGGGTGGCACGACACCTCGTTGGACTCAGCTCAACGAGAGCTTCCCACTGGTATGGGAGGTGTCAAAAAATAACGCCGGAATCTCAAACGAGATTTGAGGAGAGAGAGAGAAAGAGGAGAGAGAAAGTCTCGAATTAATGTGATATTTTCTGATTTTTTTCTTTTTTTTTTCATTTCTTTTCTTTTATAAAAGTATAAAAAGAAATTGTGGTCCACACAATTCAATTCTTATACTGCATTGCTCTAATACTGTATAATTTTCCGTAATATTATACAACATTTTCCTTTAATTGTACTTTGTCTTAATATAATCCTTAATTTAATGCATTAAAAATCTCGGGTGTTACATAATGATCCGTCTTGAACGTCATCATGAGAAAGTGTGAAAGTGAGCAAAAAGGATGGTTGTTTCGTGTGAATGCTATTGAGCTTGGTGTGTTTGGCACACCGTTTCAAATTCACCAGATCGAATCATTCACAGTGTAAAGCTATCAGCAGCTACAGTATTTGAACTCATTTTTTCAGTTTAAACTAATTTTACAAAATAACCTATAAGAAAGAAAGCTTTGTCCGATAATCAGTGAAGGATTCATTCAAACCTTGGATTTTATTCAATATTGGTGCTGTTTTAACAATGATCATGCTGCTTTGATTTTCAGATAACAACCTGAATTCTGACCATTTGAAGATCGTTGTTGTTTTCTTGTGTCAGCTATATTAAACAAAGGGACAATAATAACAACTTTCCTTATTCGAATCAGGTCGAATCTTTGATTTTAATTTTTTTTTTTTGGGATTTGAGAATAATCAACTTTGACTATTTTTGAAAATTTTGATCTGTTTACACTCAAACTGTCTATCTTTAAGTTCAAGAGCACAAGTATTCCAATTTTACTTATTTTTTAAGGTTAAATATGACTAACACCTTGTTTGATCAGAAAAACATAAGAATAATCTCAACATTTTTAAAACACAAAATGATTTTCACATTTGGATTAAACACAAAATATTTTGGTTATATTATTCGATAAACAAATTAATCAACAGGACAAAAAAATTGTTAACAAAATTTGAGTAGCCTGATAGTCTTTTAGAACTGTTGAACGGGCAATACTTCAGCAAAATTTCTCTATCCACATGATTGATGGGGGCACGTTGCATCATGTGGACACATTGCGACTTGCACTTTTTATATTAATCCTAGGCTTGCATTATGTATTTCTGCCCCGTAGAGAAAAGGAGCGGAAAACTGACAGTCCTTTGGAACATAGGTTCCCATTATAGGTTTGAATGTAAAATTTTGTAGTAATTTAAAGTTTGTGAGAGAAAAACGGTGCAGTAAAATTAATTTGAACCCAAAAGTTTTTGTTCGGATTTATGTTCTCAAATAGACTGTAACGTCCTTGGTGGCATGGACTTCCAAAAAGATTTTCGCATGTATTTTGTACAAAAGTTACTTAATTATCCCACTCTAATGAACAATTTAGTTGTTTATAATAATCAAAACTGAACAAGGCACTAAACAAAACCGGCCGAAAAAAGAATTGCTAAGACAATGGCCGGGGTAACTATTGTTGGTGAATTTAAGATAATGAGAAGCTACGGAAGGCGGAAACAAGGTCACAGCATGTTGGGCATTGCCCTTAAGAATATATTCCACCCTCTCTCGGATGGTCTGTGTGCAAAATAGGCTTCATGATGATCTAACCTTCAGGATATAACGACCTAAGCTTTGCAAGGGAGCACTACAAATACTTCGCCTTAGAACAACTATATTGACTTTGAACCTCTAGCAGAATGGAAAGGACAACCTCACACAATAAAGTTGGTGAACAAAATTTAGGGACATTGTTCTACAAGTTTTTATTTAATACCTCTGAATTACAGACAATATGAACCATAAAGTTTGTAAAATTCATGACATGAACTAGGAGTGTAATTGAGGGTTTTTTTTTTTTTTGAACACCTGGCATTGGGGTAGCGTATATATAGCATCACATAGAGATATCAAGGGAAGACGCTATAAAAAACCCAGCGGATTGAACTTTGTCACACTTCAAAAAATGTCTTGTATTTGCTATGCTGTTTAAACAAAATTATTTTGTCAAATAATTATATTCTCTTAATCAGCAATCATTCAGCAAAAAAACCATAATGCTTAATTGATATAAACCATAAAGCTTAATGATATATTTTGTATTCTAAATATATTGTGTGACATGACTGTGCATTTTTTAAAAATATTTTTTTTCTTATGGCATAAATCAATCTAACCCTAGAGTTTGTGGCAGTTTTGTAAAGGTCCCCAACACATATATGCATGGTATTTGAGTTCACGATAAGCTCTTAGGAAGCTTTGAAGGAACTATAACAAAACTTGCTTTGGCTAGTGCATTAAGTGTTAGGGATAAGACAATGCATGTAAGTCTACAAAACCAGGCCAAAAAAACAAGTGATGTTACTTTCAAAAACAAGTAAGAAAAAAAAAAAAAACACAAGTGATATTTTCCACTTGCCGTGCATGAGATATAAGGCAGGCAGTGGTGGATGGTTTAATTACATTATCGTCAACCCATTACTTTAAAATAGAGTTGTCTTTTATCAAAATTGTACATTTCATGTCAAATTTTATTTTTATCTCCACCCCATAACTTCAAATGTTACTCCTATAAAAGAATATTGCCTTTATCTTCCTTTTTATTAATTCCTAACAATTTAATCTATTTCACCAATTATCTTATCTTGGAGATACTCTTAATCAAGCTTTATGAAAGCTTCAGAAGGGGCTTCAACACTTGCACGACTATTTGAAGGCCATCCCTTCATTTATTTGCATAATCCCAAATAAACAAACATTGTAATAGGCTCCATAAACATTAAAAATATTTAATTTAAAAATTAAATATACAACAATGAAAACAGACTATTTATTTAATTTTTCTAATCTCCTTCCTTCGCCGCTTCTAATTACCGGTTTTGCTCTTGGTCATCACCCTCCCCCTCCTCTACTAATTCCTCCTTCCCTATCCTTCCCTTCCCTAGTCGCCTAGAAGTCTCCTTCCTTTTCTCTGCTTTCTTTGCACTGTGATCCTAGTATCATATTCCCTATTCACCAAATGAGCCAATAATCACTCAATTTCAACCAATAATTTACCGGTCTAGTAGTTATAAGCCATTAGTATCATTTATCAACCACTATAAACCTAACAAAATGAAAAAAATGTCACTTATTATAAAAAATGTTTGGTCATTAATTAAAAGGGATGGACAAAACCGACCATATACCTAATTTTGGTTAAAAAATAATTTCAATTTAAATTAAAAAATTTAGCATTAAATTACTAATCGAAGTATCAAAAATTAAAAGAAAAATAAAGAAAATAGTAGATTTTTCAACCTTTTTAAATAAAATTGTAGGTTTTATAAATATTTATATTAAATCACAAATTTATAATATACATAATTATTTATTGTATAAATAAAAATTAACCAAAAATCTATTTACTATAAATATTTCCATAATATAATATTTACCACAAATATTTTTCAAACAGGTTCCGGAAATTAATGATCTGTTTGGTTCGAGTATTTAAGTAGAGTATTTGAATAAAAATTTAAAATTTTATAAAATAAAATACTATAATAAAATAATTTAAACTGTGATTTAAATACCCAACTAAACGGTCGTTAAAATATCAAAAAGCCTCTGCAAAAATAACGATTATTATTTCCTAAAAAAAAAAAAAACGATTATTATTGTCGTTCTTGGACCAGTTGTCGCTGTGAGAGTAAGCGGAGGGTTTGGAAATGGGGAAACCTCAGAATTCGAGCAAGGGCGAGGAGCTTCACTCAGCGGCCCGGTCCGGCGACCTGAGCGCCGTTCAGTCAATCGTCAGCGCCGATCCTTTGGCCGTCAATTCCAGAGATAAGCACTCCAGAACTCCGTATCCTTCTCTTCTGTTGCCCCTTTTCGTTTGCTTCCTTTGAAAATAAATGACAATTAACTATAGTTTAATCTTTTGGACTCTTTACATGATTCAGTGTTGAAGTTTACTGATTTCCCATTAATATTTTTTCAAGATTTTTCTTTAATCAAGTATCAATGGCAGTTGAACGGCTTCAAGACATAGTTATAGGAATACTATGGTTTTTAGTGTTTACTGAGGATGTTGTTTTCTTCTCTTCACTGTATTTGTTTTTGTTGCAACTTTAATCTGTTTGCTTATGAGATTTGTATTCTATGTTCTACATGTTAAAGGATTGGATGCCTTAATCCTTTACTACCGAGAACAATAAAATCGTAAGAATCAAACAAACAAGTACACACTAAAATTTGTAGTGGTTCACCGTTAATGTGAAAGTTAGTTAATTCACTTTTAGGCGCTGCGGAATTTCATTGTGATGATGACAAAGGTTACAAGAGAAATCCACACACCTCATATTTGTTGTGTTTTGTCTTTGACACCCAAGATCGGTGCCCCTAACATAGCTAAATTTAGGGCAACCGAAATCACAATGTGCCCTAACTCTGTAGTAATTAGGATCCACACAGAACAGTCAACACTTCAATCATAGTTAATTGTGTCCCAAAAATGGTGGCGTGATATGGAGATATCTGTGGCTTTAAAAAGGTTGTGTATGATGATGAGTTATTTATTCGGGTTTAAGCCAGCTTTCGTGCTTGCCATATTCAAGTTTTGTGAATTTTGTTTATTAGTGGTTCTATCCTTTGTTGATCTTGTTCTGACCCCAACCTTGTCATGTCTTGTGCTAGACCCTGACCTCCACCTAGAGAGATATAAGGGAAAAAATGGAAAAAGGTACACTTAAAAGGGAAAAACAATACAACACCTATTAGATAATGCAGCATAAGTGTATTAATTTACTATTCGTATTAACTCATACAATAATGCGATCATGCTAAGCATTGTAGTAGTGTAAATAATACAATACAATCCTCTAATATGGTCTACCAAACATGCCCCATTTGTTTTCTAGACCAATAAACATAATTTCCGATGTCTCAATCTTGAAGAAACCCTTTCCTTCTAAATTATGTACATGTGTGTGTTTGTGTGCGTTTTGAATACCTTTTCTCTGTTTATGCATGTAGATTAACCATGCAGACCAGATCAAATGATCTGCCATCAAGTAAAGAGCCTTAACTAGACTAATTGAAAGTTTCAGGGTCATATTTGTCCTGATTTGTTATGTTCTACTTTTTCTTTGTGCGTCTAGTTCCTATTGCTAGCACACTGGTATCATGACGTTTTTCCTTTGACAACCAACTTGGAAAATAGACTTCATTTAGCAGCCTGGTCCGGGCAAGTAGAAGTTGTGAGTTATCTTTGCAATCATAGGGCCGATGTTGGTGCTGCTGCCATGGATGACATGGGTGCAATACACTTTGCTGCCCAGAAGGGACATCTTGAAGTTGTTCGGACTCTTCTCTCATCTGGGGCATCCATCAAAGCTTCCACTCGCAAGGGCCTGACTCCATTGCATTATGCTGTGCAAGGGTCCCACCTAGAAGTTGTCAAGTACTTGTTAAAGAAAGGTGCAAGTCTAAGTTCAAAGACCAAAGCAGGAAAGACCCCTCTTGATTGTGCAGGCAATGAAGAAATCCGCTCCTATTTGGAAGAATATGAAACCTTATCTAAGAATGGAGGTCTGAATTCCAAACAGAAAGCCCAAGAATCTAATCAAAAGCTTTCTCGGAAGGAAGAAGAGAATACAAGTAGTGAAGCCGGTAAAACTGTATGTGATGAATCAGAAGATAAAGGATTGAAGAGAAAGGGTGATGAAGATGAGTCTAAGGAAGACTCGGCAGAACCGAAAAAGAAAAAAGTTGTGCTCAGCCATCTAGTAAGTGAAGATGACACACAAGACGATGAAGAAGCCGTGTAGGTTCAAGTCTGGTGAAAAATAACTTTCGTTTTCCTAGCATCTAACAGGTACCACTATCACAGCATCTTGTTACTCTTTGGTGCTTTGGTGAGATCACTTGGATGTATGACTTATTAGATCCATATTTTCTTTAACTGTTTATCAAATATTTTTCCTAGCTAATCTTGTTACATTTCTCTGCTTCTTATGCTTTTGGGCATAATGACTTGTAATTGGATGGTTTTATTGCATTAAACAAGGCTAACCTTTTACTTTTTTACTGGAAAAAGTGGTAAAGCAAAAGCCTATTCAGTTTGCATTGTGAAAACAACACACTGGAAGCAAATTTTTGGTTGTTTGTCTCCTTTTAAACATTTTAAGGTGGAATATAGGAGAATTAGAACTATTTTATAGATGTAAAACCTATACAATGCTTTAAGATCATATATCAATCCTATTGCCAAATAATAATTTGTTGAACTGGTAATTGGTATTTTGTCATGATCATTGTGGTTTGATTCAGTAGAGCTTTAGATGGTTTGTGGCTCGAGCCTCCAGCTGTGAGCTATGGGTGTTCAGGAATCATCAATAACTGACCCGAACCCGCCGTACTGAACCGCTGCTCTTGGTACTGTGGCTCCAACAAAACAAAAAGACTATTTTACCCTTTCAGAGAAATTATTAACAAATAGTTAATGCACAATATAATATTTAGATGAATAATTGTAATTCATCATTTCAACTCTCCTTTCCTCTTAGCAAACAGGATAAAAAATTAATGTACCTCTCTATACTTCACAAGCCTCATCCCTCTAACCGTTTACCTCATTCCCACGTTGCATCCCTTTAACCAAATGGAGCCTTAGTATTGACCAAAATTTTGGTCCATCTCACAATTAGAATGGAGCAGCTAGGGAACCAAGAGTTTCACTTTGAAAAGTTTGCGACCCAAATTCGTTCTGTTGCTTTCTTGAATCTTGTTTTTTGAAAAGTGGAAAATTGAAGTGTATTACTTCTTCCTATTTGATCGGATGTTTACGCAGATCAAGGATGAAAATTTTGTGGAAATTTCAAAAATTTTGAGGTTCCGAAATATCTTTTTACTTTATTATCGTTTTTGGTAAAATATCGAGGAAATATTGGTAAATTTTGGTAAAAATATCGATATCGAAAAATCTGTATTGTATTTTGTACAAAATTTTGATATGTATCAATATTTTATTGAAAATTTCCGAAATTTAATAGTTTTTTCTCTTTAAATAATTTATCAGTATTTTACATTTTCAATGAATAAATATTTGTCCTATACATATTAATTTTGTAGCAAGATTCAGCCTTCACCAAAATCTTTTGTCCTTTAGTTGTTATTTTGAAATGAAAAAAGCATAAAGTATTAATGACTTCATGAGAACAATTGGGAGAATTCATGGTTTCCTATTCATGGAAATATAGTGCAAAAAAGTCAACAAATCTACTTGTAGCATATTTATAACTATATTCAGTACTACTCAAATAATATGTCATGTCACCAATATTGCTTGAATTAATACGAGAACCCAACCATATTTGAGTTTCACAGAACTGCCTTTTGGTATTAACAAATATAATATTTATGGAATTTATTATGTAAACCATGTTTATTTATGTTTCTTTTTAATGTTTATTGTATCTAAAGTATTAGAGATACACTTTATATAAACTTTCCATAATTTCTATAATTTTTGTTGATAATTTTCTTGAAATTTTCATAAAATTGCAAAACTGATATTTCCATCGATGTCGATATTTTCATCCTTGATAGTGATCAGATGTCCTTCTTAACTGTTGGGTTGATTAGCACTCAACTCCAAAGAAAAATTGTATATTTTTTGGTTTAGAAAGATGCTCATTTATAGGTTGATGGTTCCTTTTTTACCTGCATTCCTTCTGTTATGCAAAAAATTCTCTTGGACTTTCGCACAAGGTAATTGAATAAATCAAGTTTAGTGAAAAAGTATGGCACAATGAAATGGTTTGTCAAAACCCTTAGTTTATTTTTAATTTTTTTATTTTTTTATACGAGAGTATTAGATAATTTTTAAGTCAAAATTGAAGATTGATTGTGAAATGACATAAATTTATGTATTAAATCTTATTTGAAGATATATATATTCATTAAAATAAAAAACTACAAGTGTAACATTTAAATAAACGTGAAATACAAGTATAACAAGGTAAATAGCTTCAACTTTTATTAGGAAAAATTTTAATTCTCTCCAACTTGGGTTTGAATTTGAGTTGCCTCCCGAATTGGTATTTGCTTTTTTTAAAAAAAAAATGAAAAGAAACAAGACTCTTGTTTGATAATAAAAAATGGTAAGAGAGGACAAGCTATCATCGAAGAATCAACACCAAACAAAAACTATAGGTAACAATCCTGAATCAGTATTTATGTATGTGAGATCCATTCTCTTTCTGTTTTATTTTTACTTTTCTAGGAAATGAATCTTCATTCAATTAAAAATTAATACAAACAAAGATTCTTACAGCCGCCTACTAGGCACAAAAGATCATGGATACTGATTGGATCCACTAGTAAAGACAAATAAAACACAAGGACAAAAGATGATGTCGAGACCCATAGGAGAAACCCACTCGACACTCATAATAGAGCTCATCATCGGCTCGTTATAAGAAACCATAGCTATTGATGGATGAAACCAATAAACTGAATCAGATCTACCGTAACGAGGGCACAAAAAACTGACATAGATGCAAATCTAGCTGCCAAATCACCACACACAATGCTACTAATCAAAAGTGTACAATATAAACCACGCTCGGAGGTGTGGAGATCATCTCCTTTATTACATATTCAATGAAACATAAAACACCATGTGCAGGCAGAAACATTATCACTTTTATTGAACAAGGAAAACCAAATACAAACACAACTAGAACAAGGAAGATCTAATGGACAGAATCAGATCTACCCTAATGAGGGCGTAAAAAAGCCGACATAGATGCAAATCTAGCTGTCAGTCACCACACACACAATGCTACTAATCAACGGTGTACAATATAAACCAAGCTCGGAGGTGGGGAGATCATCTCCTTTATTATAGATTCAACGAAACATAAGACACCATGTGCAGGCGAAAACATTATCACTTTTATTGAACAGGGAAAACCAAAGACAAACAAAACCAGAACAAGGAAGTTAACTTCCTGCCAAAAGGGAAACCGCAGCCTCCATCTTCCATCTTCCTAGCTCCTCCTCAAACCATCCTCAAGTAAGATCCATACTCTTGAATCTTTCTTTTTCTTGACTTTTTTTTTTCAAATTTCCCCTTATGTAAAGTTTTGGATAATTGACATGAATAAACTTATCAGGACTTGTATGATAATTAAGGCTGAATTTAGCGGATAAAAGATAAAACGAAGTAGAAGTTTTCCCACAAAGGGTCAAACACTTTCTTTAGCGTGAAGACTAAATCATAATCAACTGTTTTATTTTTGGGCTCTCTCGGTTACAAATTCATGGTTTCCAAGTGGCTAATTAATTCTGCAGGACTTGACAGACAAAACAAACGACGTTCGTAGTACCCTGTTCAATAAGCAGATATGAACACCATGTAAACTAAACATATGAAAATTAAAAAGATGAACACAGTGATATGGTTATTTAACATAGCCAAAAACCCTTGCGAGAAAAAACCACAGGTGCTATTCACACTAGAGATAAAAAGGATCCACTAATATTGAATTATGGTTGTAAGGATTGAAATTACAAGAAAGCCTAAAATTTCCACCAATATTGAAACCCATGTTATATCCTTATGCGTCTCTTCTTCCTTCGAACTCCTTGTTTTACTCCAAGTCGACTTTGCACTCCTTCGGTTTAAATGAAGTACTCCGAGCCTTTAATCCACGAATAGCTTTTTCACAAACTTTTTGTGTTTGAAGTAAAATGCACTAAGGCAATATAGGGTTGAGAGCTATTTTCTAGACGTCTCAAAACTCTCAAGGTTTTTATTCTAGTTTTCTCTCACTTGGAAGCTTTAACTCTGTAGTCATAAGTCAACCTCCTTAAATCAGCAAAGGCTAGGCATGGGAAGTGTCTAGATATGTTCACTAAATCTAACCCTCGAATCTCAACTAATTCAACTTGAAATTAAATTCAATAGCTGAAAATATGCAAGATTTACATTGAACTGAAATTCTGAAAAGGTCGTGCTAACAGTACATGATCTTCTCGACTGTTGCCTTCATGGATTGTGTCTACTTGCTGTTAAAAAATACAATTTAAAGGATTTAAAACTGCAGAGAAAATCTGTTATTTCCTCCATATAAATCTCAAACATAATTTGATCTTGTCAAAGAAAATCTTTGCAGAAAATCATAGAGAAAGTTAAGCCAATTGATTGATGAACATAGACTCATTTAAGTGCAAATTAGCTTAACTAAAATCCGAATTTAGAGGATATGAAAATCTATAACACAAATTCAAATTTAAACTAGTGGAACCTCCAGCCAACAGGATACGAACTATCCTCATAATATTCCATGTTTAAATCAAAGCACAAAATCCAAATTAAGCTTTAAAATTCAAAGTGACTTGCCACACAAGCAGTCAAACACTCCAAATCCGATATAACACAGCCATATTATTAGCAAACACAATTGGATAAGTAATTTGACATTTGAACCACACATAATCTAGAATCTTGAAGAGAATAAACTTATCCATTGAGCCACTAACAAATTGGAATAAAACAAATGAAAACTCAAACAAAACTTACTGGGAGAATTAATTTATAATTCAAGCTCTTTTGATCCAAGAAAGCAACACAAAATTCACGTGTAAAGATGTACACGTTTAGGGTTCAAAACCTAACAAATTCTTAAAATTTTTGCGGGCTATGAAAAATTTTTGATGGCCGGATCTATTGATAAAAGACGACTTATATAGTGGCTTGGTGCAAATGTTGCGTTCTAAAGGCCGAGAGGGGTGAAAACTAAGGGACAATGGAGCAAAGAAAAGAGACCTAAAAGTGGCAACAGAGCAAACCCCACAATGAAGGGGCGGTATGGCGAGAGACACGAAAGGCTTGGCAAAACGTCCAAATGGAGAGACATAAAGAAACCATAACGACGAGAGAAGGTGGTTGCGGAGGAGAAAAGTGTCCAAATACAACGGTGTTAGGAAAATGAGACCAAAGGAAAATATATATGCAAAAAATAAGACGAAGTATATCATCCATAATCATTAGAAAGGAATATGTCACCCATTCTTTGACTAATTAAGGTTATTTCTTTGGGTGATAAATTCTCACCAACTCACGTGAAGTAAAAGGAATTTTTCTTATCACTCTTGAAAAAAAAAATAGAAAAAATTACATGTTATGCCTAAGTTTTAAAAAATATGTTTATTTATGTCACATTTAACAAAGTTATGGCATACTATCACTCATTATGTCACACTTAGATATGCATGGCATATTTAAAATTTTTTTAAAGACGATGTTTATAAAAATTCCCTATTAATAATTTAAAATCATACTGAACTACACTAACATCTTACAATAAGAGACAATGTAGGTAGTGTTGTTTTTGCCTTAACCTTAATCAATTTATGCAAATAATTTGCTTTCAATACATAAATGCATAAAAGAAATACTCATCACATGACAATACAGCACAATCATGAAAATGTTTATTAGTTCCTACATAAAGTGCAACATTTTTTTTTCAGACAAAATATATGTCTTGGTTTTATCTTACAACAAATGAGAAACATATATGGCATTACTAAATTAATCCAAAAATTACCATATCTTAAATCACACCAGAAATGTTTTGAAAATCAAATTAAGAAAAATATACGATGCAATTTGGTTAATTATGGTTTTGAATTTTCAAAATGCAAATCAAACCACATATGACAATGAAGCACTAATTAGATGCCAAATCAAACTATAAAGTAGTAATGGCTACACTATACCATATGGTATGGTGTGGTTTCAACAGATTGTAGAATTAAGGGGGTGTTTAGCAGTGGTGGGAACCACTCAGTTCCCACCACAATCTCAGTTATGAATAGTGTAAAGCTCTCACATGCTACAGTAACAATAAAAAAATATGCTACAGTATAAAATTCTCACATGCTACATTAAAAGTGGTTCCCACCATCGGTTTCCACTACCATTTCAAACACCCTATAAGTAGTGGCGTCAATACGAGTTGTCTGATTTGGCCAGACCTATGCAAGTCAAAAGGAGAAAGCAGGCCAGGCCGAGGCAGCCTGCATTAAGAATTGGTCGGGCAATAATCATGAAGTGTAGGCCTAGCCTGGCTGGCCTAAGGCTGGCTGTTGTCATCCCATTTTTTATATAAGAATATATTATAAAAAAAAAAAAAAAAACTATGAGGGCAAGTTTGAATTGGCCCAAACTTCATTTGAGCACTTAGTATGAGAAATTGGGTTGGTTGGCCTTGTTTGGTTTTATGAGGGTCAGTGCTCGGGCCAAACATTCAGAGAGAGTGGCCCGTTCGACAAGGCTATTCGAGTTCACACATGTCAATGCCTTCTTCTTTCGTTCGTTTTCTTTTAGTTATAGTAGCTTTCTCGGTCTAAATGACACCTCTAGTATCAAGCAGTAGATGAGCCAGAATTTTATTGAATGGATATATAGTTATATGTTTTCATAATGAATACAAAAAAATATATTTCAATTATTTAGTGAGGGCATGAAAATGATATATCTAAAATTTTTTAAAATTTTTTGGAGTAAAAGATCATTTTTCATGGCCCCACTCAAACGGTTATCTTACCTAGCCCTACTCATGTCTTTACTGAAACGCTTGTGGACCTGGTCCATACTCAATCATTTTATCCGTTCAATAAGGCAGCGTGATACTTTTGCATAAAAGCTTGTGGAAAACCGAATGGCTACCACGTTCAGATATACAGTTACAATCAAGGAAGAGAAAACAAAATTGTACAGAGAGCTTATAATTAATTAAATTTGAAAAACATGCGAAAATTGAGAAGAATCTTTTTCCTTGAAGGAGGATCATTCGCATTTTTTGAAAATGGATGCCAAGTTCCAAAGAATATTGGATTAATTACAAAAATTTCCCATGAACTATACCTTTTGTAACACTTTGCTCTCGAATTTCAAAACGCAATATCTGTTCTTCTAAAAATACGAACTGTTAATAAAAATGATCATTTTATTAGAATTTTGAGAGCAAATTGAAAACTTACTTTAAAATTAGGGGTATTTTGATAATTCCACTTATAAAAATAATAAAAAAAATTAAATCTATAATAAAAGTAGTCTTTATATTTTTTTTTATACAAGGGGGGGGGGGGGGGGTGGTGGGCGGAGGAGAAGGGTAATACCATCATTATTGAGTGGGGTTCAGCGTGACTCGAACGCTCAATCTATGGTTAGGGTGAGGGACTTACAACCAACTAGGCTACCCTCACTCGTCAAAGTGGTCGTTATTGATGATTAAAAAATTCAATTAAAAATATAATACTATAAGGATTCCTTGTTTTGATATACTAATTTTTAAATTTTTTTATTAATTTTATAATACTCAAAAAGTATTTTAAAATTTTAAAAAAGTATATGTAATAGTGAAATGGTTAATTTTTAAAGTATTAAAAGTATTAATATATACTAGTGAGATTTAAAAGTATTTTGTAATTTTTTTAATTATATATATTTTAAAAGAATTAAATTTATATTAATACTTTTAAGATTTTAATACTGTTAGAATTAACCATTTCACTAGTATATATCACTTTTAAAATTTCAAAATATTTTTTAAGTGTGAAAAAAATTAATGAAAATTTGAAGATAATTTTAATATATTGAAAAAAGAATTCAAATAGTATAATGATTTTAGTTAATTCTTTTGCTTTTAATCATCAATAATGACTATTTTTATCACAGGTTTAATTTTTTAGTTATTTTTATAAGCAAAATTACCAAAAGACCTTTCATTTTTAAAATAATTGTCAGTTTTCTATTAAAATACCAAAAGAAGGATCATTTTTGCTAACTACTCATCCTTTAGGGAACATATATTACGTTTTAAAATTTAAGGGTATAATGTTATAAGGGTATAGTTCAAGGATAATTTTTATAATTAAGCCAAAAATACTATTGGTGATGAAGAGAGAAATAGACTTTAAAAGTAACCACCCTTTCCAAATGTTCAACGAATTTTGAGCGAAAATGGGCCTGAGGGACGTTCTATTGAAGAGCCAAAACATGGGTTGTTGACGTTTTTTTTTTTTTTTTTTTATTCTTTTTTTTTTTTGAGGTTGGCATTTTTATGCTGACTTGGACAAGGAAAAATATTGCAAAGATAATGAGTCTTATATTCTTGGCAATAATTCTGGACTCACCTGCTCCATTAACTCAATCGATTTCTCTGTTATATTTAATTCATGAATCTAATATATTAGCGCCCATTGAGGAAATTTAAGATTTTTGGTATATAAACACACACACTCCTCATAATAGCTGGCGTCCATTTTGGGAAAAAAGGGTGCATTCAATGGTTCTCTGCTGGGAATCTTCCTGACTGTCTTCTGCCATTTTCTAATAATATGCTTTGCTAAAAATGGTGAAAATTTGAAAAAGGGCCACCTAAAAAATTTAATTGAAGAAATGTTTTTTTTTACACAAAAAAAAAGTCTTTTAGACAGAAAAATACTCAAATTATTTTACAAAAAAATGAAGAAAAAAATAAAAGCAAAAAAAAAAAAACCTCAATAGAATGAAAAAAATGAAAATTAGAGCAGTTTTTTTTTTACTTAAAAAGCTTAATTTTTGATGCAAAAAAAAAAAGATATCATTTGTCCAAAAAAAATTTCTCTTCAGGCCTTTTGTCAAAAGCCCCCAACATAAAAATGTCGATGTGGAATGAGATAAAATATTAAAATTTAATTACCTTTTAAGATATTTTATCTTTATTTTTTATTTTATACTTTAAATTTAGGTTTAGATTTATTTTAGGAATATTTTAATTAATTATCATTTTAAAACATGGCAACATGCCAACTACTAATACTATTAGAAATAAATTACACATTTGTAAAGATTAAAAATTAATAGTTCATATTTAATTTTAAATAATTATATAGACTAAAATGCTTTCAATTTAATCCAAATTCTTGAACAACAAATCTAAATTTTTCTCTTTCTTTCTATTGTTTCTACAACACGTACTTACTGTGGGTATGGAACATGCATCATGGTACCAAACCCCTTTAAAAGATGCCGCGAGTAGTCCTTTGACGTGGCTCCCTCACGTTATCTTAATTAATCCATTGGGTGGAGGGTTGAGATTTTTTTTTTTTTTAATCTCATAAATAGACTCTGACGTTTACCTTGATTCTTAGTTTAGTGCGTGACATTTAAAATCTTATTTTAGGTCTATAATATATTATTTTATTTTAGTTTTAGTCTTTCTATCAATTAAATGTTAAATATTTTATAAAATATTCTTAAAAATGTCTCATGTTGAACCTTATTCTATTCTTTAATTTGCTTCACTTTTGGTCTCTAATCTATTTTTCTGTTACCCTTTAGATCCCTCCATTAGCAAGATATTATTAAGGATCAATTTTTTTAAAAAAACCAAAGTGAAAAACTAAATACAACGATTTTGATTAATAACTAATATAAAAACAATTTATCATATTATTATTTGGATGAACTTTATGTTTTTTAAAGGTAGAATTGAATATTTAATCTCGATTTATTATATATACATGTATATATATAGTAATTATGATGTTTAGAATTATGGTGTATATAAATATACATACAAGTATATGTATTAAATATATAAATCAAAATGCATAGCTTGTTATTTAAAATGCATGATTATCTAATATGAATATATTGGCATTAAAAATTCAACTTATCAATTTATAAACTAAGATTGATCTTACTAAAAATATGATAAAATTGTTTTTTCAATTACATGCATCAAAATCGTTATATTTAGTTTGTCACTTTGGATTTTTCAAATTTTAGTCCCCAATAATTCTTAATTATAACAAAGGAATCAATAGTGAAACAAAAATAATAGGTCAAAGATTAAAATTAGACCTTTTAAAAGTTTTCCATGAAATATTTAACTCGTAGCTGACAAAGAGATCGAAGCTGAAACAAAGTAATAGATTAAGGACTAAAGTGCGTCTTTTAAAATGTTAAGGACTAAAACAAGGTTGATGGTAAACCTTGAGAACCATTTGTAAAACTAACTTTTTTTTAATCGTTGTTTGAGATCTTTTTTCGGTTCTTTCATATCCATAATAGATGTTATCGTGCACTATTTTAGTGTAGTATTCGGTCAGTTATCACAATATGAAACACAAAATCAAACACTTTTTTTTTTCTAAGATCACAACATAATTAAACACTCTCATACATTATAAATTTAACATCAAACTCAGAAAAAATTATAAACTTTAATATATCTTAAAACCATTGTGATATTAAGTTTTCCAGTTCGAATTAAAAAAAAAAAAAACTCTAGTTTAAACTAGTTTTATTATAGTGTTTTCATTCATGAGATTTAAATAATGTAGTATTACCCGTTTGAATTTAAACAATCAGATCCAAACATCACATAAGATATCAACATTAATTCCAGAGAAAACCAACAAAAAAAAACCCAACATTATTCTAAGACGAAGCTAACAATATATTCTAAATTTAACAACCAACATTCTACACTTTGCGCAACTCAACCAACACATTATTAAACAATGTATGCAATAACAAAACACTATAATAATTACCTGAACGTAGCAAAGAAACTAAAACACGTCAAACACTTTCAACATAAAAATAATTCCTGAATCGAAATCAAACAAACCAAAACACGCCAAACACTTTCAACATAAAAATATAAACCGATCCTCATAAACTATAAACTTAATATCAAACAAATATTCCTGAACCAACATTCGACGTAAAAATATAAACCGGTCCTCATAAACTATAAACTTAATATCAAACAAATATCCCTATAAATCATAAATAATCTTGACGAAAAAATCTAATAATAATTACCCGAACGTAGCAACTCAACCACCAGACTATCGAAATCCGTATTTTATCTAAAAACCCTAAAATTTTATTTAGTATAAATCAAACCAACAATAACAACACTAGCACTTCGCTTTTCTAATTCTAATTTTAAAAATCAAATAATACTGGACGGTAGAACTTTTACTGTTGGGAAATTTGGATCAACAAAATTCCTCTCAAAATCCTCCTTTGCAAAATATCAAAGAACAATAGAGAAATTAGAAAATATAACATAATGATTTATGTAGAAAACTCTTAAACTAGCAAAAAAGCACGGTCATTGTCACAGACAACCAAAGAAAAAATTCATTATGTAGAAAATTGTTACAACCACACTCTCCTTAATTTTTCTCACATCCAAAACCCAATTACACTCAGAAAATTGCTCACTCAAAATTTTCTCTCTATGGGATTAGATACACGATCCTAAGAAAACACTCATTAACAAAGTACTAACCGTACCCATATTGAGGAGCCAAATGCCCCCACAATATTCTACATGCTTAAGAGATTTTCTCTTCTCCTTGGGATGTTAAACAATTAAGGGGATGGGGTATTTATAGTTTTCAATCCTCCCTCTTCCTTCTAGCATTGACATTGATTGCACACCATCCTTGATATTCACACTAGCTTCCATCTATAAATTCCTCAAGTCCATTAGCAATCAATACATTGACAAGCTGATTCTTCCACAAGAGGTAGTTGTTGCAGTCTAGTTTGATTGTGAGAGGATGACTAGGTGTAGGTAATTGGACTATGGCATATAAAACAGACTTTACCACATGATTAGATAATGTGCTATGTGGACGGTTACGTGATTGGTTAAGATAAAGTTTAATAAACTTTGTCAAAATACAAAGTTTAGATAGTTTTTAAAGATTGAGTAGAGGCCAAAATATTTTCTAGATAAGACATGAAATTTGTATGAAATGACGAGAGTACACCGTTCTTGACGTTTATACTAGTAGCACACCATTCTTGACGTTCACAATTGTAGCACACCATTCTTTATCATTTATTTTTTAATCAACTTTAATATTTACAAATGAAACTTGAACATTGAAAATCATCAGGTAAACATTTATGGAAAAAAATAATAAAAAAAAGATCTAGTAATCCTAAAGTCAAATGCTCTTTTCACTATTACAACAAATGCCATCTTACAAATGTAGCAATCTCGGCGTCAACAGGGGGTACGTGGCAGTGATGGTTGAACGGCGAATGGAAAAAGAAAGGGGACAGTTGTGCAGCGAAGGAAAGAAAAAGAAGGGGAAGGCAGCGGTGGTAGAGGCTGATGGCTGCAGCGAGAGCGGTTCACAATAACATCGAGAGTGGCTGGGGGAGACAATAGAAATGACTAGGGCCAACGATTTTGGATGTGCCATCTTGACTAGGATTTGTGGGGTCTAGGTTAAACGCCTCATCTTATGGGTTTTATGAATTTACATAACACAAAAGACTTAGTGGCACATTTTTTCATTTATGGACATTAGACAACTGTTTTATAAGACAGTCCTCCTATTCCCATCGTCTACCTCTAACGTATAATTTTTTTGTATTGGGTTGAGATTCTTTTTTTTTTTTTTGACCCTTGAGCTCGCTTTTGAAATTTAAGTCGACCGCAACCCTTTCAAAAGGTCGGTATAACATTACCTTGATAGCTTTTTAGGCAAGAGATGCAACAATGGGCCGAGGCCTGTAGGCCGGCCCGAGCCCGTTCCACTACAGTGATGGGCCGGGCCGTGTTTACGGCCCATAAATACTTGTGGGTTGGGCTAGGCCAATATATGTCAGCCCATGGGCTGGCCCGGGATAGCCCATGAAAAATCATAGGCCAGGCCTGGCCGGCCCATCTAGGCCCATAATGGGCCGGCCCATCCTGGCCTACAATGTGCCAGCCCATAGGCCCAGGCCAGGCAGGTCCATCTAGGCTCACAATGGACCAGCCCATGGCGGCCCATGTAAGGCCCATATAGGCCCACAATGGGTCAGCCCATCGAAGGTCCATTGTGACCCAATTTCATATAAATATATATATATATATATATATTTAGATATATTTTTCTATGTCCATTCATGGGTGAACATGGTTGAGTATGACCTTCTTCAGTAAGTCATGTAAGGCCCATTGTAAGTCATATATTATCACATCAAAAGACTATACATTTAATATATATATTATTTAATACATATAAGAATTAAATATTATATAATATATATACATGCCATATTCACCCGTGAGTGAATATGGCATTAGATTTCCCCAATGCATATCACATCACAATAGGCTTGACAAGTTCTTTTTCTATTCTTTTTATTTTTTTCTTATAGGCATGCTTTGCTTTTGAGACGTAAAGTTTAGAATCAGATGCTGAATCTATAGGTCATGTATTATCACATCAAAATACTATACATTTAATATATATATTATTTGATACATGTAAGAATTAAATATTATATAATATATATACATGCCATATTCACCCGTGAGTGAACATGGCGTTAGATTCCCCCATGCACATCACATTGCAATAGGCCTGTCAAGCTCTTTTTCTTTTCTTTACTTTTTCTTTTATTTTTTTTTCTTGTAGGCATTGTTAGTATGTGTGGAGCTTAATTATTACCCTGAAGTAGATTACCCTTACGCAAAGGTTATACGTGGATCAACCTTCACGGAAAGGTCAACGTGGGGATTTCAAAGGGGGTGGTAAACCCCTCTCCCGAGGGTTGTAGGAGGCGAAGCCCCTTAGGCAAAAATTTTATATGCAAGTTTATTTTACATGAAGGTAGTTTAGGTTTTTTACATATTTGCTTTTGAGAAGCAAAGCTGAGAATCAGATACTGAGTCTATAAGTCATGTATTATCACATCAAAATACTATACATTTACTATATATATATTATTTAATACATATAAGAATTAAATATTATATAATTTATACATGCCATATTAACCTGTGAGTGAACATGACATTAGATTCTCCTATGCAATTATAAAGGGACAGGCCTAACATAGAGGGTCAGAAGGAAGGCCTGTAATGTGCAAAGCTGAGACATTAAGTCTTCAGCAATTGTCCAATCAAATCACACTTGAAAGAAAAAAATAAAAAAAGATTTAAAAAAAATAAAAAAAATAAACTTTTTTACCTATAAAATAAATGTAGAACATTCATAGAGATACTCATTCAACAAACTTCTAAAATCTTATGTATTGTTTTTTTTTTTTTTTACATTACTTAGAGTTCTTCAGAAAGGAAAAAAAACTTGAAGGCATAATTTATATAATTTGTTGTTCATTAATTTTGTATTGTTATAAGTTAATTTTATTGTGTAATTATTTTATTTAATTTCTATGTTACATTAATTTATTATTATTTTTTATTGAAGCTATGGCATCATTGCATAGAGAGAGAGCCAACGTTTCACATTTGGTGATCAACGAAGAAGAATAATTTAATGATCCATTTGAAGAAATTGGAGTTGACTTACTATCTCAAGTTGATGGCTCCCTTGAAGTCACTCGTAAGGGCAAAAGGAAAGTTCAACGAACTTCACCAGTTTGGAGTTACTTTGATCTAGTAACATGTACAAACAAGAATGGCGTAACAGAAGAGCGTGCAATTTGCAAAGTATTAAACAAGACTACATAGATAAATCCTCTTTTGGCACTGGTCACTGAGAGAGGCATCTCAAAAAAAGCAAAGCTAAGCATGGTATAAGTGGTGTTGATTGTCGTCAACAAACACTTCAATTTAGCCATGATGGTAAGTTACCAATTGGTCATATGACCAACAAAGAGCTAGAGAATGGCATGCTAGATATTTGGCTAGTGCTCAACAACCAATTAGTCTTGCTGATGATCTAGCCGTTGAGGAGTACATTCAAAATGCTTATAATGCACAATATAGGTGTGTTTCAAGAACTACCACAAGAGCTGATACCATGAAAGTTTTTCATTCAATGATGGAAAAGTTAGTAATTGAATTTAGTTCATTCACTACATCTGTTGCATGAACATCTGATTTGTGGGAAGGTCGTACCAAAACTAGTTATATCTGTATAACTGCACATTATGTGGATAAAGATTGGTCTTTTCAAAAAAGGTTAATTGCTTTTCGACCAATGCTTTATCCGCATGATGCCAAGGCCATTCATGATGTCATCATGGAGGTTTTTGATTTTTATGGCATTAAAGAAAAGGTTTTGAGCATCACATTTGATAATGCATCTGCTAATACTGCTGCATTAACCCTTTCAAAACAACATTGAGACCACTACATAGCGAAACACTTTTTCACCAAAGATGTGCTTGTCATATTATTAACTTGTATGTTTAAGATGGCATGAAATTTTTTCAAGGTTATTTGAAAAATATTCAAACGGTCTTGGGTTACATAGCATGTTCTGGCTCTTGAATTGAAGAGTTTGCTAAACTTTGCAAGAGAGTAAGCATGAAACCCAGAAAACTTCCAACTAACATAGGACACCGGTGGAATTCAACATATTTGATGCTGAACGCATGCCTACCATACAAAGAGGTCAAAACCTTGTATCACAACTTGAAGAATCCAACTGAGCCGCTTCAAGAATTTGATTGGCAAATTGCTTCATGTTTCTACAATTTCTTAAAGGTTTTTTACGAAGCCACTCTCCAACTGTCAAGTGTGTACTATCCCACCTCTCCTCATGCATTACATAAATTGTACGACATTGCTGCAACCTTCGATATGCATAGAGATTTTGACATGTTTAGGGAATCTGTTGAGTTCATGGAACAAAAATTCAAAACATATTGGGAACATGTTCCACCTTTGTATTGCATAGCTGTTGTATTGGATCCAAGAGTTAAATTAGCTGGTGTTGAATATTTGCTTAAGGGTATAGGGGAAAAATTAAGGATGCATTCTGGCATCATAACCATTCAAAATGTGCAAGCAAAAGTTAACAACATATTTACTGTATATAATGAAAAATATGGAGGAGGCCAAACAATATCTCCTGCACCTTTAGCAAATACTACATCTGTACCACATGGTTCTTCATGGGCAAGTATGATTAGCTACACTAGATTTGGTTTCGGTGCATCATCCACATCTTCAACATGTAGTGAATTGGAAAACTATCTGGAAACAAATTTTGCAGTATTCATTTTCAATGAGCAAGGTGGTGGTCATGATTTCAATAAGTTTGATCTTTTGTTATTTTAGAGATCACAGTCAAGAACATTTCCTATGCTATCTAAAATGGCTCGTGATATACTAACCATACCAATGTCCATAGTTGCAAGTGAACAAGTATTTAGTTGTAGTGGTAGAATACTTGATGAATGGCGTGCACGTATGAGTGACGATATTCTGAAAACAGTAATGTGCGTCAAAGATTGGGAGGATGCTCGTAGAAGAAGCCAAGAAGTTCAAGATGATTGGGTTAATGACTTTGAAAATTTGGATATTTCTGATACTCCCACTGGGAGTAATACGTTGTAATTAATTATGAATAATATTTTTTATGTTTTTTTATTTTTTTTTAGTAATTTTGTAAACATCTTATGTGTAATTATCCTGATTGTACTCTTTTTTCCTTACCAAAGTTTTGTCCTACTGGGTTTTCCTTGGAAAGGTTTTTAACGAGGTAATCGTAAATAAAATATCCCTTTTTATATTTCCCTTGACTATTCAAACTTTTATATTTGTTAACTTATTTAAAAATTCAAAAATAAAAATAAAAAAATTAAAAATTACATACTTAGATGGGCTGACTCATTTAAACCCATGATGAGCCAAGATAGGGTGGCCCATTTAAGGCCCACGGCATGGCCCAACATGGCCCACGGCATGGCCCAACATGGCCCACGGCATGGCCCAACATGACCCACGGCACGGCCCAACATGGCCCACGGCACGGTCTATGTAAAATTGGCCTGCGGGCCAGGCCGGGCCAAGATAATTTTAATATGGGCCGGGCCCAAAATTCGTAGGCCGGCCCGGGCCGCGGCCCTTGTGGGCCTAAGGAGAACGGGCCGGGCCGACCCATTCTTGCATCACTATTTTAGGCAGTGGAAGGAGCTCAATCTTGACACTTTGAAGGGGCTGGAATGTTCTGATTTTTAAAGTACAATCACTAAAAAAAAAATAGATTTTTAGTCACATTAGTTTTTAGGAAAACTTGTAATCACAACAATTTTATTGTGATTAATGTGCATTTAGTCATAATTTTAGTTTAATTTTTGTTGGGGCTAAAATTTTTAGCCATGAGATTTTTAGTCATAGAACACATCCATGACTGAAAACCCGTGGCAAAAAGTTTCAGCCATAACAAAAATTGAACTAAAATTTGTGAACTAAATGCATATTAGTTGTTGTGACTAAAAGTTTTCTAAAACTGTTATGACAAAAGTTTAATTTTTTGTAGTGAATTATTGGACTGATCCTTGTAAATGCTTAGGTCAATTCTCGTTGTGCGCTTACAGTGCAAATCTAAAATGACAAATTTGATCATCATCATATATTGAACCTCACATCACAACAAGGAGGGATAATTAAATTCCTTATATTAACATTGATTATTTCAAGTAAACATTTAAAAGAATATTTTTATGATTTTTTCCCTCTCAGAAATAATAGCAAGTTAACGCTGTGAGCATATTTTTTTAAATCCTCTCTGCTCATTTTCTAGTCATTTCATAGTTTTATTGATCTTTTTTTTTTTATAATTTTTTGCAGTATTATACCATGAACAAGCAT
This sequence comes from Artocarpus heterophyllus, assembly GCA_025403435.1. Lineage (NCBI taxonomy): Eukaryota > Viridiplantae > Streptophyta > Magnoliopsida > Rosales > Moraceae > Artocarpus > Artocarpus heterophyllus. The sequence goes on along the minus strand of CM046344.1, from coordinate 12,047,455 downwards.
GACTATTATTGACGTTACAACAGGACCATGAGACAATGTATCATTAAAAAGGAGAAAGCTGGGTGGGGCTTTATTTATAATACGACATTTTACGCCATATTAGATTCCTTTGGACAGTCCACATCAAGCAAAAGATGTAACAACAAGAAAAAAGAAAAAAACAAGCATGAATCGTTTTGACGTCACAACAGGACGATAAGAAAATGTAACATTAAAAAAGAGAAAGCTAGTTTTTTGGCTTCATTTATAATGCCACGTTTTACGCCATATTGGATTCCTTTGGACACTGTACTTCATTCAAAAGACATAACAACAAGAGAAAAGGAAAAAACCAGTATGAATATTATTGACGTTACAACAGGACCATAAGAAAATGTATCATTAAAAAGGAGAAAGCTGGGTTTTTTGGCTTTATTTATAATACCACATTTTACGCCATATGAGATTCCTTTAGACAGTCCACATCATTCAAAAGACATAGCAACAAAAGAAAAAAAAAAAAACATATGCCCACTTGGGTTTTTATTTTTTTTAAAGACTTCTCAAATAGGAAAAAGACTGGCGATTTTTTTAGAAGCTTTCAAAAGACATAACAACAAAAGAAAAGAAAAGAAAAGAAAAAAAGGTATTCCCACTTGGGTTTTTATTTTTTTAAAGACTTCTCAAATAGGAAAAAGACTGGCGATTTCTTAAGAAAACTAAGATTTTTTGCTATATAAGGCCTTTGGTTTCTGTTTTCCATAATCAAAACAAGCTATTTCGTAAATTAAGTTTTGCTTGCTTAACAAAATCAAGTGAGAAAGGCAACATGGCTTCTCCAAAGAGCAAGATACTAATATTTGGAGCCACTGGGTATCTGGGCAGGTACATGGTCAAGGCCAGTGTCTCTGCAGGCCATCCCACTTTCGCCTATGTTCGACCGATCAAATCCGACTCATCCGATGATTCTTCGAAGCTTCAGCTTCACAAAGATTTTGAGTCCATGCGAGTCACCATCTTCCAAGTATATCATATACATATAAATATCTTCAACTTATAATTTTCTCACATAATTAATTATCTCATAGTTTTTCCATATTACTAAACTTAAAATATTTCAAATCATGCGTGACATCGGAAATTGCAGGGTGAATTGGATGAGCATGAAAAACTTGTCTCGGCGCTTAAACAGGTTGATGTGGTGATATCTACGTTGGCTGTTCCTCAACATCTTGAGCAGCTCAAAATTATAGAAGCCATGAAAGAGGCCGGTACTATAAAGGTAAGGTACCGAAAAAAAAAAAATTATCGAAAAAATTACATCATGTGTCCCTTTGTTATTGTCTTATTTCATGTATTTCTACTTTGCCACGTCAATTGAAATATCAAGTCAATTAATACATAATGTCATATTAATTAAAATGTTACGTCATTTTAAATGACATAATATAATTGGAAAACATAAAAAGGGACACTTAACATGATAACACCCGTATTAGTTTCATCGAAATGGCATAATTTGAGTTCAAATATAGGTATGTATGTGAACCTTCTTTTTTGTTTGTGTTTGTGATCAGAGATTTGTTCCTTCGGAATTTGGGAATGAAGTTGACAGAGTGAGCGCATTGCCTCCTTTTGAGGCTCTGCTTGAGAATAAAAGGGAGATAAGAAGAGCCATTGAGGCAGCAGGGATTTCCTATACTTACGTTTCAGCCAACTCATTTGCAGCATATTTCATTGATTATTTGCTCCATCCACGTGAAGACCGTGATGAAGTAGTCATTTATGGAAGTGGTGAAGCCAAGGGTATATTCTCAAAATCGAACTGTTAGCCACAACACACACGTATATATATTCCACATTTTTTCCTTAATTGGCAGCTCATGCATGTGCAACAAAAAAACAAATCATGCATCACGTGCTTTACACGTGATACCAATTTTAAAGGGAACAGAAACTGACATCACAAGAGTTTGGTCAAGATCTTTTGCTCTAATACAATATTAAATTATGCATCTCTGAAAAGTTTAAGCTATTAGAAAGGGACTAGTCATATGTTCTAAATCAAGAATTCAAAGACTTAGTGGTCAAAACTAATAAACTGAAGATCCAGTTATCGCTTACTAAAGAGTTTGAAAACCGCTTGCAACAATTACCTTATGCTTAAAAACGAAGAAGGGGAACAAGAAAAGCTTAAGGGCTTTTGAAAAGTTACCTAGAGGAGTAGTATGTTTAGGAAATTCAGTACAATCAAAGGTTGAGTAAGGTTTCTATAAAGTTCTTTTGTATGGAGTACTTATATATATACACACACATACATATGTCATATATATGTATATATAAATATATATATGTCTTGTATCTAATTATCTTTGGTTGGTAGCCGTGTTGAATTACGAGGAAGATGTGGCGGTCTACACAGTGAAAGCATCAACTGATCCAAGGGTGGCCAATCGTCTGATCATTTATAGGCCCACTGAAAATATTACATCTCAGTTGGATTTAATATCTTTGTGGGAAAAAAAAACATGTCGTACTCTCAAAAGAAGTCATGTTCCTGAGGATGAGATAATCAAGCTCACTGAGAGTAAGAAAATTTATATACTACAAGTTGAATTATCTCAAGTTGGTTTTGTGTGTGCATATGTCGATAGGTCACCTTCTGTTAAAAAATATTCATAATAACATAAATATTAACATATTTTAAATCATTTATGGTAAATAATTCATTACGACACATAAAATTTATAAAGTAATTTTATGGTAAATATACCGTATATGATTATCCTATATTTTAAGCCAAAAACAGCTTATTTTAAGTTATTTTAAATAAGATCTTTATCTTACGGGTGCTTCTTTTTTTTTTTTCTTCTTTTCTTTTCTTTTTCAAAAAACCCTCCCCATTATGCAAGGGCAAAAAAAAACAAATAATAAAAAAAAAGAACCGTTCCTGTTTCTATAATTATTATGACTAATAACCATACATATATAATTTACGAAATTGTGTGTGTGTGTGTGTGTGTGTACATGTACATGTATAGGTATATGTATTTGTGTGTGTATTTTTGGGTTCATTGCTGATGTTTGACGGGAGGTAGTATATTGTACGGTACTAGGTGCTTGAGGTACTTTGTAGCCCCCAGCAAGGAGACCATTGGTTGTGATACTGACTATCTATCTAGATCGCCTGTAATTGTTTACTCTAATTTGAATCACATACTTTTAGAATAGTCTGTCTTCTACACAAAATTTGTCTGGAATTGAAAGTTTATTGTCGTAGAGGTCCTTTAAATGCTTCCAAAAGCTACTTCAAAAATGATGGCTAGAAGATAGGAAAAAGGAACATAAAAGTGGGTTGGAGAACAATAAAGAACATTTTTTTAAAAGGTTAATAAAGAATATTGTAAAGATATTTTAAAGAACATTTTATGAAATAGACTTGGGCAACTATATTAAATAGTAAATCATTTTATAGTTTTTTTTTTTTTTGGTTTCTTTCTGCTTGTAAAATCAATATATATACGAGTATTGTTAATTTCTATTTTATCTCATTTCCACAAATGATAGTACATAACCGTCTTCCATTTCTGCGTTCTGATTTTACGAAAAATATGCATGTAGCTTATAATTATATCTTATAATTGGGCCATTATTGAGATAAAATCCAAATAAAAAAGTTATCTAGAGAAATGATCTTCTAGTGTGTATAAAGGTTCATATATTAATTTAAAACATTATAAGTTTTTTATCATTATTTTTTCCTTTATATGTTGACTTTATAAAGAGAGACGTTTCCTTTTGAGGAAGTAAAAAGAAGCAAATTATATGAAAAATACACAAGACTAAAGGGACAATTTTTTTTTTTCGATCTTGAAATTTTGAATTGTTATTTTTTTGTCGTGATTACAGATATACCTTTTCCAGAGAACGTTCCACCGGCGATTCTTCACAACATATTCATTAAAGGAGATCAAATGAGCTTTGAACTTATGGAGGATGATTTAGAGGCATCCAAGTTATACCCTGATCACAAATACACATCTGTTGACAATTTGCTTGATATTTGCTTGGTTGATCCTCCCAAGCCTAAGTTAGCAATATTTGGATGAGTCTAGTATTATTTCTTTTTTATGTGTGTTATACACACACCCATGGCAGCAAGTTTACTTTTCTATTTTTATTTTTATTGTTTTGTGTGGTTCAAACAAACGTTTGATCATTAAAAAAACGAAAACAAAAAAAGAAGAAAGAAACAGACGTTTGGATTGTGGATTTTAAATGTGATGGTATATTTTTTATTTGAACTATAAAATGAAAAATGGGCTTTGGCCATTCAAAAAAAAAGCATGGTTTGGACTTATAATTTGAATATGGTTTGGACTTATAATCTGAATTCACGTTTAAATATGTAGTTAAAGTATAACTTTGAATATGAAATAAATTTTAAAATTACATTTGAATGAGTGTTAAACTATGAGGGAATTAGAAATGGGTTATACCATTGTAACAATTGATTGTAGACTCTCTTTTACCCTCTCTGCTGTAGATTGTGACACTTGTCCTACTTTTTCCTTCTTTGAAAAAGCTGTTGTGCAAGCCCAATGAAGAGGACATTGTTTGCGCCGCCCACTAGATGCTGCAACGCCTGTTCAATGCCACTACAATTTTGCTAAAAAAATTCCAACACCAGGAAGGTGGCACTAAGACGCTAGCTCGAGATTGCTGAATTTGAATTGCTGTGCCTTTTGAATTATTACGAGCCTTTGTGATGATTAGTTGTATACTTTCATACAAAAGTGAATACTTATTATTAATATATATATATATATATATATGTTGTAATAGTTATATTGTTTTACGAAAGAATATCTTTATATAAAGGTTGCATGAGTTACAATAGTTGTAACATTGTAACATTACTAGTTAGACCATCTCCAACCAATACTATGTTTTGGGAGATTTTGCTACTTTAGCATTAAATTTTTCTCTAAACCCGATGCCAAATCCGGCCTCAAATTGTCGAAATTTGAGGCATTAAAATTGCCAAATTTTGAGGACAAAATTTTTATAAAAAAAAAGAGAATTGTAACACCCGATTTTTCTTCAGGCTCATCATTCTCAATAAGTTTGTGCCTAAACCCCAAGCCATAAAAAACCCTAGTTTACACGTAAAAAACCGTTGTGGAATCTCTTATAGTTGCCACAACGGTAGATTTTACGATGGTTTTATAACCATCGTTGTAACTTTACACGGTGGTTTTTAGCTGTCGTGCTATATTAAATTTCTACTAGTGTGCATTCTAAATTAGAAAAGTACATACACTAATTCAAACGTGAAAGGCCATAACACAATTAGCAATGACTCGACCCTAACAGCAAATCGGACACCAGTACTGGCCATCACTGCACTTAGCCACATCAGATTGAGGATTGCCAAAGCAAGTAGATAGCCCGAAACCACCACCCACTTGCTTGACACCACACACCCAAGCCCAAGCGCGTCTCTCCAAACCCAACATTGATGGTGAAACCACCAGAGAAGAGAATGTCGCGCTGATCAACTCCTTCCAAGGGGCTGGGAGTCTGCCAGCCAGCTTAGGGTTGATGTTGAACTCCAGCCCTTCGAATCCTCACACGGAAGTGGCAAACCAAAGAAAAAAAAGGGGGGAAACCCTAACAGAGTGCAAACGGCGGCCTATTAAATATGTTATATAGTCCATTTTTAATCACGAAAACAACTACTAATTTAGAGAAGACATTATTCAATCAATCTAATCGAATAGTACTTTTTAGTCAACTTTTATCACCTAGATGAGATCGATTGGGTGACTGATTTTTTTGCCTCTTCTTCCCTATGTGTTTTAGACATTATGGAGAGAGAGGCTTATTACATATGTCCCTATCTAGAAAGGGACATGAGCTCTGGATTATTCAACCACTGACATGGCCGTGTGAACGCTTGAAAATCCATGGATGTTCTTTTGCTTGGATGTAACAACAAGGCATTACCTATCCATTCAGTCACATGCAAGGACCAAGGAAAAATTGGGATGGATGTGACTCCATGGGTTCTTGGAGAACTTGGAAAGTAAGATTAAGGATATGTTTGGTAAGTAGATTCGAATTAGTGATTTAATTTGAGTAATGTGATTTGAACTAAAAGTTGTAAACTAAATACATATTAGTTGTTGGGACTAAAAGTTTTCCAAAGGACTAAAAAAATTCAGTTTTTAATTTGTAGTGAATTATTGGACTGATCCTTATAAATGCTTTGGTCAAATCTCGTTGTGTGCTTACAGTGCGAATCTAAAATGACAAATTTGATCATCATCGTATATTGAACCTCACATCACAAACAAGGAGGGACAATTAAATTCCTTACATTAACATAGATGATTTCAAGTAAACATTTAAAAGTATATTTTTGTGATTTTTTCTCTCAGAAATAATAGCAAGTTAACAGCGGAGCATATTTTTTATATCCTCTCTGCACTTTTTCAAGTCTTTTCATAGTTTTATTGATCTTTTTTATTTTGCTCCTGTGCATTATTATATATTAGATTCCTTTGGACAGTCCACATCATTCAAAGGACATAACAACAAGAGAAAAGGAAAAAAAACAAAAAAACAAGTCTGAATTTTATTGACGTTACAACAGGACCATGAGAAAATGTATCATTAAAAAAGAGAAAGCTGGTTTTTTTGGCTTTAAACGTTTTACGCCATATTCGATTCCTTTAGACAGTCCACATCATTAAAAAGACATGACAACAAGATAAAAGAAAAAAAACGTATTCCCACTTGGGTTTTTATTTTTATTTTTAAAGACTTCTGAAATAGGAAAAAGACTGGCGATTTTTTTTAGAAGCTAAGACTTGTTGCTCTGTTTTCCATAATCAAAACAAGCTATTTAGTAAATTAAGTTTTGCTCGCTTAAAAAAATCAAGTGAGAAAGGCAACATGGCTTCTCCAAAGAGCAAGATACTAATATTTGGAGCCACTGGGTATCTGGGCAAGTACATGGTCAAGGCCAGTGTCTCTGCAGGCCATCCCACTTTTGCCTATGTTCGACCGATCAAATCCGACTCATCCGATGATTCTTCCAAGCTTCAGCTGCAAAAAGATTTTGAGTCCATGCGAGTCACCATCTTCCAAGTATATCATATACGTATAAATATCTTCGACTTATGATTTTCTCACATAATTAATTATCTCATAGTTTTTCCATATTACTAAACGTAAAATATTTCAAATCATGCGTGACATGGGAAATTGCAGGGTGAATTGGATGAGCATGAAAAACTCGTCTTGGCGCTTAAACAGGTTGATGTGGTGATATCTACGTTGGCCGTTCCTCAACATCTTGAGCAGCTCAAAATTATAGAAGCCATGAAAGAGGCTGGTACTATAAAGGTAAGGTACCAAAAAAAAATTTATGGAAAAAATTACATCATGTGTCCCTTTGTTATTGTCTTATTTCATGTATTTCCATTATGCCACGTCAATTGAAATATCATATCAATTAATACATAATGTCATATTAATTAAAATATTACGCTATTTTAAATGACATGATATAATTAGAAAACGTAAAAGGAAACACTTAACATGATAAAACCCCTAATATCATGTATTAGTTTTATCGGAATGGCATAATTTGAGTTCAAATATAGGTGAACCTTTTTTTTTTCTTTTGTTTGTGTTTGGGATCAGAGATTTGTTCCTTCGGAATTTGGGAATGAAGTTGACAGAGTGAGCGCATTGCCTCCTTTTGAGGCTCTGCTTGAGAATAAAAGGAAGATAAGAAGAGCCATTGAGGCAGCAGGGATTTCCTATACTTACGTTTCAGCCAACTCATTTGCAGCATATTTCATTGATTATTTGCTCCATCCACGTGAAGACCGTGATGAAGTAATCATTTATGGAAGTGGTGAAGCCAAGGGTATATTCTCAAAATCGAACTGTTAATAGCCACAACACACACGTATAGATATTCCACATTTTTTCCTTAATTGGCGGCTCATGCATGTGCAACAAAAAAAACAAATCATGCATCACGTGCTTTACACGTGATACCAATTTTAAAGGGAATAGAAACTGAGATCACAAGAGTTTGGTCAAGATCTTTTGCTCTAATACAATATTAAATTATGCATCTCTGAAAAGTTTAAGCTATTAGAAAGGGACTACTCATGTTCTAAATCAAGAATTCGAAGACTTAGAGGTCAAAACTAATAAACTGAAGATCCAGTTATCGCTTACTAAAGAGTTTGAAAACCGCTTGCAACAATTACCTTATGCTTAAAATACGAAGAAGGGGAACAAGAAAAGCTTAAGGGCTTTTGAAAAGTTACCTTGAGGAGTAGTATGTTTAGGAAATTCAGTACAATCAAGGTTGAGTAAGGTTTCTATAAAGTTCTTTTGTATGGAGTACTTATATATATACACACACATATATATGTCATATATATATATATAAATATATATATGTCTTGTATCTAATTATCTTTGGTTGGTAGCCGTGTTGAATTACGAGGAAGATGTGGCGGTCTACACAGTGAAAGCATCAACTGATCCAAGGGTGGCCAATCGTCTGATCATTTATAGACCCACTTGAAATATTACATCTCAGTTGGATTTAATATCTTTGTGGGAAAAAAAGACATGTCGTACTCTCAAAAGAAGTCATGTTCCTGAGAATGAGATAATCAAGCTCACTGAGAGTAAGAAAATTTATATACTACAAGTTGTATTATCTCAAGTTGGTTTTGTGTATGCATATGTCGATAGGTCACCTTCTGTTAAAAAATATTCATAATAACATAAATATTAACATATTTTAAATCATTTATGGTAAATAATTCATTACGACACATAAAATTTATAAAGTAATTTTATGGTAAATATACAGTATATGATTATCTTATATTTTAAGCCAAAAAACAACTTATTTTAAGTTATTTTAAATAAGATCTTTATCTTATGGGTGCTTGTTTCTTTTCTCTTTTTTTCTTTTCTCTTCTTTTTCAAAAAATCCTCCCCATTATGTAAGAGCAAAAAAAAAAAAAAAAAGAACCGTTCCTCTTTCTATAATTATTATGACTAATAACCATACATATATAATTTACGAAATTGTGTGTGTGTGTGTGTGTGTACATGTACATGTATTGGTATATGTATTTGTGTGTGTATTTTTGGGTTCATTGCTGATGTTTGACGGGAGGCAGTATATTGTGCGGTACTAGGTGCTTGAGGTACATTGTAGCCCCTAGCAAGGAGACGATCGGTTGTGATACTGACTATCTATCTAGATCACATGTAATTGTTTACTCTAATTTGAATCACGTACTTTTAGAATAGTCTGTCTTCTACACTAAATTTGTCTGGAATTGAAAGTTTATTGTCGTAAAGGTCCTTTAAATGCCTCCAAAAGCTACTTCAAAAATGATGGCTAGAAGATAGGAAAAAGGAACATAAAAATGAGTTGGAGAACAATAAAGAACATTTTTTTTAAAGGATAATAAAGAATATTGTAAAGATATTTTAAAGAACATTTTATGAAATAGACTTGGGCAACTATATTAAATAGTAAATCATTTTATATATATATTTTTGGTTTCTTTCTGCTTGTAAAATCAATATATATACGAGTATTGTTAATTTCTATGTTATCTCATTTCCACAAATGATTATACATAACCTTCTTCCATTTCCACGTTCTGATTTTACGAAATATATTCATATAGCTTATGATTATATCTTATAATTGGGCCATTATTGAGATAAAATTTATCTAGAGAAATGATCCTCTAGTGTGTATAAAGGTTCATATATTAATTTAAAACATTATAAGTTTTTTGTCATTATTTTTTCCTTTATATGTTGACTTTATAAAGAGAGACGTTTCCTTTTGAGGAAGTAAAAAGAAGCAAATTCTATGAAAAATACACAAGACTAAAGGGACAATTTTTTTTTTTCGATCTTGAAATTTTGAATTGTTATTTTTTTGTCGTGATTACAGATATACCTTTTCCAGAGAACGTTCCACCGGCGATTCTTCACAACATATTCATTAAAGGAGATCAAATGAGCTTTGAACTTATGGAGGATGATTTAGAGGCATCCAAGTTATACCCTGATCACAAATACACATCTGTTGACAATTTGCTTGATATTTGCTTGGTTGATCCTCCCAAGCCTAAGTTAGCAATATTTGGATGAGTTTAGTATTATTTCTTTTTTATGTGTGTTATACACACACCCATGGCAGCAAGTTTACATTTCTATTTTTATTTTTATTTTTTTGTGTGGTTGAAACAGACGTTTGATCATTAAAACAAATAAATCAATAGATGTTTGGATTGTGGATTTTAAATGTGGTGGTTTATTTTTTATTTGAACTATAAAGTGAAAATGGGGCTTTGGCCATTCAAAAAAAGCATGGTTTGGACTTATAATCTGAACATAGATTGGACTTATAATCTAAATTGACATTTGAATGTATAGTCAAAGTATAAGTTTAAATGTGAAATAAAGTTTGAAATTATGTTTGAAGGAGTGTTAAACTATGAGGGAATTAGAAATTGGTCATACTATAGTGACAATTGCTTGTCCACTCTCTTTTACACTCTCTGCTTTAGATTGTGACATTTGTCCTACTTTTTCCTTCTTCAAAAAAGCTGTTGTGCAAGCCCAATGAAGAGGACATTGTTTTCGCCGCCTACTAGGTGCTGCAACGCCTGTTCAATGCCACTACAATTTTGCTAAAAACATTCCAACACCAGGAAGATGGCACTACGAGGCTGTCACGCCCCGGAGTACGGGAGGTGACGTGGCGGAATATTTAGATTAATTAAAAGAGAATTTAATTGAAATTAAGGGTTTAAAAATCCAATTAAGCAAGAAATAAAGAGATTTTTCCACCACATTTGATAAAGAATTTAAAATCGTTAAACAAATAACAATAATTGAATAAAAACCGCGAATATGGGTTCCACAACCCACAACTTGTGCACACACATGGATCTGACAATATCACAAATACAATTACAGTCCAAGTACCAATAAAGTTAAGTCTTACATGCCTTGATTAATAAATACAGAATGTAAATAAATTCTCCTATTGCTCCTGAGTTCGGTCCGAAGAATCTTCTCCAAACCTAAATGGGAAACCACCTAGAGGGGGGAATTTAAAACAATAAAACGTGAGCGAAAGGCTCAGTAGGACTAAGTTTTATAAAATAATTTAATACAAAGAAACATAACATTATCAGGAGTTATACAGAAAAGGAACTTGAATAAATAAATAAATAAATTGAGTAGAACCGTTCTGACACAGAACAGTCTACTCGTCAAATCCAAACACCAGTTTACTTTTACCTAGGCAAACCATGATATCACCACCGTAGTGGCCCAGCTGGGTTTCGGGACCTGCCCCCAAGGTCGATCACGACCCGATCTCTGATATGGCATCATGCCCATGTGTTTATTATCATTATCATTCAAAACCCAATTACCGAGTGTTGTCAATTACATTCATTATGAAATTCATTTCATGTCACGGTATATAAAAAATATAACCGATAAAACCATTTTCAAACAACCGTTGAAAACATTTTGATAGAAATCCTTTTCAAAGCCAAATCATTTCAAAACCAGGCTACCAAAGAAATAGGATAGAAGTCCTACCTCAGTACTCGTGCCGGTACCCCACATCCGTAATCCCGATCCGCTATACGTTAGCTCCACGGAACCACGAACAATCCTAGATACAAACTAAGTCGATCAATATCTAGTTCGAAACATTCTATGTTACTAAATCATTTCATGATGTCCTAGTGTGCCATTTGTATCATTAAAATCATCCTATAAGGTTGGGATTTAAATCAGGGTTCAAAACAGTGAAAACGGGTAAAAATCACAAAATTTTCCATGCCTCGGTCGGCCTGCCGGACGCCCTGCTTCGGCCTGCTGAACTGTACAGTTCGGCCTGCCGGAAGCAAAGTTCGGCCTGCCGAACATTTCCCCAGATTCGGCCTGCCGGTCGAAAGAACACCGGCCTGCCGATCATCACTCCGGCCTGCCGAACATGAACTTCGGCCTGCCGAACTGGGAAGATCCAGAAATCCCAGCCACGGGTTTCTCGATCCCCAAAATCCAAATCTTGTTTCTAACCTGTTTTTCTCAAATCCCAGGCATGAAAAACAACTATAATTGATAGAAAAACATTCTAGAACATGTTTGGAATCATTTAAACAACATTTAAACTCAAAATCTTCAAAAATCCGAAAATGAGAAAAAGAGGAGAAAAATGAAAATCTTGAATCCAATCCGTTTTTCTTCAATCTAGGTTTAGATTCTAGTTGTTCTAAGCTCATTTAACACAAATCCACGGTTTTCTAAGCCAAAACAAACTTAGATTTCAAAAACACACAAAATCAAAAATTTTGTAAAAAGTTTAGAAATTTCGAATCTAACCTCGAATCGAAGCTTCAATCCGCGTTCTCGGTCGCCGAATCACGTCCCCGAGCTTCCTCCTTGCTGTTCCGAAGCTTGGATTCGAATGGAAATCAAAATTTTGAAAGAGATTGAGAGAGAGAGAGAGACTGCCGAGAGAGAGAAGAGAGAGAGAGAGAAGAGAGAGAGAGAGAACTCGTGAATGAGGAGAGAGAGAGAGAAGAGAGAAATAAATAGAGAAAATCGGGTGGGCGGTTTTACTGTGCGAAAACCATGTGCCGCCCACGGTTTTGTAAAACGGAGTATTTTTAACATTTTACAAATTGTTGTGTTTTAAAACTCAAAACATCATTTTAAATCAACAAGGAATCTTTTGAACACATCAATTTAACAAAACAACCAAAAACTAAAAATCCAACCAAATAATCTAATTAAAGTTAAAACTTTAATTATGGCACACTAATTCATCATTTTCATTACATTAATGTTAAATAAATTTCGGGACGTTACAGCTCTCCACCCCTTAAAGAAATTTCGTCCTCGAAATTTACAACTCATCTCAAAAGCAAAACAAATGCGGATATGACTCCCGCATACCCGACTCTAATTCCCAAGTGGCTTCATCAACACCGTGATGCTGCCACACGATCTTTACCAACGGTATCTCACGACGACGCAAGCTAATCACTTTCCGGTCGATGATCTGAATCGGCACTTCTTCGTACGTCGTATCCTCCTGAACCTGCACATCGCGAAACGATACTATCTTACCCTGCTCAGGTGGACACTTCCTAAGCATAGACACATGAAACACATCGTGCACATGAGAAAGTTTGGGCGGAAGATCAAGCCGATAAGCGACCACACCAACACGCTGAGTGATCTCGAACGGCCCAATATACCTCGGCGCGAGCTTCCCACTCACTCCGAACCGCATAGTTCCCTTACGAGGTGACACCCTCAAGAGAACAAAATCTCCAACCGCGAATTCTAAAGGTCTACGTCTCCTATCCGCGTAGCTCTTCTGCCGACTCTGAGCTGCTCTCAACCGATCCCGAATCACCGCGACTTTCTCGTTGCTGTCACGAATCTCATCTGGCCCAAGAATAACTCTATCCTCCGGCTCGGCCCAACACACAGGTGACCGACACGGTCGCCCATACAATGCCTCAAATGGTGCCATACCGATACTCGCCTGATAACTGTTGTTGTACGCGAACTCCGCCAAATGCAAACATTGCTTCCAATTCCCGCCGAAGTCCAACGCACAAGCACGCAACATATCCTCGAGAACCTGAATAACCCGCTCAGACTGTCCCATCAGTCTGAGGATGAAACGCCGTACTGAAGTTCAAATCCGTACCCAAAGCCTCCTGAAAACTCCTCCAGTACTTAGCATTAAACCTGGTGTCTCGATCAGAGGTGATGGACAAAGGAACTCCATGCAACCTCACAATGTTCTGCATATACAACTCCCCGAGAAGTCTTCCTGGAACACGTCGACCTAAACGGAATGAAATGCGCCGATTTCGTCAACCTGTCGACCACAACCCAAACTGCATCATGCCGCTGCTCCGTCCTCGGCAAACCTGTGAGGAAATCCATCGTCACATGCTCCCATTTCCACCCTGGAATAGGAAGCGGCTGAAGCTGACCTGCAGGCTTCTGATGCTCGGCTTTCACCTGAAGACACGTCGAACACTTGGCCACGTACTCGCGAACATCTTTCTTCATGCCTCTCCACCAATAGTGCCTCTTCAAATCACGATACATCTTGGTGCTCCCCGGATGAATAGCAAACTGAGACCTATGAGCTTCATCTAGAACGGCTTTCGTCACCTCGGCGATAACTGGAACTGCAAGACGCTCCCGGAAGTACAACGATCCATCTGCATGCACGCTCCATTCCTCGAACTGCTCCCCGTTCTGAATCCGCGACCAAATCCCCTGCAAATGTCGATCCTGCCACTGACCTTGCTTCACCATCCGAACAAGAGCTGGAGTCGCTTCCACATGATATAACGAAACTCGATCACCGTCGTCACGATACTGTAGCCGATACTCACTCACTGTCGCATCCCTGCTCCAGTCCTCAAAAATCAAACAAGCGAGAATCCCTGAAGACTTCCTGCTAAGCGCGTCCGCTACCACATTAGCTTTTCCGGGATGATACTGCAACGCGAAATCATAATCCTCCATGTACTCCACCCATCTGCGCTGCCTCAGATTGAGATCCCTCTGAGTGAACAAATGCCTCAAACTCTTGTGATCGGAGAAGACCTGAAACGATGCTCCATACAAGTAACATCTCCAAATCTTCAGCGCGTAGATCACCTGCTGCCAGCTCTAAATCGTGAGTAGGATAATTCCGCTCGTGAGGTCGTAGCTGTCTCGATCCGTATGCAACCACACGTCCATGCTGCATCAACACGCATCCAAGTCCGCGTCCTGAAGCATCCGCATAAACCTCATACGGCTCATCACTACTAGGAATAACTAATACTGGAGCTGAAGTCAACCGGTTCTTCAATTCCTGAAAAGCAGACTCACAGTCTTCATCCCATTCAAACCTGACATTTTTCTTGGTTAACCTCGTCAACGGAGCTGCAATCTTCGAAAAGTCCTTTACAAATTTCCTGTAATATCCAACAAGACCTAAGAAGCTGCGAATCTCCGCTACATTCCTTGGTCGTTCCCATTCCAATATAGCTTCAATCTTGGACGGATCCACTGAAATACCATGCTCCGAAATGACATGACCCAGAAATTTGACCTCAGTCAACCAGAACTCACATTTTTCCCTCTTAGCATACAACTGGTGCTCCCGCAGAGTCTGAAGCACGATCCGAAGATGCTGCTCATGCTCCTCCCATGTCTTAGAATACACTAGAATATCATCGATGAACACGATCACAAACTGATCCAGATACGGCCTAAATATCCTGTTCATCAGATCCATAAAAGCTGCTGGAGCATTCGTCAACCCGAAAGACATAACCAGGAACTCAAAGTGCCCATACCGAGTCCTAAAAGCTGTCTTGGGAATATCCTCTTCCTTGATCCTGAGCTGATGATAACCTGACCGCAAATCAATCTTCGAGAAGTATCGCGAACCTCCCAACTGATCAAATAGCTCATCAATCCTAGGCAAAGGATACTTGTTCTTCACCGTAACACGATTCAACTGCCGATAATCCACACATAACCTGAGAGTCCCATCGTGCTTCTTAGCGAACAAAACAGGTGCTCCCCACGGAGATGTGCTATTCCGAATATATCCTTTATCAGCAAGCTCCTGAAGTTGCTTCCTTAATTCCTTCATTTCTGTCGGCGCCATCCGATAAGGTGCCATAGAAATCGGTGATGTCCCCGGAAACAACTCGATACCAAACTCAATCTCCCGATGCGGTGGTAATCCTGATAACTCGTCGGGGAAGACATCCTCGAACTCATCAACCACCGAAATCGCTACACTACTACTCGAAACATAGGGCTCGCAATCTAGATTGGCAAGAAAAGCAAAACAATCTAGATTCCTTCGCCCTCCTAGACATGACTTCATGAGACGCTCACTCATTAGCCAATCACCACCACCCCGGTAAGTGATTACCGTCCCCCTATCAGACACTAGGGTCACTTTTCTAAGTTGACAGTCCACAACTGCACTATACCTGGACAACCAGTCCATCCCTAAAATCACATCATAGGAACTCATGGGGAGTATAATCAAATCACTTTTCAAAATCTCATCCCCAATCTTTATTTTACAAGATTTACACATACAATTTACACACACCCGCCCCAAGGGAGAAGTTATAACTAGGGGTTCCTTAAACTCTTCTACTTCTAATCCCAAGGCATGTACAAAGGAACTCGAAATGAGAGAATGAGAGGCACCGGTATCAAATAAAACGCGAGCTAGAGATCTAGAAACCAAAACCATACCATCGACAACCGCGTTACCAATCTGAGAATCTGACCCTCCAGATGCCATTGCATGAACCTGCACTGGCGCTTTCCCTTTTCCTCTACCGACATTACTGGGTCCTGCATTACTCGGCCGATGCTGCTGAGATGGAGACGACTGCACACTACCTGTACTCGGAGCTCTATACTAAGGAACACTGCGCTGAAAATACTGCGGCTGCTGTCCCCGTGCCGGATATGAGAATTGCTGAGGAGAAAACTACGGATACTGCAACTGCGGGTACTGCGGAGGCGGAGGTAGGGTCTGAGGCTGAGGCTGAGACGAACGACTGGCATCCTCCCCGGTCTGCGATCCAAGACGAGCACTCCTGATCGGGCAATTCCTCTTGATGTGTCCGGGCTGCTGACAGAAATGACAATGAAAGCTGTAGGGATTGCTGCGCCCGCTGCCAGACGAACTGCTGCTGCCACTGGTCGCACCGCCTTGCTTGCCTTTCCCCGGAGCTGGACGACTACTGGTGCTCTTCCTGCCACTCCTCTGCGGTCCTCCTGAAGCCTTGGCTCGGTCCTCACAATACTGCACGTAATCATTCTCCACGGAGATCGCCGACTGACACAAGCTCTCCGAAACCCCTAAGCCGTAGAGCAACCAACTGTCGCCGAATAGGAGCCTTGAGTCCTTCTTGGAACTTGATGCATTTCTCACGCTCCGATGCCACAGCTGATGGAGCAAACCTAGCCAACTCGCTAAACTTTGCCTCGTACTCCCGAACTGACATATCACCCTGCTGCAGTCTATAAAACTCAGCTGCTTTCTGGTCTCTATATCCCTGCGGAAAATACCGATCATAGAACAGATCCTCGAACTTGTCCCAACCGATATCGCCACCGCGCTCCAGACGCTTAGTTTGTTTCCACCAGGTGTTAGCGCCACCCTCGAGCTTATATGCGGCAAACTCCACACGATACTCCTCAGGCACACCAAGGGTATCAAGATGCTTCAAGATCGAATCCAACCAATACTCTGCTAACTGCGGATCCCCATTGCCATCAAAAGTCGGAATAGACGCCCGCCGAAATTCCTTAAAGAAAGCATGCCGACTACCAACACTGGAGTCTTCCGGTCTAGTCCTGGCTGCCATCTGCCGGAAAGTCGCAATCATAGACCTCATCAGGCCCTCATCATTTCCGAACTCGGCGTCAGCTGTCGAACGACGTCTAGGTGCCATTCTCTCACTTCTGAAAACAAAATTTGGACTGTCAGAGGTATTTCATTGTCAAACCTATGTGTGCACAATTCCCAAGGTTCATAACCTTGGGCTCTGATACCATTCTGTCACGCCCCGGAGTACGGGAGGTGACGTGGCGGAATATTTAGATTAATTAAAAGAGGATTTAATTGAAATTAAGGGTTTAAAAATCCAATTAAGCAAGAAATAAAGAGATTTTTCCACCACATTTGATAAAGAATTTAAAATCGTTAAACAAATAACAATAATTGAATAAAAACCGTGAATATGGGTTCCACAACCCACAACTTGTGCACACACATGAATCTGACAATATCACAAATACAATTACAGTCCAAGTACCAATAAAGTTAAGTCTTACATGCCTTGATTAATAAATACAGAATGTAAATAAATTCTCCTATTGCTCCTGAGTTCGGTCCGAAGAATCTTCTCCAAACCTAAATGGGAAACCACCTAGAGGGGGGAATTTAAAACAATAAAACGTGAGCGAAAGGCTCAGTAGGACTAAGTTTTATAAAATAATTTAATACAAAGAAACATAACATTATCAGGAGTTATACAGAAAAGGAACTGGAATAAATAAATAACTAAATTGAGTAGAACCGTTCTGACACAGAACAGTCTACTCGTCAAATCCAAACACCAGTTTACTTTTACCTAGGCAAACCATGATATCACCACCGTAGTGGCCCAGCTGGGTTTCGGGACCTGCCCCCAAGGTCGATCACGACCCGATCTCTGATATGGCATCATGCCCATGTGTTTATTATCATTATCATTCAAAACCCAATTACCGAGTGTTGTCAATTACATTCATTATGAAATTCATTTCATGTCACGGTATATAAAAAATATAACCGATAAAACCATTTTCAAACAACCGTTGAAAACATTTTGATAGAAATCCTTTTCAAAGCCAAATCATTTCAAAACCAGGCTACCAAAGAAATAGGATAGAAGTCCTACCTCAGTACTCGTGCCGGTACCCCACACCGTAATCCCGATCCGCTATACGTTAGCTCCACGGAACCACGAACAATCCTAGATACAAACTAAGTCGATCAATATCTAGTTCGAAACATTCTATGTTACTAAATCATTTCATGATGTCCTAGTGTGCCATTTGTATCATTAAAATCATCCTATAAGGTTGGGATTTAAATCAGGGTTCAAAACAGTGAAAACGGGTAAAAATCACAAAATTTTCCATGCCTCGGTCGGCCTGCCGGACGCCCTGCTTCGGCCTGCCGAACTGTACAGTTCGGCCTGCCGGAAGCAAAGTTCGGCCTGCCGAACATTTCCCCAGATTCGGCCTGCCGGTCGGAAGAACACCGGCCTGCCGATCATCACTCCGGCCTGCCGAACATGAACTTCGGCCTGCCGAACTGGGAAGATCCAGAAATCCCAGCCACGGGTTTCTCGATCCCCAAAATCCAAATCTTGTTTCTAACCTGTTTTTCTCAAATCCCAGGCATGAAAAACAACTATAATTGATAGAAAAACATTCTAGAACATGTTTGGAATCATTTAAACAACATTTAAACTCAAAATCTTCAAAAATCCGAAAATGAGAAAAAGAGGAGAAAAATGAAAATCTTGAATCCAATCCGTTTTTCTTCAATCTAGGTTTAGATTCTAGTTGTTCTAAGCTCATTTAACACAAATCCACGGTTTTCTAAGTTAAAACAAACTTAGATTTCAAAAACACACAAAATCGAAAATTTTGTAAAAAGTTTAGAAATTTCGAATCTAACCTCGAATCGAAGCTTCAATCCGCGTTCTCGGTCGCCGAATCACGTCCCCGAGCTTCCTCCTTGCTGTTCCGAAGCTTGGATTCGAATGGAAATCAAAATTTTGAAAGAGATTGAGAGAGAGAGAGGGGCTGCCGAGAGAGAGAAGAGAGAGAGAGAGAACTCGTGAATGAGGAGAGAGAGAGAGAAGAGAGAAATAAATAGAGAAAATCGGTGGGCGGTTTTACTGTGCGAAAACCATGTGCCGCCCACGGTTTTGTAAAACGGAGTATTTTTAACATTTTACAAATTGTTGTGTTTTAAAACTCAAAACATCATTTTAAATCAACAAGGAATCTTTTGAACACATCAATTTAACAAAACAACCAAAAACTAAAAATCCAACCAAATAATCTAATTAAAGTTAAAACTTTAATTATGGCACACTAATTCATCATTTTCATTACATTAATGTTAAATAAATTTCGGGACGTTACAGAGGCTAGCTCGAAATTGCTGATTTTGAATTGCTGTGCCTTTTGAATTTTTACAAGCCTTTGTGGTGATTGGTTGTATGGTTTCATACAAAAATAAATACTTATTACTAATATATATATGTTATACTAGTTGTATTGTTTCATGAAATGATATCTTTACATAAAGGTTGCATAAGTTACAATAGTTATACTATTTCATGAAAAGATACCCTGTATATTTATTAATTTTTCAAAATTTTTAAATTTTATATTTTATTCTTGAACATCATAATATTACTAGTCAGACCATCTCCAACCAGTACTATTGTTTGGGAGATTTTGCCACTTTAGCATTGAATTTTTCTCCAAACCCGATGCCAAATCCTCCCCCAAATTGTTGAAATTTGTGGCATTAAAATTGCCAAATTTTGACGACGAAATTTTTATAAAAAAAAAAAAGAATTGTAACAACCGGTTTTTCTTTGGGTACATCATACTCAATAGAATGTCTTATTATGGTTTACGTATACATATAGCTTTTCATGATATATGTAAAATGAACAGTCTTCTCTTGGTCTTGTTCTTATATATATATATATATATAGATATATATATATATATATTTGTACATATCTCCATGCATGAGCATTGTTCAATAAAGTATCTAGTTATAGTCTTATACAATAACGTGCGTGTGTGTTTATATACACACTTTAAAGTGCCAGATGTTTTTATGGGTAATAATATACATAATATATGTGCTTTCTTTGTTATATATGTCATGATAGGATTACGTCACTTCAATTATTTTATCTTACCATTTAGTTGCATTATCAGTTACGTAAAATATACATACATTATATTGATGCATGAATATTCACTGCTTTCATTTCAACAGCTATCTTACAAAGCCGATAGTTAGTGAGATAATATATATATATATATATATATATATATATATCCCATAATGTAATATTATACAACCTCTAGTGCTATTATGTCACGCCCTGCAATATGGGAGGTGACATAGCGGGTTAATTAAATTAATTAAATGAGTATTTAATGAAAACATGGGTTTAAGTGTTTAATTTAAACTATAAAAACGTAGAAATTTAAAACCTTTTTCATAACAAGCGTTTATAGTAATTAAACAATAAGAAAATAATACAGAATTAAAAAGATGCGAGTATAGGTCCCACTGACCCATAATTTGTGCACACACATAGTACTAACAATATAATGATACAACCACAGTCCAAGTAAAAAGGAGGTTAAAGTATTACATGCCTTGATATTACAATTCAAATAACCTACTAGGGTCTTCTACTGCTCCAAAGTCCTTTCTGTGGAATCCTCTCTGAACCTAAACTGATATCCACCTAGAGGGGGAAATGTTTGAAAACAAACAAATGTGAGCGAAAGGCTTAGTAGGACTATATTTTAAGAAACATTAAATTTTAAAAGGAAAAACTCATTATTCAAGAAATTTCTTGCATGAAAAAAATTAACCAAAGCCAATCTTACCCAAAACAGTGTATTGGTCGACCAGAAAGAACATCATTTTTCTTTTCCTAGGCAAACCATAAATATAACACCATCGTAGTGGCCCAACTGGGTTTTAGGACCTGCCCCTAAGATCGCACGCTAAACGACCCGATCTTTGACATAGCATCATGCCCTTATATTCATTTCTATTATCATTTAAACCCAATTACCAGGTATTTGCATTTAAATTCATTATAGAGTTCATTATGAAATTCACTTCAATTCACGGTTTATAAAAATAACTGATAGAAACTCCTTTTTCCATTAACCGTTGAAAACATTTTGTTAAAAATCCTTTCTATGGCCAAAGTCATTGAAAATCTAGCTACCAAGGGAGGGGTAGAAGTCCGACCTCAATACTCATGCTGGTGTCCCACACCGTAATCTCGGTCTGCTATACGTTAGCTCCGTGAAACCACGAACGACCTTAAATAGAAACTAGGTCTATCAGTATCTAGTTTAAGATATTCTATATTGCTAAACTATTTCATTGTGTCTTAGTGTACCATTTGTATTTATAAAATCATTTTATAAGGTTAGAATTTCAATCGGGGTTCAAAACAATGAAACCGGATGAAAAATCACAAAATTTTACTATGCTCGGTCGGCCTGCCGGTTGCCCTGGTTCGGGCAGTCGAACTGTGCAGTTTGGCCTGCCGAAAAAGCAAGTCTAGTCGGCCGAACTTTTCCAAGTTTGGCCTACCGGATGGATGAATCCGGCCTGCCGAACCATTGAATTCGACATGCCGAACACCAAGTTCGGTCTGCTGATTTGGAAAATTCTAGAAATTTCCAGGCACGGGTTTCTCGGCCTCCCGAGCCCAATCCTCAATCCAACCTGTTTTTCTCAGTTCTCAGGCATGGAAATCAAGCACAAATGATAGAAAAACAATATAAAACACTTTTGAACTCATTTAAACAAGATTTGCATAAAAAAAAAAAATCCAAGAAAATTCAAAAATAAAGAAAAAGGGAGCAAAATAAAAAATTTTAATTCGAATCCGTTTTTCTTCAAACAAAGCTTAGATCTTAGTTGTTCTAAGTTCCTCTAACTAGGATCAAGAGAGGAAGATTTTCCTCTAATTTTTTTTAAGAAATTTTCCTTTGATTTACATAAACACAACCTTTTTTATTAATAAAACTTTTATTTTTAATTCTAATTAGTATTATTAATTAGATATGATTTTTTTAAAAGAATTTTGACCAGATTTTTATTTCAAAAATTGGGTTTTGAGTAAGCTTAAATTTCAAAATACAAAGAAAATAGAAAAATTCAAAAAAGTTTTGAAATTTAAAAACTAACATTGAATCAAAGCTTTAAATCACGTTTTCGGTTGCCAAATCACGTTCCCGAACCTCTAATCCACTAAACCAAAGCTTGGGACTCGATTTGATTCAAGTTTTTTGGGAGAAAATGAGAGAGAAAAGGAGAGGCAGAGTGAGAGAGAGATGCACGGGAGAGAGAGAGAGAGCTGAGAGAGAGTGAACGAGAGGAAGAGAGGGAGAGGGGAAAATAAATAGAGAAAGGGAGACTGTTTTGCTGCAAGAAAACCGTGTGCAGCACACCATTTTCAAATGGGACACATTTGGTATTTGACAAATTGTTTTGTTTCAAAATTAAAAATAACAATTTAAAACAATTAGAAATAATTAGAAATCATTAAAATAAGAAAAACAACTTCATATTCAAAATTTCACCAAGTGGTCAAAATAAATTTAAAATATTCATCACGGCACACTAATCCACCATTTAACATTCTAATATCATTTAATAAATTTCAGAGCGTTACATATTATCAACTTGGCCCTATTTTAATATTAAATGCATAATGCACCAGGTGTTGTTATACATATTAATAATTATACACCTAATCCTAGACTCCTATATATATATATTTATACAACCATAACTTGTTGTCAAATCCCATAATGCATAGTCTATATTTTTGTTAGTCATTATGTTAAACTTTTGGTGTGTGTAGTTGACAAGCTACTTAGTGCATGGAAAGGCCATGCACATGATAGAGTTGTCATGTTTCATTAAAGATATTGAGAAAAGAACTCTAAGTGAATACTTGTTCCATAAAGCAAAGTGAGTGTAAGTGTGGGTTGGAAAGATGGATTTACGCAAATCTATTTAGGGTGCATGCCACTTTGTTTTATAATAGAGGTTCTATGATTCCAACTCCGCATAGTGTAAGTAAGTTCCAAGATAGATCCATGTTAAGAAGAGGCAAAAAAAGGTCAGTCATCCAATCGATCTCATCTAGCTAAAAAAATTGAATGATAAGTAATTTTCGATTAGATTGATTAAGTAATGTCTTTTCTAAATTAATAGTTGTTTCTGTGATTGAAAAATGGACTATATAACAGATTTACTAGGCCGCCGTTTGTGCTCAGTTAGGGTTTCCCCTTTTTCTTTTCTTTGGTTCGTCGTTTCCGTGTAAGGATTCAAAGGGCTAGAGTTTGACATTGACCTTAAGCTAGCCTCTAGACTCCTAGCCCCTTGGAAGGAGTTGATCGGTATGACATTCTTTTCTCCGATGGTTTCTGTAACACCTGAGCATTTCTAGTACATTAGAAAAGCAATAACTTAAGAATTATTATTTAATCAAATTCTTATGATAAATTCCATAAAATTCAAAAATGGGATTTTTAAGGGTAAAAATCATGCCATAGTCTTAGATAAAGAAGGAATGATATGAAAATAAGCTAGAAAAGCTTAATTGTTGTAAAATATGTAGCAACAGATGCTAAGACAAAAATACAGTTTAAGCAAAATACTACATAATAATATGAAAAATTATACAGTATTAGAATAATGTAGTATAAGGAAGTACATTGATAGAATAATGTAGTATAAAAATTACACTGCAAAAGTAATGCAGTATAGGGATTGGACTGTTTAAGGTTAAGCATTGCAAAAATTAGATTGTTTAGAGTTGAAGCAGTATAGGAATAATACTGTTTGGAAGACATGAATGAGTAAAGAATGTTGTGTAAGCTTGTACCAGTATAGAGAATATACTGGCAGTATAAGAATATATTGTCAGTATAAACTCTGACTATATAAAGTTAAGAAATATAAGGATTACATTAAGTGGTGGATGTAAACAAGTATGGAAGGTTGTACAACTTCATGAATTGTATAGAAAGGAATACTAACAGTATAGGAGAAATACTATCAGTATAGATTTAGACTGTGTAAAGTTTGGAGTGTCACACCAAGGGGGACACCTTGAGAGTTTTGATTAGGCAGTCACATTTACTAATGTGGCTCAACCATAAAAGTCCAACTTACCCCTAATCATTATAAAAATCCAAAATGAGATAAGCTTTGATAAAAGCCTAAGCAAGCCATTTCTTTTTCGTTTCTCCTCCATCTTCCACGATAGCCATAGGTGCTCTTCTTCAAAAAATTTTCAAGGTCAAATCTTTACAAAATTGCCCCAATCAAGTTTCAAGAATTAAAGTTCAAAGGATTCCATCAACTTTTAAGTTAAAATCCAAACTTTCCCTATGGTGAACAAGGGTTTTTGTTCAAGTTTTTTATGAAATTTTTATGGTGTGGTATGGGCTTAATGTTAAGGGAATTTGGAAGCTTTCAATTGCTAAAAGTGAGAACAAGCACTTTGCATTGATTAGGCAATATTCTAGCCTTACAAGTTATGTTAAAGTTTGTATTTTCTGAAACGCTCCTTAGCTCGGACGTCATTACATTCATACATTCGTACTTGTTTAACTTTAATCATAAACATAAGTCCAAAACTTATACAATACTTTAAATTGTAAATATAACAAAACATACATATCCAAGATCCATTTATACATTCATATATTTATATTTGTTTTTTTTATAACTTAACATTGTTAAATCACATTGCTTAAAATTGTTCCATATCATAATTTATTCAATTATACTTTAAATATATCAAGTTGTAAAATCAAGACTTATATAAACATCACAATATATCTCATCAATCATCATACATTTAAAGCTTACTTACTCCCACAGTTCGGCAGGCCAAACTTGGGACTTCGGCAGGCCGGAGTTCCCTCAACCGGGAGGCAGGCAGAGGCTTTGCAAACTGGCTTAAAATTTCAACTTCGTTCGACAGGCCAAAAAACTTAATTTTTAAAACAAACCAACTTTTCATAAATTATTGCGGAAGTTCATAATTCATTAAAAATGATAAAATAACTTATAAAACCATAGTATAAGTATTCTTAAAACTTAACATAAAAATATGTTCAAAATATATAACTTGATTAAAAACATAAAAACGTTCTTCTTGGCGTGCTTCCGGTTACAATTCATCCTGCTTAGTGCTCACACGTCTTTCCATGTCCTCCGCCTAATCCAAGATTTTCTTACCCTTATCTGCAACATGACATAAAACATGATTAAGCTAATGCTTAGTAAGTACATATAATTCTCACAAATTAAAACATTTTATAAACATCATCATCATCATTGTCATCATATCATAAAAGTGCCTTAAGCACAATTTCATAGAACATATCTTTCATTGCATTCATCATTTAAAAACTTATTCCATTTTATCTTAAGGGCCCAAGTGTTGCACCATAAACATCATCATAGGCGCGCCGTCATGAGAGGAGAAGGGTAGCTAATCCTAAACCAAACATGACATCATAACATAACATTGGTGTGCAACACTTACTTAGGTGATACATATATAAACTTTCATACTTTTGAAATACGTCATTATCATAAATGCATAACTATTGAACATCAAATCTTTCATGAGAAATATAAATGAAAACATCAAAAAAATCATCATAGATATCATGAACATAATTTCAAACCTTTTATAAAACATATCATGTTGCAGGTGAGAATGTACTTACCTTATCGTTAGCTTACTAAACCTTAAAATACTTTTGGTGATGATGCCGCGGTCTCGATGTGCTCGCTTCTTTGAGTGTTCATGCCATTTATCCATTAAAATACAATAAAATTAACACTTATCATAAAACATTCATTCACATATCATTCTTTCATATATCATTCATATGTATAACATTCATTCATATATACATTCATCTCATATTATAATCATAATCATCATTGAGAAAACATAACATTATCATCACCTAAAAATACTATTCATAACATGCTTCCTTAAATATTATCATCAAAACATGCAAATCTTTTTGAAAAACGTTTTCTAAAAATTTAAAATACATACATTTTTAAAATTCATACAAACACCATATTATCATGCATACAGTTATTTCATTATCATAAAATCATTTAAACATACATAACATTTCATAAAAAAAAATCCAGAAATAACATTTATCAAAACAGTTTTCTCATAGAAATCTCGTAACATAAAATATACTCATCAAAACATACACATACATACTTGTTAACTCTCATGAAAAACATCTTTCATTTACCCCTTAAATAACATTACTTTTTTTTCATGCATCAAGATTCAACAGTAAAATTTTGCTGTGAGAGGTAGAAGATAGAAAATTCATATTTCATTATAAAAATACCGAAATAACATGAAACTTGAAGAAACATTACATAACACATACATGCATATCATATTAAGAATTCAAAACAAATACAATACCTAAAGAAGAATATTGTAGACGAATTGAGGAGGAGAATTTCTTTTCAAAAACACTGGAAAAACTAAATTCTTACCTTGAAACTTCTTCTCAAAATCCTTGATTTTAACCGAGGAAAATACAACTTTTCTTAAAATTTTCTTGTAGAAAATTTTCAGTATAGAGAGAGAGAAATTCGTGGAGAAGAGAAGAGGGAGAATGAAAATGAGAGAAAAACGTGAGAATGAGAAAGAAAAATGATGAAAAAGGAACGTTAAAAATTTTAACATAATGAGCATAATTGATGGGAATTCAATTCCCTTCATTAAGTCAGAATTTCTGACTGTTCTTGGTCCAGAATTCACGTGTAGGTGGAGATGATTGAGGGAGAGTCAAACAAATCATCAATCTTACCATAATTTGCCCTCTAAAAATAGAAAACCATTTAAAATAACACAAATCAATGCAAAGTCAAACCCTTTAATTTCCTTAACTGATAAAACATTCCATTATTATGCCAATTAATCACATTAAATCATCCAATTAACGTAATTAACTCATCCATAATTTTGGAGAGATTTCTGCTGACTGCTCGTCAGCCGTGTTCGGCCTGCCGATTTTTCCCTTCGGCCTGCTGGTTCCACCAAGTTTGGCCTACCGATGGATTTCTTCGGCCTGTCGGTCTTGGGTAGACTGTTCGGCCTACCGAACTGTCCTTAAATGCCATACATTAAAACATTCAATTCATCATGCATCATAATTAAACATACATCAAATAATTCACATGAACATTTGAGCACAACGATACCAAACGGTCATCACCTGTCATAAAACTTGACATAAAAAGTTAGTAACATTTAAATCATATTTCATAACATATAACATAAATTATTAATAAAATATCATTAACGTCGTTACTAACTTAACGTGATTCTTTACATAAAAATAGGCGGGTGTTACATTTTCTTAGGCATACCAAGTGTTTGATGCAAGTTATTAGTTGTGGCATGTAAAATGGACATTATGGCATGATTGATTATGCTTTATATTGATGGTGGTGATGAAAGAAAGAAAGAAAGAAAAGGTTTTAGGTTTAAAAATGAAAAATGGTTAAACTTTGTAAAGTTTAACTAGTTTCAAAGGAATGGCATTTTGAGGGCCTTAGAGGCCAATTTATGTTCCAAATATAGTATAGAATTTTCCAACATGGTGAGGGAAACAACTTTTATGAACAAAGTTTTGTAAAATTCTAAAAGGACTAAATTGTAAAGTTTTACGAAGGCTCAACAGATTTGAAAATCAAGCAAAAAGTCCACCTAAATATTAGAATTTGAGGAAAGTTAAAACATAAAAGTTGTAGAACTCATTAAAACTGTTAAGACAGCCAAACAATGTGTCAAAATTCTGATCGGATGAGGAGTTATGATTTTACAAAATTTTAAGCGCAAAATTTCAAGAAATGAAAACATTATGAAATCTTTGGAATTTGACCATGGAACTTTGGAAAGTTTTTTTCCTTGTAAAAAACTGGATGTTTTGGTGCAAAATTTTTATTTTTGGTTCTGAGGGCAAAAATGTAAATATTTTTGTGTTTCAGGCCAAAATTGTAACTTGTGAGAAACTGGGTTTTCACTAAGGAACATTAAGTTCCTACATTTCTGTGTGCAGTAAGTAACCACAGGGATTATGTTTTTAAAGGATTCAAAGTTTAAACAAGGAAAAAATGAAAGAAAAAGGTTAAGGGCAAAATGGTCATTTTATGAAAAAATGCCAAAACAGACCAAAAACACCTGATATAAAAAAACACTCCTTAGCAAGAATTTTTTGTAATATGTAAGTAATAAAATGGTAAAGTTAAGCAATGAGTTTTATTAAGTTATGAAATTGACAAAAAACCCATTAAGGGTAAAAACCTTATTTTTAGAAAAACGGCAAAAGTAGAGTTGAACACTCCAAACTAGCAAAATGTTCTTCTACAGAAAATATTCTATAATACATTAAGTAACGCAGCTGTCACATGAGACGGTAAGACCAATTAAGGAACGCTAAAGTTAAGTAAAGAATGATAACCCGATGGGTTATGGGATTAATTAAAGGGAAAATAACCTAATGGGGTACGAAGTTAAGAGCAAGGTGAACCAATGCTTTATAAAGTTAACTAAAGTGAAAGGGAAAGATAATCTGGTGGGTTACAAATTTAAGTAAAGAGAAGGGTAAACCGATAGGGTATCAAGTTAAGTTAAAAGGAAAAAATGGTTAATGTTTAAGTTTTATTATCAATCAAGTAAATTAATAAAAAGAAAGTTAACCAATAATTCGAAGTGTCGTTTGATTAGGACACAGAAGCCGAATAATGAAAGAAAAAAGAATGAGACGGGAACACTAGAGCTAGGACTAGGTAAGTTTCAAACCTCACCTACAACATGAAGTAAATGATTTTCAAATATTTATATATATGTTTGCAAATGAGTTTGCAATTGTTATGCAAGTTGTTTTTAAGGTATGTTTGCATTTGTTATGCAAAAGATTTTAAGGTTTAAATCAAGGTTTACAATGTATTTGCAATTATTATTTCTTAAAGTATGTTTGCATGTGAAATGCACAAAGTTTTAAAGAGCATAGGTTATGATTTGTAAATGTGTTTGCATATGATATGTTAGCATTTGATATACTCACTAAAGTTAATAAGAGGAAAAGTAAAGATAAAAAGAAAGTATCGTACCAGCCTCCTTGATGTGAGGTGCATAAGTAAAGTTAAAGTTAAGACCTCCTTGATGCAAGGCACATAAGTAAAGTTAAAGTTATGACCTCGGTCTTCAATAGTCTCAAGTCTTCCATAAGGGAAGCATCATGTTTATGATCTCATGATTAATGATGTTGGTACGAACACTAAAATAAGATAAGAAAAGTTAAGGAACAATGATAAAAAGTTAAAGTAAGAAATGAATATTTATAGGATGCTCATAATTGAAAGTGCATAATTGAACATAAATAGAAACATGC
This sequence comes from Artocarpus heterophyllus, assembly GCA_025403435.1. Taxonomy (NCBI): domain Eukaryota; kingdom Viridiplantae; phylum Streptophyta; class Magnoliopsida; order Rosales; family Moraceae; genus Artocarpus; species Artocarpus heterophyllus. Next base: position 12,017,500 of record CM046344.1, on the reverse strand, counting down.
ATTTTGATTTTATTTGTATTCCTTATTATGAAATATTTATATTTTATGAAAAAAAATTTGAGAAATGCTTTACATTAAATGTTTATGAAAAACATTTTTATATTTTCAAGAAAAGGCTGATAAAGAACATTTATGAAAAATGTTTTAGAAATTTTTTATGCAAAACATTTATGAAAAACATTTTAAGAGAAAAGTTTTTACGAGAAAAGCTTTTATAGTATTTTTTTAACGATTTGTGAGATCACATTTGAACTTATTAAGCGAAAGCTCATTAAAAGTTCCTTCATGCTGTAGGTAGTCCTATGGATGACTAGTAAGACCTGTTTGAAGGGCTCAGTACTGCGAAGGGAAGATGTGAAGATTTGGGTATGGATATCACTACAGTATGCTTCCGCTGTTCAAAGAAATATTTTTTCACTATATGATATAGTGTTTTCAAAGTTTTAAGAAATGATTTAAATTGTTTTTAAAGTCAAGTATTGAGCAATGTCTCAACTTAAGTTGCGACATATGTCACAATAGCTTATAAGAACGTTTTAAAAGATGTTAAAAAAATTTCCAGTAATTTCTTACTAAGTAAATAAGATTAATGTTTAAGTAATAATGTTTAAGAAAGTTAGTCACTGCCCAAAAAGGCAGGTCGTCATAATCTTACCATCAATGCTGGGTTTGGAAGGACGCACTTAGGCTTGGGTGTATGGTGTCAGGCAAGAGGCTGGTGGCATTTTCGAGCCTTCTACATGCACTGGTGACCCCCAATCCGATGTGGCTAGGTGCGGCGTGGCCAATACCGCTGTCCGATTTGTTGTTGAGGTTGAGTCGTCGCTAATTGCATTATGACTTTTCACGTTTGAATTAATATTTGTACTTTTCTAATTTAGAATACACACTAGTAGAAATTTAATATAGCACGACAGTTAAAAACCACGGTGTAAAGTTACAACGATGGTTACAAAACCGTCGTGAATCACTGTTGTGGTAACTAGAAGAGATTCCACAATGGTTTTTTACATGTAAACTAGGGTGTTTTATGGCTTGGGGCTTAGGCACAAACTTTACATGATGGTTTTTCAAAAAACCGTCGTGTAAAACCTACTTACTTCAATGGTTGTTAGGAAAAGCCATCATGTAAAGTCTAGTTTCTACGACTATTTTTCCCAAAAACCGTCGTAGTAACTTTGTTTTTATAAAAAAAATATCTTGAAAATTTAAATTACCCATGGGTGGCCAATCCCATAATTTACATTCAAGGCCTAGAAAACGAAAACCAAATACTGAGAAACTTCATACAAACATATAACAAAGAAAATTACTGTAATGCATGTCAAACACACAAATATCATGTCTTTTGTCATAAAAAAACTTCACATAAATATTGAACCAAACATAATAATGAATGTGTGTTTGCTGGAAAATGTTATTAATTCAAATAAATTAAAATGAAAATTGCGGCAAGGAAAGTGCGTCAAAAGCTTACAAAATAAACCAACTTTACACGACGATTTTTTTTTTTTTTTTCTAAAAATCATAGTATAAAACCCTCATGTATCATGATAATTTTTTGAAAAAACCGTCGTGTAAAAGTGACCATCATCATACCCTAATATATGACAACAGTTTTCATGTTTTGGCCTATCCCACGTTTTTAAAGCTCCTACCACGACAGTTTTTCACAAACTGTCGACTAATAAGTGTCATTTAATCACTATATTGTTGTAGGGGTAATTTCCACTTTCAAAAAATAAAAATAAAAATAATTGGCTTGAACGATCTATCCACATCACATTCTTTTTAACATCCAACTAACAAAAGTGCTATCCATATAAAACCAGACCATCAATGAGTTGGTGCAGCAGTCAGATATTCCCAGTGTTCAATACTCCACAACTCATTTTGGGACCCTTGTCTAATCAATGTGTTGTGTAACACTAGGTATGTGATAGCACGAGTGAAAAGTGATCTGTCCTTTGATTAGAATTGGGTCAGGTCTTTTCTATTTCATTGATAGGCCCATTGAATTTCTAAAGATATAAAAGAGTTAGGGGGATGACGGCATCAAAGATCTTTTTCTTTTTACGCAAACAAAAAAAACTAATAAATTAAGATTAGGTTTGGGACTTTTTTAAATTTATGACGAAAATGAAATTGAGGTCAAATTGTGATTAAAAATAGTACTGCAAGGATCAAGATGAAATAATAACTACATATATAAAGAATCAAAGATCTTTTTCTAATTCTTACGCAAACTAAAAATAATAATAAGAATAATAAATTAAGGTTAGGTTTGGAACTTTTTCAAATTTAAGACGAAAATAAAATTGAGGTCAAATTGTGATTAAAACGAGTACTGCAAGGATCATGACTAAATAATAACCACATATATATAAAACCTATATGGTTTAACCAACCGTAAACAGGATTAAAAAAAAAAAAAAAAAAGCCCACCTCAATTCCGGTGGCTGCTGAATTAGATGATAAATCCTCATGAGCAGAGTCATGTAATCAATTGGCATGGTCTACTTATCAATAATTTTGCTGTAATAAAAAATAAAAAACAAATGGAAAGGAAGAACATAAAAGAAATGAAAGGAAGGGAAAAGCAAAGACAAAAATAAAAAAAAAAAAAGGCAGAAGGAAAAAGTTAATTTGAATTTGAAAATATATAAGATATTAAGGGAAAGTGGAACAAAGAAAGCACAAAAATGAGAAAAAAAAAAAAACAACAGAACAAAAAACTACATATGTAAATTAAAAAACAAAAGAGGACAAAGAAAAATGAAAGGGAAATAAAAAATGAAAAAAGAGACAACAGCATTGTTACATTGCCGGATTTTAATTTTTAATTTTTGATCTTTGAATTTCACGTTGCCATGAAATTATGAATCATGTTGAAGTTTTATATATAGTTGGTAAGAAGGATCGAAGATTTGTGATAAATTTGCAAAATCATGGCTCTTCATCAACTTACCCGGGCCGGCTCAAGAAAAATGAAGTCTTCATGCGAAAATTTCAGAATAGGCTTATACATATCTTAGATAAGACAACTAGAAAAACAAAATATTTAACTTTTCAACGATATATAGTTCTATGCATAAGTTATTCTTCAAGCATTTTTTTCTACAGTAAAACAACATTTCTCTTGAAAACTTTTTTAGTAGAGGGCACATTGAAAAAAAAATATATTGTGGTTTGTAACACCCAGTTTTTTATTTAATGGTAAATAGAAAGTCTGATGCTAAAACTGACGATAATGATATTTTTACTAACGTGTTATTTAGTGATATTATAGGTGACAGCGATGAGGGATTCGACGTGCTAGAAAAGATTCATGCCAATTATGTAGGGATTATAGTTATTTATGAAATAATGATGTGATGATGTATTTTGTTTTGTTTTAATTAAATTAAATATAATAAGAAGAAATTAATTAATTGATTTGTTTTTATTTAATATATATATAAGAAAATATAATTTAAATTGTATATAGAATGTATTAGTTATGTAACTTTGCACCATATATGAATGTATATGGTAAACGTGAATTGAAAGGCTTAGGCCTTTTGGGCCTACGGCAAGTCTTTGCCGAATATGAGTAGAAAAAAAAGAAAAAGAAAAAAATAAAAAAAAAAGAGGTTGATCAGATTTCATAAGTAGTCCACTTAAAATCTATATAAAGACGTCTTGTTAGTACCCTTAGACTCACACTTTATCTCTACCTCATTCATTGGCTTCATACTTGGTTTTTTTAGCTTTATCAAGATTTCTAATCTTCCTAATTTCATTTATCTTGGTAGGTGTATTAATTATTTAACATATTTGTTTGATGTTTTAGTGTATTCTGGTAGTTTTAGAATTATTATTATCATAACATGAATTCTTTTATTGTATGTATTTCATGTCAACTGGTGATTAAAAAGAGTTGATGATTTAGTGGTTTTGATTAACCTCTCATTAAACCTTAGATTGGAGATATCATAGATTTTTATATTTTTATTATGTAGATCTGTAACACCCCTATGTAGGGGTTAACAGTTTTAAATAAATAAAATTAATTTTATATTTTATATTATTTAAATCAATTAAACAATGCCCATGGGTCTTTAAACAACAAGAAAAATAAAAATAAACGTTTTAAATACAAACCACAGTTTTTAGTGTAGCACCAAATATATATTACAGTCATCATCACCATAGTACAATTCCCAAATAACTTAACACAGCCAAAAAAAAATAATACAACTCTTACATGTTGTAGATAAGTTACAAATAAACAAGGTCTTCTAACACGAAAACAGCAGGATTGTTTTCGCCTATTCCTCTTCAGATATGTTGTACTGAGTTCCACCTGAGATATGAAGATATGATAGGGATGAGCATCGACATGCCCAGTAGGGAAATCATGACTCACCTTATGGTTTATCCATTACCACATTAAAACTGCATGGTTAGTAGGTTACATCATATTCCAGATTATAAGGTTTATTATGATCACATCTTGTGGATACCATAGTTAATCATTACCAAGTTTCATAATTACACATTTATACAAATATTACCAATCATCATTGTTCTAAGGTATCCATGCTAAATAGAGTATCACTCAATTCATCGAAACCCAAATGGGCGCACTTGATCACCCTATAAACATTCCAAGGGTGTTCCGGTGAGGGGACATCAAGCCCCGAGTCCTCACCAAATTGATTTCTGTACAGTGTATTCTGGGACTTTCAACCCAAGGAAGCGTCATCACCTTCCCCCTATTTTACCTTTTAGGGTATTCGTGCCCAAGGACGTAACCGCCGCCCTTTTTACATCTCACTATTCCTTTGTATTCAATTTTTATTTATAGAGTCAATTTTCTAACCATGCTTCTCAATTTATAACATATGTCAAATCATTATATTCCTTGCTATACAATAAACATATTTTACAACATAAAACAAACAAATTTAATTTACCAAAAACCTCACAAAAGATGAGTAATAGAATCCCTACCTTCAAAGCTTAACAACAAACTTTTAATCTTGGAATTAATTAACGTTAGCTCCATACATCCTTGACCCTAAGGCATGCATAAGGACAATTAAAACTAAAGCACAACGTATAATCATAGTCATAAGTGAATTATGTGTAAACCCGTCTACTAGTGCCATTAAAGTATTTTTATGCAATTGTTCTTTAAATACCAAGTAAACAATTTTTATCTTAAAGACAATATAAAATACATACAAGCAATTTATATGTTTTAGTCTCTAATAAGAATTCATAAATCATTTAGGATAGTATTGGAAAGGTTGTAAGACATTAAGAGACTAAAAGGTGAGCAAAGTTGGGTTTTTGGTTCAAGTTAGCAGCTGGTATACCATGACAACTTGGTGGTATACTTTTGCAAAAAGGCGGGTTCACTATCTACAATCAACACATGGGTTAACAGGTGGTTTACTTAAGATAGACGGGTGGTTTATTACCACTGGCAGGTTTACTAGTTTCTAATCCAAAAATTGAAAAATTCATAAAAATTAAAATACAACTAAGATTTAGGCTCATGATAGCTCGTTGGAAAGCTTAGGATGTTTACTTTTTAAATATGCAAACCAATTTATAAAATTCATTTTTATTTAATTTCAGAATTTTAAGAAATAGTCACTGCCCATAGAGATATTATAAAGTTTATGGGATGTCAAATTTTTCTTTAACTTAAAGCATATTATCCTTGTACAAAATCTCAAAACCATTCCAAAATATGTAACATGCATTATATAATCACAATAAACATATTCTCATGAGTTTTATATCAAAATCATTATCAAATTATATCTCTAGCCTTTCTTGTAAATAATGATGAAAACATGCTTAAGTTTGCTCTTTAAGCTCAAAACATTAGAACGTCAATCTTAAAGTTATGGAAACTGGTTTTAAACATTCCTAGCATGTTTCTAACATTGTTATCAAACCAAAATAAAGGTTGGTTGTGGGTTGTAACTCAAGACTCAAGTTTTTATTTATAAATGTTCAAGGATGCATGTTAACATAACTAGAAATTTGCATGAATTTTGAACACAAAAATTATTCATTAAACATGGAGAAAACACATACTAAAAACTAAGTTTAGATTAAAGAAAACCTACCTCAAAACTTCTTTGAAAAGCATCAAAGTTCGGGTTAACAATCAAGCTTGAATTAACTCTAAAATCTCCTCGACCATGGTTAGGGATTATAATTGCCTTGGCCACAAAGGGAGCTTTGTGCTCTATGTCTTTAGTTAGAATTTGAAGTGAGAAAGGGAGAGATTGAGAAACTAGAGAAGAAGGTGGTGATGGTTAAATAAAAAGATATCAAAATGCTTGAGAGGAATGGGATGTTTACGGGGGAAAGTTGTAAGAAGAAACAAAAGAGCATTAAAAGAAAATATCATCATGTCTCACATGAGACTTTTAGCAAATAATGCCAACATAATTGAGGGGACAATTGGAGTGAATTATGAAAGAAGATGAGGAAATAATTAAATAGGTGGTTGAGAAAATATCTCCATGTCTTCTATTAATTGAGGGAAAATAATTCAATGTCTCCTTCGGAGACCTTTAGCAAAATGATAAGAAGGCTACATAATTGAGCAATAATTTAGGGAGACAAGATTGGTAGAAGTAAGTATTGGTAAATTTTGAATGTTTCTTAGGAAGACTTGGTAAGAAAATACTAAAGTGGCATTTTTTTTTTTTTAATGATCATAAACAACTTAGTAATTTTAAATAGTCACATTTTATTCATTAAAATTTACAAAATCATGCCCGTTAAAAATACAGGTGTTACAAGATCTTTATGAGTATATTTTATTATCAATTAGCATCATGTTAATTATGTGTTTACAATTTTAATTGAGGTTTTATTAGGTTATGGATTGGTATTGAATTTTTTTGATCCCTTATGCCTACTTTTCATACAAACACCAAATAGCTGTCGTGTTTCAGTAATATTTGATTTTGTATTGCTGTTTTGTATTTTTATTATATTTTTCCCAAACACTTGACATCTTGAGCTTTTGTTTGGCTTTTGAATCGGTTGAATCGGAGTTTTCTTGAAATAGTTATGATTTTTCAAATTTGACCTTAAAAGCTGTGTAGTTTTACACAGACCCAAATTTAGACTGAATTTCAAGGACTTTTTCTTTATGAAAATTATTGTCAAAATAGGGGTGTAATATATCAAATTCTTTATTTTTGAGTCTAGTTTCTAATGCCATTAGATTTAGCTGATTTGGAGTTACGATAAAATTATGATGAATTTTTAAGTGAATAAAGGTCATTCTACCGACTTTTGGGAATTATGCCCTAGGTTCATGATTTTTTATTTTGTGCTTCTTGACGTTATTATGTGATGAGGTGTTGTTCAATGATAGTATGAGATGTTTATATGTTGTTAATAGTATTATTAGTAACTTATGGTTAATATTAATGTTTGGCATGAACTCTTCAAAGAAGCACGCACACTGGATACTCGAGTCGTCATGTCACCTACCATTGAAGGTTGAGTAAGTCTAAAAGTTAAGTAAGTACATCTCTCAACTATAATATGATTGTTCAAAATTAAAAATATTGATGTTAATGATATATTATGAAGACATTTTAAGATGAGGATTTTTAATAATAAGGAGATGGATAAAAAATGATGAACGATGATGTTATCTTTACCTCATTATTTTATTTGATGGATATCTTTTGATAAAAACCTATATATATGTTATATCTATATTATTTTGATTTGTACACTTGACAGATTAATAGTAATGATGGTGTCCGGTGAGTGGACTAACTGGTGAGCGGTCGTTTTATCTTTGCCACGGTTGGTTTGGGGGTCACTCCCTCACTCTTTCTGTGGCTAGCGTGTTATGACGATACAACGCCAGGGCTCTACTATATGATATTTTGAAGTATTACTATATATATTTATTTAATAATGAATTTATTTTATTGAACATTGTTAATTGATGAAAATATTTTGTAAGAGTTGGGGTGTACTTATTAAGCATTATGCTTTCTAGATGTTTCTCATATTGCAGCCAACAATAAGAGTTAGGATAAGGATGGAGGAGCTTGGTGCAGGTGTGTACGTGGTGGCAGAAACAGAATGTCGGAGTGATGCATCCTGAAGTAATGATGATTTAAACTTTTATTCAATTATTTATAATTCTACAGATTTTAGTTTTTCAATTATTTTATGAGATTTCACAAGTTAAAAATGTTTTGATAAGTTTAATATTTTTGGTAATGTTGTAGCTATATTTTTTTTAGATGAACATTTTTTATTTGATTAAAAAATCTTGTTTTTTTTTTAAAAAAAAAGCTATTTTCGTGTTACTTGGATTACTTAAATTCTATAAAAATCATGTTTTACCATAAATAATAGATGTTATGAGCGGTAACTGTGACGTCCCGTGAGGAGGCATTACAAACTTGGTATTCGAGAGGTTTCTGAATTCCGTCACGCCATCGTCATGCATTCATACCGGCATCTTCCAAGTAAGTTCTTCTTACTATAATTTAGATAATAAGTGACATTACATTTGATTTGATGACTAATAGATAGCAGGGCGACATAAGGAGAGGATGAGTACGTAGACAGACGATAGGATAAGATGAGGCTGGGATTCACGACATCACTACCCTCCAGAGAAGTCATGATGTCTACTCATTGGTTACGTGCAGTGCCGATAAAAATTATTGATAAAGAGCTTTATAGTGATCTGGTAGTACTCGACATGTATGATTATGATGTAATCCTAGGGATAGATTTCTTAGACAAGTATAATGCATCCATTGAATGACAAAAGTGACGAGTTGAGTTTAGACCTGAAGGTAAAGAATGGTTTGAGTTTGTTGGCGAACAGAGGAAGAAGACAATCTTTTTGTCTATTGCAAAGGCTTGAAAAATGTTAGCCAATGGATGTATGGGCTTTCTAGCTATCATAGTTGACATGAAGGAAGAAAAGCAGAAGATTGATGATGTGCCAGTTGTTAGTGAATTCAATGAGGTGTTTCCCGATGATTTGCTAGGGTTACCAACAAGGAGATTGAATTAGGGATTGAACTTGTGCGTGGCACGGGGCTTATCTCAAAAGCGCCATATCAAATGGCAATTGCAGAGTTGAAAGAATTACTTGAACAGTTGAAAGAGCTTCTTGAGAAAGGATTTATTCGACCAAGCCATTCACCGTGTGGAGCTCTAGTATTATTTGTAAAGAAGAAGGACAGGTCAATAAAGCTTTTTGATAAGGATTTTTTGTCCTGCAACTTTTTTTTTAGTTAAAATTGACAATGAAACAATGCGAACATTTCATTAAAAAAAAAAAAAAACCAGATTCGTTTTCTTTTTGATTTTTAAATAATGAAAAAGATCATTTGAAAAATATTGTATACCATTTTTTTCGTGAGTTCACCCGTTCGTTTCTTTTTTCAATCTCTTCTTAAGGTTTTTTTTTTTTTAAGAAAAAGTTATTTGAAAAAAGATATCTTAAATCTTGAAGATATTGTTTTTTCAATTTTACTATTTCTACAAGAAAGTTTAAAACACATCACTTTCAAAGAATATAAAAATAGAGTTGATCATAAGTATTTTAGGTCAGGGTCAAACAAATATGTAATATCTAAGGATATTCGGCCTTTTTGGCTAGGGTATGATAAACTTAATAGCAACATTAAAAAAGTGACATACCACTTACTTGACTAAAATCTTACACTTAGTTACAACGTCTTTGCTCCTTACTTCTCTACTAAAGCTTCCTCTCAAGTCTTTAGCAAAACTTCAACCTTTCTTCAAAATAATTCTTGTTTGCATTTATATGTAAATATAATGCACATTACTCTCAAATCCCTTAGATTCCTCTGATAAATACTTCTATGTTTACATGTATATGAGTTCGTTTGGGAAACACGTTTGATCTTGATGTTAGAATATAAACATTGTAGCATGTAAAAGCTTTATATTGTAGCATATTTTATTTTTCACTGTAGCATGTAAGAACTTTATACTGCAGCAGTTAAAACTTATTTTTTCTAACGTGTTTCTTAAACCAAATCTAATATTATTCAAATGAAAAATTTATTCCACATTCTTACTAAAATAATATAAGTCGCATATTTAAAAAGTAAATCTTATTCCACTAAAAAAAAAAGAAGCAATCCTTATCAATTAATAGTTTTATTTTAAAATAAAATATTAGTGCTTACAGTTCTTGGTTAATGCATTTGTTTCACCTCTAACCACAATATATATTTTCTCAATGTGTCATCTACTAAAAAAAGTTTTCAAGAGAAATGTAGTTTTTACTGTAGAAGAAATTTGCTTGAAGAATTACCTATGTATAGAACTATTTATCGTTGAAAAATTCAAATTGGACTCGTTTGGTATTGTTTTCAAAATAGGTAAAAATAGTTTTATTTTGTAAAATAAATTTTTTTTTGGAATTATACTGAGAGTATTTTTAAAATTTTTTTCTCAAAAAATATGCAAAAATATTTTCAAAAATTCCTAAAAAAATACCAAACGGTTTATTTTTCTAGCTGTCATAAGATATTTATAGGCCTATTCTGAAATTTTCGCATAAATGCTTCAATTTTCTTGAGCCGGCTCTGGGTAAGTTAATGAAGAGCCTTAATCTTGCAAATTTATTATAAATCTTCGATTCTTCTTACCAACTATATATAAAACTTCAACATGATTCATAATTTCATGGCAACGTGAAATTCAAAGAAAAAAAAATAAAAATTACAGTCCGGCAATGTAGCATTGTTGTTGTCTCTTTTTTCATTTTTTTTATTTTCCTTTCATTTTCTTTGTCCTCTATTTTTAAATTTATATATGTAGTTGTTTGTTTGTTTTTTCTCATTTTTGTGCTTTCTTTGTTCCTCTTTCCCTTAATATCTTATATATTTTCAAATTCAAATTAACTTTTCCCTTTTGCCTTTTTTTTAAATTTTTGGTCTTTGCTTTTCCCTTCCTTTCATTTCTTTTATATATTTTCTTCCTTTCCATTTGTTTTTATTTTTTATTACGGTAAAATTATTATTAAGTAGACAATGCCTATTGATCACATGACTCTGCTCATGATGATTTATCATCTAATTGAGCAGCCACCGGAATTGAGGTGGACTTTTTTTCTATATTTTTTAAGGTTTATTAAACCATATAGGTTTTGTATATGTGGTTATTATTTAGTCATGAATCTTGCTGTACTATTTTTATTCACGATTTGACTTCAATTTCATTTTCGTCTTAGATGTGAAAAGTCCCAAAACCTAACCTTAATTTATCAGTTTTATTTTCTTTGCGTAAAAGGAAACAGATCTTTGAATCTTTATATATGTGGTTATTATTTCATCATGATCCTTGCAATACTATTCACAATTTAACTTCAATTTCATTTTCGTCTTAAATTTAAAAAAGTTCCAAACCTAACCTTAATTTATTAGTTTTTTTGTTTGCATAAAAAGAAAGAGATCTTTGAAGCTTGATGTATGTGGTTATTACTTCGTGATGATCCTTAGTTTTATTCACAATGTGACCTCAATTTCATTTTGTGTCTTAAATTTGAAAAAGTCCCAAACCTAACCTTAATTTATTAGTTTTTCTTTTGTTTGCGTAGAAAGGAAAAGATCTTTGATGCTTTATATCAGTAGTTATTATTTAGTCATGATCCTTGCAGTACTATTTTTAATCACAATTTGACCTCAATTGCATTTCCGTCTTAAATTTGAAAAAGTCTCAAACCTAACCGTAATTTATTAGTTTTTTTGGTTTGCGTAAAAAGAAAAAGATCTTTGATGCCATCATCGCACTAACCCTTTTATAACTTTAGAAATCCGATAGGCCCATCAATGAAATAGAAAAGACTTGATCCAATTCTAATCAAAGGATAGATCACTTTTCATTCGTGTTATCACACACCTAGTGTTACACAATACATTGATCAGACAGGGGTCCTAAAAAGAGGCTATAAAGTATTGAACACTAGGAACATCTTACGAGAAGAAGAAAAGATATCCTGGCCGCTACACCAACTCATTGATGGTCCTAATTTATAAGTTGGTTTTATACGGATAGCATTTTTGTTAGTTGGATGTTAAAAAAGAATGTAATGTGGATAGATCATTCAAGTCAATTATTACTATTATTATTATTATTCTTATTATTATTGAAAATGAGAATTGCCACTACAACAATATAGTGATTAAACGACACTTATTAAACAACATTTTGTCAAAAACTATCGTGGTAGGAGCTTTAAAAATGTAGGATGGGCCAAAACGTGAAAATCATTGTCATATGTTAGGGTACGATGATGGTCACTTTACACGACGGTTTTTTTCAAAAAAAATTATCATGATAAATGAGGGTTTTACACAATGATTTTTAGAAAAAAAAAACTGTCGTGTAAAGTTTGTTTATTTTATAAGCTTTTTGGCGCACTTTCCTTGCCTCCCCTCTCATTTCAATTCATTTGAATTAATAAGATTTTCTAGCCAAACACACATTCATTATTTTGTTTGGTTCAATGTTTATGCGAAGTTTTTCGATGACAAAAGACATGATATTTGTGTGTTTGATATGCATTACAGCAAGTTTCTTTATTATATGTTTGTATGAAGTTTCTCAGCATTTGGTTTTCATTCTCTCGGCTTTGAATGTGGATCACGGGATCGGTCACCTGTGAGAAATTTAATTTTTCAAGATATTTTTTTTTAATAGAAACAAAGATACTATGACAGTTTTTAGGAAAAACAGTCATAGAAATTAGACTTTACATGATGGTTTTTCCTAGCAACCGTCGAAATAAGTAAGTTTTACATTATGGTTTTTTTAAAAAACCATCGTGTTAAGTTTGCGCCTAAACCCCAAGCCATAAAAAACCCTAGTTTACACGTATAAAACTATTGTGCAATCTCTTCTAGTTGCCACGACGGTAGATTTTATGATGGTTTTGTAACCATCATTGTAACTTTACACAGTGGTTTTTAATTGTCGTGCTATATTAAATTTCTACTAGTGTGCATTCTGAACTAGAAAAGTATATACACTAATTCAAATGTGATAGGCCATAATGCAATTAGCAACGACTCGACCCTAACAACAAATCGGACACCAATATTGGCCATTGCCGCACCTAGCCACATCGGACTAGGGGTTGCCAGAGCATGTAAACGGCCCGAAAATGCCACCAGCTACTTGCTTGACACCACACACCCAAGCCCAAGCGCATCCCTCCAAAACCAACATTGATGGTGAAACCACTGGAGAAAAGAATGTCACGTTGATCAACTCCTTCCAAGGGGCCGAGAGTCTAGAGGCCAGCTTAGGGTCGATGTCGAACTCCGGCCCTTCGGATCCTCACACAAAAGTGGTGAACCAAAGAAAAAAAAAGAGAGGAAACCCTAACAGAGTGCAAACAGCGGCCTATTAAATATGTTATATTGTCCATTTTTAATCACGGAAACAACTATTAATTTAGAAAAGACATTATTCAATCAATCTAATCGAATAGTACTTGTTATTCAATTTTTATCAGCTAGATGAGGTCGATTGGGTGACTGATTTTTTTGCCTCTTCTTCCTCATGTGTTTTAGACATTGTGGAGAGAGAGAGAGGTTTATTACATATATCTCTATCTAGAAAGGGACATGAGCTCTGGATTGTTCAACCACTGATGTGGCCGTGTGAACGCTTGAAAATCCATGGATATTTTTTTTGCTTGGATGTAACGACAAGGCATTACCTATCCATTCAGTCACATGCAAGGACCAAGGAAAAATTGGGGTGGACGTGACTTCATGGGTTCTTGGAGAAAAGTAAGACTAAGGCTCCGTTTGGTAAATGGGTTCGAATTAGTTATTTAATTTGAGTTATATGATTTGAGTCAAGATTTGAGTTGGTGATTTTAATTGATGTTTGAATGTGCATTTAAGTTTAAATTTAAATATGGAATAAAATTATAATTTGTGTTTAGAGAGGTAGTAAAAATAATTTTTTGATTTATTAACAAATCTAATAAAATTTTAAAGTTAATGATATAAAAAATATGCAATATAGTTACATGTTTTCATAATGAATACAAAAGAATATATTTTAATTATTTAGTGAGGACATGGAAGTGATATATCTAAAATTTTAAAAAAAAAAATTTGGAGTAAAAGATCATTTTTCATGCCCCCACTCAAACGGTTAGCTTACCCACCCTTACTCATGTCTTTACTGAAACGCTTGTGGACCTGGTCCATACTCAATCATTTTATCCGTTCAATAAGGCAGCGTGATACTTTTGCATAAAAGCTTGTGGAAAACCGAATGGCTACCAGGTTGAGATATACAGTTACAATCAGGGAAGAGAAAACAAAATTGTACAGAGAGCTTATAATTAATTAAATTTGAAAAACATACGAAAATTGAGAAGAATCTTATCCTTGAAGGAGGATCATTGGCATTTTTTGAAAATGGATGCCAAGTTCCAAAGAATATTGGATTAATTACAAAAGTTTCCCTTGAACTATACCTTTTTGTAACACTTTGTCTTCGAATTTCAAAACACAATATCCGTTCTTCTTGAAACACAAACTCTTAACAAAAATGGTCATTTTACTAGAATTTTGAGAGCAAATTGAAAACTTACTTTAAAATTAGGGGTATTTTGATTATTTCACTTATAAAATTAAAAAAAAATTAAATCTATAATAAAAGTAGTCTTTATTGACGATTAAAAAATTCAATTAAAAATATAATACTATAAGGATTCCTTTTGTTGATATACTAATTTTTTTAAAATTTTATTAATTTTTTGATACCCAAAAAGTATTTTAAAATTTTAAAAAGTATATATAATAGTGAAATTGTTAATTTTAAAAGTATTAAAAGTATTCATATATACTAGTCAGATTTAAAAATATTTTGTAATTTTTTTAATTATATATATATATTAAAAGTAATAAAATTTATATTAATACTTTTAAGATTTTAATAATGTCAGAATTAACCGTTTGACTAGTATATATTACTTTTAAAATTTCAAAATATTTTTTAAGTGTGAAAAAAATTAATGAAAATTTAAAGAAAATTTTAATATATTGAAAAAAGAATTCAAATAGTATAATGGTTTTAGTTAATTCTTTGCTTCTAATCATCAGTAAAGACTATTTTATCATAGGTTTAATTTTTTTGTTATTGTTATAAGCAAAATTACCAAAATACCTCTTATTTTAAAATAATTTATTAATTTTCTATTAAAATACCAAAAGAAGGAACATTTTTATTAACTACTCATACTTCAGGAAACGAATGTTACGTTTTAAAATTCAAGGATATAATGTTATAAGGGCTATAATTCAAGGAGAATTTTTATAATTAAGCCAAAAATATTATCAGTGATAAAGAGAGAAATAGACTTTAAAAGTAACCACCCTGTCCAAATGTTCAACGAATTTTGAGCGTAGGTGGGCTTGAGAGACATTCTATTGAAGAGCCAAAACATAAGTTGTTGAGGTTTTTCGCTTTTTTTTTTTTTTTTTTTTTTTTCAGGTTGGCATTTCTTGTGCTGACTTGGACAAGGAAAAATATTGCCTTTTTTGAGAATTTGGTGGGAACAAGTTCTACTCGCAAAGATAATCTGTCTTATATTCTTTGCAATAATTCTGGACTCACCTGCTCCATTACCTCAATAGATTTCTCTTTTATATTTAATTCATTGATCTAATCTATTAGCGCCCATTGAGGAAATTTAAGAATTTTGGTATATAAACACATACATTCCTCTTAATAGCTGGCGTCCATTTTGGGAAAAAATCTTGGATTCAATGGTTCTCTGCTGGGAATCTTCCTGACTGTCTTCTACCATATTCTAATAATATGCTTTGCTAAAAATGCTCATGTGGAACGAGATAAAATATTAAAATTCATTACCTTTTAAGATATTTATCTTTATTTTTATTTTATACTTTAAATTTAGATTTAGATTTATTTTAGGAATATTTTAATTAATTATCTTTTTTAAAAATTGCAACATGCCAACTACTAATACTATTATAAATAAATTACACATTTGCAAAGATTGAAAATTAATGAATCATATTTAGTTTTAAATAATTGTGTAGACTAAAATACTTTCAATTTAATTTAAATTGAATTTTTTTCTCTTTCTTTCTATTGGTTCTACAACATGTGCTTATTGTGGATATTGAACATGCATTATGGTGCCAAATCCCTTTAAAAGATGAAAAAGTTTTTTTGACTGAGCAAGCTATAGCCCGCCTCTCTCACAAGGCTGGGACCCACCAAGTGGGTCCCATAGCTATATAGCACTGCTCTTGAAAGATACCGTGAGTTGGCTTTGACGTGGCTCCCTTACGCTATCTTAACTAATCCATTGGGTGGAGGGTTGAGATTTTTTTTTTAATCTCATAAATGGGTTCTAAGGTTTACTTTAAGTCTTAGTTTAGCGTGTAACATTTAAAAATCTTATTTTTGTCTATAATTTATTATTTTGTTTTAGTTTTAGTCCCTCTATCATTTAGGTATTAAATATTTTATGAAATATTTTTAAGAATGTCCCACGTTGAACCTTATTCTATTCTTTAATTTGCTTCATTTTTGGTCCCTAATCTATTTTTTTGTTACCCTTTTGATCCCTCCATTAACAAGATATTATTAGGGATCAATTTTTTCTTTAAAAAAAAAAAAACAAAGTAAAAAACTGAATACAACTATTGTGATTAATGTTACTAATATAAAAACAATTTATCATATTATTATTTGGATGAACTTTATGTTTTTTAAAGGTAAAATTAAATATTTAATCTCAGTATATTATATATACACGTGTATATATATAGTAACTATGATATTTAAAATTATGGTGTATATAAATATACATACAAATATATGTATTAAATATGTAAATCAAAATGCATAGATTGTTATTTAAAATACATGATTGTCTAATATGTATATATTGGCATTAAAAATTCAACTTATCAATTTATAAACTAAGATTGATCTTGCTAATAATATGATAAAATTGTTTTTTCAATTACATGCATCAAAATCGTTATATTTTGTTTTTCACTTTGGATTTTTCAATTTTTAATTCCTAATAACTCTTAGTTATAACAAAGGAATCAATAGTGAAACAAAATAATATGTCAAAGATTAAAATTCAACATTTTAAAAATTTTCAATGAAATATTTAGCCTGTAGCTGACAAAGAGATCGCAACTGAAATAAAGTAATAAATTAAGGACTAAAGTGTATTTGTTAAAATGTTAAGGACTAAAACAAGGCTGAGGATAAATGTTAAGGACCATTTGTAAAATTAACTTCTTTCTTAATCCTTGTTTGAGATCTTTTTTGGGTTCTTTCATATCCATAATGGATGTTTTCGTGCACTATTTCAGTGTAGTATTTAGTCAGTTATCACAATATCATACACAGAATCAAACAGCACAGTCAAACTCTTTTTTTTTTCCTAAGATCACAACATAATTAAACACTCTCATACATTATAAATTTAACATCAAACTCAGAAAAAATTATAAACTTTAATATATCTTAAACCATTGTGATATTAAGTTTACCAGTTCGAACTAGAAAAACTCTAGTTTGAACTACTTTTATTATAGTATTTTCATTAACAAAATTTAAATTATGTAGTAATACCTGTTTGAATTTAAACAATCAATCTTAACATCATATAAGATATCAACATTAATTCCAGAGAAAACCAACAAAAAAACCAACATTATTCTAAGGCGAAACTAACAATATATTCTAAACTTAACAACCAACATTCTACACTTAGCGCAACTCAACTAACACATTATTAAACAATGTATGCAATACCAAAACACTATAATAATTACCTGAACGTAGCAAAGAAACTAAAACACGTCAAACACTTTCAACATAAAAATAATTCCAGAATCGAAATGAAACAAACCAAAACACGCCATACACTTTCAACAATTTTTTTTTTCCTAATTTTTAATCCTGGACCAACATTCAACATAAAAATATAAACCGATTGTCATAAACTATAAACTTAATATCAAACAAATATCCCTATAAATCATAAATAATTTTGACAAAAAAAATCTAATAATACTTACCTGAACGTAGCAACTCAACCAACAGGCTATCAAAATCCGTATTTATCTAAAAACCCTAAAAATTTATTTAGTATAAATCAAACCAACAATAATAACACTAATTAGCACTTCGCTTTTCTAATTCTAATTTTAAAAATCAAATAATACTGGATAGTAGAACTTTTACTGTTGAGAAATTTGGATCAACAAAATTCCTCTCAGGATCCTCCTTTGCAGAATATTAAACAACAGAGAAATTAAAAAATATAACATAAGGATTTACATGGAAAACTCTTACACCAAAAAAAAAAAAAAAACTACAGTCGTTGTCAGAGACAACCAGAGAAAAAAACTACAGTCGTTGTCAGAGACAACCAGAGAAAAATTCAACATGTGGAAATTTGTTACAACTACACGCTCAGTAATTTTCCTCACACTCAAGACCCAATTACACCCAGAAAATTGCTCACTCAAAATTTTCTCTTTATGGGATTGGATACAAGATCCTAAGAAAACACTCATTAACAAAGTATTACCCGTAGTCATATTGAGGAGCCAAATACGCTCACAATATTCTACATGTTTAAGAGATTTTCTCTTCTCCTTGGGATATCAAACAACTATGGGGGATAGGGTATTTATAGTTTTCAATCCTCCCTCTTCCTTCTACCATTCACATTGATAGCCAATCATCCTTGACGTTCACACCAGTAGCACACCGTTCTTAACATTCAAACTAGACACTATTTTTGACGTTTACACTGGTAGCACACTATTCTTGACGTTTATATGGTAACACACCGTTCTTTACCATTTATTTTTTTAATCAACTTCAACATTTACATATGAAACTTGAACATTGAAGATCATCAAGTAAACATTTATGGAAAAAAAATAATATTACAAAAAAATCAAGTAATCCTAAAGACAAATCCTCTTTTCACTATTATGACAAATGCCATCTTACAAATGTAGCAATCTCGGCAGCAACAGGAGGTACGCGGCAGTGATGGTTGAACGGCGAATGGAAAAAGAAAGGGAACAGGTGCGCAGCAAGGGAGAGAAAAAGAAGGGGAAGGCCGCGGTGGTAGAGGCTGATGGCTGGCGCGAGAGCGGTTGATAATAACATTGAGAGTGGCTAGGGGAGACCATAAAAATGGCTAGGCCAACGATTTTGGATGTGCCATCTTGACGAAGATTTGTGGGGTCTAGGTTAAACGCCTCATCTTATAGGTTTTATGAATTTACATAACACAAAAGACTTAGTGGCAAATTTTTTTCATTTATGGACATGAGACAATTGTTTTATAAAACAGTCATCCTATCCCATCGTCTACCTCTAACGTATGATTTTTTGTATTGGGTTGAGATTATATATATATATATATATATATATATATATATATATATATATATGGCCCCTTGAGCTAGCTTTTGAAACTTAAGTCGACCACAACGCTCTCGAAAGGTCGGTATAACATGAACTTGACAACCTTTTAGGCAGTGGAAGGAGCTCGATCTTGACACTTTCAAGGGGCTGGAATGTTCTGATTTTTGAAGTACAATCACTACAAAAAATTAGACTTTTATTTACAGTAGTTTTTAGCAAAGTTTTTAATTACTACAATGTTGTTGTGATTAATATATATTTAGTCACAATTTTTAGTTTAATTTTTGTTGTAACTAAAATTTTTAATCATGGGATTTTTAATCATGGAACACATCCATGACTAAAAACTATACTAAAAGTTATGAACTAAATACATGTTAGTTATTGTGACTAAAAGTTTTCCAAAAAGACAAAAAATTCAGTTTTTAATTTGCAGTGAATTATCGGACTGATCCTTATAAATGCTTTGGTCAAATCTCGTTGTGTGCTTACAGTGCGAATCTAAAATGACAAATTCGATCATTCTCATATATTGAACCTCACATCACAAACTGGGAGGGACAATTAAATTCCTTACATTAACATAGACTATTTCAAGTAAACATTTAAAAGTATATTTTTGTGATTTTTTTCTCCCTCAGAAAAAATAGCAAATTACAGTGGAGCATATTTTTTATATCCTCTCTGCACTTTTCTAGTATTTTCATAGTTTTATTGAACTTTTTATTTTGATTTTGTGCATTATTATATCTTAGATTCCTTTGGTCAGTCCAAAAAGACGGGTATGAATATAATTGGCGTTACAACAGAACCATGAGAAAATGTATCATTAAGAAAAAGAAAGCTGGTTTTTTTGGCTTTATTTATAATACCACGTTTTACGCCATATTAGATTCCTTTAGACAGTCCACATCATTGAAAAGACATGACAACAAAAGGATAGGAAAAAAAGGTGTTCCCACTTGGGTTTTTTTTTTTTTTTCTTAAAGACTTCTAAAATAGGGAAGAGACTGGCGGTTTTTTTTAGAAGCTAAGATTTGTTGTCATATAAGGCCTTTGGTTTCTGCTTTACATAATCAAAACAAGCTACTTAGTAAATTAAGTTTTGCTCGCTTAACAAAATCAAGTGAGGAAGGCAACATGGCTTCTCCAGAGAGCAAGATACTAATATTTGGAGCCACTGGGTATCTGGGCAAGTACATGGTCAAGGCCAGTGTCTCCGTAGGCCATCCCACTTTTGCCTATGTTCGACCGATCAAATCCGACTCATCCGATGATTCTTCCAAGCTTCAGGTGCACAAAGATTTTGAGTCCATGCGAGTCACCATCTTCCAAGTATATCATATACATATAAATATCTTCAACTTATAATTTTCTCACATAATTAATTATCTCATAGTTTTTCCATATTACAAAACGTAAAATATTTCAAATCATGCTTGACATGGGAAATTGCAGGGTGAATTGGATGAGCATGAAAAACTTGTCTCGGCGCTTAAACAGGTTGATGTGGTGATATCTACGTTGGCTGTTCCTCAACATCTTGAGCAGCTTAAAATTATAGAAGCCATAAAAGAGGCCGGTACTATAAAGGTATGGTACCGAAAAAAAATTTATCGAAAAATTTACATCATGCATCCCTTTCATACTGTCATATCTAATGTATTGCAATTATGTTACGTCAATTAAAATATCATGTCAATTAATACATAATGCCATATCAATTAAAATGTTACGCCATTTTAAATGACATAATATTATTAGAAAGCATAAAATGGGACACTTAACATGATAACACCCATAATATCATGTATTAGTTTTATCGAAATGGCATAATTTGAGTTCAAATATAGGTATGTATGTGAATCTTATTTTTTTTTTTTTTTTTTTTTTTGTGTTTGTGATCAGAGATTTGTTCCTTCGGAATTTGGGAATGACGTTGACAGAGTGAGCGGATTACCTCCTTTTGAGGCTCTGCTTGAGAATAAAAGGAAGATAAGAAGAGCCATTGAGGCAGCAGGGATTTCCTATACTTACGTTTCAGCCAACTCATTTGCAGCATATTTCATTGATTATTTGCTCCATCCACGTGAAGACCGTGATGAAGTAATCATTTATGGAAGTGGTGAAGCCAAGGGTATATTCTCAAAATCGAACTGTTAGCCACAACACACACGTATATATATTACACATTTTTTTCTTAATTGGCAGCTTATGCATGGGCAACAAAAAAACAAATCATGCATCAGGTGCTTTACACGTGATACCAATTTTAAAGGGAATAGAAACATCACAAGAGTTTGGTCAAGATCTTTTGCTCTAATACAACGTTAAATTATGCATCTCTGAAAAGTTTAAGCTATTAGAAAGGGACTAGTCAAATTTTCTAAATCAAGAATTCGAAGACTTAGTGGTCAAAACTAATAAACTGAAGATCCAGTTATCGCTTACTAAAGAGTTTGAAAACCGCTTGCAACAATTACCTTTTGCTTAAAAACAAAGAAGGGGAACAAGAAAAGCTTAAGGGCTTTTGAAAAGTTACCTTGACGAGTAGTATGTTTAGGAAATTCAGTACAATCAAAGGTTGAGTAAGGTTTCTAAAAGGTTCTTTCGTATGGAGTACTTATATATATACACACACATATATATGCCTTACATATATATATATATATATATATAAATATATATATATATGCCTTGTATCTAATTATCTTTGGTTGGTAGCCGTGTTGAATTACGAGGAAGATGTGGCGGTCTACACAGTGAAAGCATCAACTGATCCAAGGGTGGCCAATCGTCTGATCATTTATAGGCCCACTGGAAATATTACATCTCAGTTGGATTTAATATCTTTGTGGGAAAAAAAGACATGCCGTACTTTCAAAAGAAGTCATGTTCCTGAAGATGAGATAATCAAGCTCACTGAGAGTAAGATAATTTATATACCACTGGTTGTATTATCTCAAGTTATTTTGTTGTGTGCATATGTAGATAGGTCACCTTCTGTTAAAAAAATTCAAATAACATAAATATTAACATATTTTAAATCATTTATGGTAAATAATTCATTACGACACATAAAATTTATAAAGTAATTTTATGGTAAATATATCGTAAATGATTATCTTATATTTTAAGCCAAAACAACTTATTTTAAGTTATTCTAAATAACATCTTTATCTTATGGGTGCTTTTTCTTTTCTTTTCTTTTCTTTTCTTTTTCAAAAGGCCTCTCCAATATTATGTAAAGACAAAAAAAAAAAAAAAAAAGAACCGTTCCTCTTTCTATAATTATTATGACTAATAACCATGCATATATAATTTACGAAATTGTGTGTGTGTGTGTGTGTGTACATGTATATGTATAGGTATATGTATTTGTGTGTGTATTTTTGGGTTCATTGTTGACGTTTGACGTGAGGTAGTATATTGTGCGGTACCAGGTGCTTGAGGTACATTGTAGCCCCTCGTAAGGAGAGCATCGGTTGTGATACTGACTATCTATCTAGATCAACTGTAATTGGTTACTCTAATTTGAATCACATACTTCCAGAATAGTCTGTCTTCTACGCAAAATTTGTCTGGAATTGAAAGTTTATAGTCGTAAAGGTCCGTTAAATGCTTCCAAAAGCTACTTCAAAAATGTTTGCTAGAAGATAGGAAAAGGGTAACATAAAAGTGAGTGAGAGAATAATAAAGAACATTTTTTAGAGGATAACAAAGAATATTTTAAAGATATTTTAAAAAACATTTTATGAAATAGACTTGGGCAACTATATTAAATAGTAAATCTTATCATTTTATAGGGTTTTTTTTTTTTTTGGTTTCTTTCTGCTTGCAAAATCAATATATATACGAGTTAATTGTTAATTTCTATTTTATCTCATTTCCACAAATGATAGTACCCATCTTTCTTCCATTTCCGCGTTCTGATTTTACGAAATATATGCGTATAGCTTATAATTATATCTTATAATGGGGCCATTGTTCAGATAAAATCCAAATAAAAAAAGTTATCTAGAGAAATGATCTTCTAGTGTGTATTAAAGGTTCATATATTAATCTAAAACATTATAAGTTTTTTGTCATTATTTTGTTGATGAGACGTTTTCTTTTGAGGAAGTAAAAAGAAGCAAATCCTATGAAAAATACACAAGACTAAAGAGGCAATTTTTCTTTTTATCTCGAAATTTTGAATTGCTATTTTTTTTACCGTGATTACAGATACGCCTTTTCCAGAGAACGTTCCACTGGCGATTCTTCACAACGTATTCATTATAGGAGATGAGATGAGCTTTGAACTTAGGGAGGATGATTTAGAGGCATCCAAGTTATACCCAGATCACAAATACACATCTATTGACAATTTGCTTGATATTTGCTTGGTAGGTCCTCCCAAGCCTAAGTTAGCAACATTTGGATGAGTCTAGTACTATTTCTTTTTTATGTGTGTTATACACACACCCATGGTAGCAAGTTTACTTTTTTATTATTTTTTTATTTTTTTTGTGTGGTTGAAATAGACGTTTGATGATTAAAAAAAACAAAAAAAAAAGAAACAAATGTTGGGATCGTGGGTTTTAAATGTGGTGGTTTATTTTTTTATTTGGACTATAAAGTAAAAAATGGGCTTTGACTTTTAAAAAAAAAATGGTTTAGACTTACAATCTAAACTAACATTAGAAGAATATATAGTCAAAGTGTGAGTTTGAACATGAAATAAAGTTTGAAATTACGCTTGAATGAGCGTTAAACCATGAGGAAATTAGAAATGGGTTATGCTATGGTAACTATTCTTGTGCATTTTCTTTTACACTCTCTGCTTTAGATTGTGACACTTGTCTTACTTTTTCCTTCTTCCAAAAAAACTGTTGTGCAAGTCTAATAAAGAGGACATTGTTTGCGCCGTCCACTTGGCGCCGCAACGCCTGTTCAATGCCACTACAATTTTGCTGAAAAAATTCCAACACCGGGAAGGTGGCACCACGACGCTAGCTGGAAATATCTGATTATGAATTGCTATGCCTTTTGAATTATTACGAATCTTTGTGGCGATTGGTTTTATGCTTTGGTACAAAACTAAATTCTTATTACTAATATATTGTTAGAAAAAATGGCAATTGGATGAATGAGAAATTGATGCTCATTGATGGAGATTAATGGAGGTCATAAACCCCATGTTGTAACACCCAAAGGTATGGATTAATAGGTGATTATGAGCTTCATAATCATGGAAAATAGAGGGTTACAACCAATGGTTTAATGGGAAATAATGAGCACCATTATCATGGAAAATGGAGGGTTACAACCAATGGTTTAATGGGAGATAATGAGCACCATTATCATGGAAAATGGAAGGTTGCAACCAATGTCATTATGCACATAAATTCTGAATAATGCTCATTATAATGTGGATTGTAACATCTATTTTCTAAGCCTATATAATGAACTCTCCTCCACATGTTTGAGAGATACACAATTGCATAGAATTTACACTCACTAAGTCATAGAGTTTTTCCTTTGTTTTTCAAGTTCCATCTAGTTTTTGTTGTAGTCATTTTTGGTGATAGAAGAAAAACAGTTTCAAGTTCGCCGAAAACGGTATCCAATAGTGCTTAAGATTCCGTTGGTAGTCGTTGTATCCTGGGAGGCAGACGTCCGTAGAATCCTCGTGCACAACCGGAGGGGACGAATCTGTTTTAAGGAAAGCGTGACCTACACGTGCCTCGACCATTTTTCGTCTAATTTTCACGTTGCGTTGCTTCCATTGAAGTTGAAGTTGAAGGTTTTGTTATACCTATTTGTTATTTTCATTTTTGAAAAATTTGTAACTTGTTTGTTTTATTCATGCAATATATTGTTTGCAATTCCTTTATCCATATTCTATGTTATAATTACTAACAATCTTAAAACAGATTATCCTTTGAAGACGAACAGGTTACTGAATGAAGGAATAAACCGTATAAATTTCTTTTTGTATTTTGGTTGCTTGTTAGCATATATTACAAATCCATTGTTTATTCTAGTCAGATTTTAATATTCTGCTAATTTGAGTACAACCATCTTTTTATAGATTCTTTGCTTGCATATTTGTTTGTAAGAACATTATTGCATTTCAACTTTGATAAGTTTGGTTTTCTTTTGATATTGGTTTTGTTATTGTTATAAATGTATACTTTTGTTATGAATGTTTGGAATTGTTACATTGAGGTTGTTTTAGTTATTTGTAATACTAATTTAGTATGTCATGTTGTCACATATAGTAAACTTGTTTTAGTTGTTTGCATGGGATTTGTTTAGTCAAATTCACATATTATATTCACGTATTATAACATTTATTTTATGTTATTCATATATTAAAGATTGAGTATTATATGATATTTTGTTATGGACTTTATTGTCTATCTCATTTATTGATATCAGTTTAGAAAACATACAAACTAAATGAATATCAATATCTCATTTATTATAAACGTTCATTTTCGTTGATTATAAATAGATGTTGCATTGTATTGTTATTGTTTCCTCATTAATGTAAATTGTTGCTTCATTTCCATGTGTATGTGTGCGCACTATTTTGATTAAAATATGTATAAATTGTTTGATACATTAACGTTGGTGCATGTCCAATATGCATAAATTGTTTGAAACATTAACGTTGGTGCATATCCTTTTCTTTAATATATGTTTGTTTTGGCTTTTATTATTTAGCTTGTAATTCATCTTAAATGTTTGTTTGCAGACTTCGGTTATATATATATATATATATATATATATATATGTAGTAAGTTTACTGTTTCTAACAGTTTTATTTCAAAACATGTATACATATCATAAAGTTATATTACGATTTCTATAAGCAATCTTATATAATTTGTTTTGTTTTGATTTGTTGTTAATAACAGATTGTTTAACATTTTGTTGTTATCAATATGTTTCTTTTATTTTAAAGGAAACTAATATTTGGTTCTATTTTCAGAAATGGGTGATAACATGAATGTTGTTCCAACTGAGAATGTTCCAACTAGGAGCACTTCTGAGACACCGATGCCATCTCCTAGGGTCCATGCTTCAACCTCGACGCAACCTTTGTCGGTTACAGTTCCTGTGAACCACAATGAAAAACCTGAAAAATTTAATGGACTAAATTTTAAAACTTGGCAACAAAAGATGTTGTTCTATTTGACAACACTGAATCTTGCGAGATTCTTGAAAGAGGATCCTCCTACTGTTAGAGAGGATGAAACAGATGCTCAGACCTTGCTTGCTGTTGAAGCATGGAAGCATTCTGACTTCTTGTGCAAGAATTATATTCTGAATGGCTTGACTGATGTACTTTATAATGTGTACAGTCCGAAAAAAACGGCCAAAGAAGTATGGGAGTCTTTGGACCATAAATACAAAATAGAAGATGCTGGTGCTAAGAAGTTCATAGTTGGACGGTTCATGAACTACAGAATGGTGGATTCTAATACTGTAATTAGTCAAGTACAAGAACTGCAATTACTCATTCATGAAATTCATGCTGAAGGAATGGTAATTAGTGAGTCTTTCCAGGTAGCTGCAATCATAGAGATGCTACCCCCGACGTGGAATGACTTCAAGAACTATCTGAAGCACAAGCGTAAAGAGATGAGCGTTGAAGATCTTATTGTTCGACTTCGCATTGAGGAAGACAATAGAAGATCTGAGAAAAAGCTTTTTAACAAGTCTGTTGCCAAAGCAAATGTGGTGGAGCATGATAAAAGCTCCAAGAACAAGAAAACCAAGTCGGGGTTCAAGCTGGGGCCTAAGGGTGGAATTTCAAAGAAGCAGAAATTCCAAGGAAAATGTTTCAACTGTGACAAGATGGGTCACAAGTCGGCAGATTGTAGGCTGCCAAAGAGAAACAAGAAGAAAGAGGCTAATGTGGTGGACACCATCACACAAGAAGTGTCAAACATCAGTTTCTTTGTCGTGGTCTCTGAAGTCAACATGGTGGACTCCAACCCAAAGGAGTGGTGGCTAGACACTGGGGCCACATGCCATGTCTGCTGTCATGGAGCTACTTTTGTTGAACTCGTACTGTCAGAAGTTGGGGAGAAGCTATATATGGGCAACTCTGCCACATCTGAGATCAAGGGCCAAGGGATGGTGGTTCTAAAAATGACATCAGGCAAGGAAGTCAAGCTGCAAAATGTGTTGTATGTGCCTGATATTCGAAAGAATCTCATTTCTGGAACTCTGCTGAGTTCACATGGCTTCAAGATGGTTTTTGAAGCTGATAAAATGGTTTTGTCTAAACATGGAATGTATGTGGGAAAGGGTTATGTGAAAGATGGGATGTGGAAAATGAATGTAATGGCTGTTAAGCCCAATTCCATCAATATAATTAAAAAGTCTTCCACTTATATGCTTGAGTCTTCTAATTTATGGCATGGTAGACTAGGTCATGTTAATTATAATACTTTACGTAGATTAATTAACTTGAATCACATACCCACATTTAATATTGATCCCAAACACAAATGTGAAATATGTGTAGAGGCAAAACTAACGAGATCTTCATACCAAATGATTGATAGAAATACTGAGCCACTTGATTTGATACATAGCGATGTTTGTGATTTAAAATTTATTCAAACTAGAGGTGGGAATAAATATTTTGTTACATTCATAGATGATAGCACAAAATATTGCTATGTATATTTGCTTAAAAGCAAAGATGAAATTATAGAGAAGTTTGCTCTTTATAAGCAAGAAGTTGAAAACCAACTTGTAAGAAAATTAAGATGGTAAGAAGTGACTGTGGTGGATAATATGTAGAACCATTTAGTGAATTTTTTGCACAACATGGTATCATTCACGAGGTTACGCCACCCTATTCACCTCAGTCAAATGGTATGGCTGAACGCAAAAATCATACCTTAAAGGATATGATGAATACGATGCTGACAAGTTCTAGATTGCCACAGAACATGTGGGGGGAAACCATTTTGTCGACTAATTACCTTTTAAATAAGGTACCTAGGAAGAAAGAATACAAGACCTCTTATGAATTGTGGAAAGGTAAAAAGCCTTCCTGCAAATATCTGAGAGTGTGGGGGTGTCTTACAAAGGTAATGATACCTACACCAAAGAAGATGAGAATAGACCCTAAAATAGTTGATTGCATCTTTATTGGTTATGCCCACAACAGTAGTGCATATCGATTCCTTGTGTATGAATTTGAAAACCTTGAGATTCACAATAACATGATAATAGAATCTAGGAATACATCATTTTTTAAACATGAATTTCCTTGAAAATCCAAAAAGGATGGTCCAAGTTCGTCTTAATGAACGTTTGAGACTATTGAAGAGAATAGTCAGGATCATCAAGAAGTTGAAACCGAATATGAAGAGGAAGAGCCTAGACGAAGCAAAAGGGCAAAGACAGAAAAATCATTTGGACTTGACTTTCTGACCTACATGCTAGAGGCTGAACCTCAAACTTTTAAAGAAGCTGTAAGCACATCCGAGGGTCCTTTATGGAAAGAAGCCATAAAGAGTGAAATTGATTCCATCATGTAGAATCATACTTGGGAATTAGTGGACCTTCCTCCAGGAAGTAAACCGCTAGGTTCTAAGTGGATTTTCAAAAGGAAAATGAAAGCTGATGGAACAATTGACAAGTATAAGGCTAGACTTGTTATAAAAGGTTATAGACAAAAAGAAGGCCTTGATTACTTTGATACTTATTCTCCTGTAATGAGAATAACCTCCATAAGAATGATCATAGCGATTGCCGCTTTGCGAAATCTTGAAGTACATCAGATGGATGTAAAGACTGCTTTTCTTAATGGAGACCTTGAAGAGGAAATTTATATGGAACAACCAGAAGGTTGTATTGCTCCAGGACAAGAAAAGAAAGTCTGCAAATTGGTGAAGTCTTTGTATGGGCTTAAACAAGCACCAAAGCAATGGCATGAGAAATTTGACAATGTTATGATGTCAAATGGGTTCAAAATTAATGAGTGTGACAAGTGTGTTTATGTCAAAGGAACAGACGATGGATATGTTATTCTTTGTCTGTATGTAGATGACATGCTAATCGTGGGTAGCAATGATCGGATGATCAAATCAACTAAAGATATGTTGAACTCTAGGTTTGACATGAAAGACATGGGACTTGCCGATGTGATTTTAGGAATCAAAATCAAAAGGTCGCCTGATGGACTCATCTTGAGCCAGTCACACTATGTGGACAAGATACTTGACAAATTTAGTAAAAATGACACTGGTGTGACCAGAACACCAATTGATACTAGTCAACATCTGTCCAAAAATAGAGGAGAAAGTATATCCCAGGTGGAATATGCTAGAGTGATAGGCAGTTTAATGTACTTAATGAATTGTACAAGACCAGATATTGCCTATGCTGTAAGTAGTCTGAGTAGATTCACGAGTAATCCAGGAGATGATCACTGGAAAGCGATTGTTAGAGTACTCAGATACTTACGGTATACACGTAGTTATGGGCTACATTATACAAGAGATCCTGCAGTTCTTGAAGGGTATTCTGACGCAAGTTGGATATCTGATATACAGGATTCTAAAGCTACAAGTGGATACGTATTCACTTTGGGAGGTGCAGCAGTTTCATGGAAGTCTTCAAAGCAGACGGTAATAACCAGATCTACTATGGAATCTGAATTTGTTGCTTTGGATAAAAGCGGTGAAGAAGCTGAATGGCTAAGAAATTTCTTGGATGATATCCCTGAATGGCCTAAACCTATGCCTGCAATATGCATACATTGTGATAATCAGTCTGCTATTGGCAGGGCACAGAATGTAATGTACAATGGTAAGTCGAGGCATATACGTCGTCGACATAATACCGTTAGACAACTAATCTCAACTGGAGTCATGACAATAAACTATGTAAGGTCTAAAGAAAATATTGCGGATCCGTTAACCAAAGGACTGAATAGAGATCAAGTTGAGAAAACATCAAGAGGAATGGGACTTAAGCCCATAAAGAATAGGTCGAAACAGTGGAAACCCAACCTTGTTGACTGGAGATCCCAAGATCTAGGTTCAATGGGATAACTAAGCTGAATAGACTGAGTAAGATCACTGTAGGGGTTACCCCAACCCATTCCTATAATAAAAACAGTGATACCCATAGGGAAAGGTTAAGCAGTTTGCTTTTAATGATTCTTACGCGTCGAATACGTTGAGAATTCGAGCGGAGTAATACGGGTTACTCTTAAGTAAGAAATCACCTATGTGAGAGAGAAGTGGGGCCGCTTCAAAGGAGAATTGCTAGGGCTCAATTCTTTAGAAGCTCTTGCAGAACCAGGGAGATGTTCATGGCCAAAATGAACATAACTATGAGAACTGAAACTGTGTTAGGAAAATATCTGTGTGAGGTATGTTATCGTTTACACAAATGGCAGAACAGTTCAAGGACATCGCGTCTACTAGTCAGCCAGTAAAGTAAACATACTTTCACAAGGGAAGGTTCAAGGGTTAACGCCTACCTATCCTATGCAGATATTAACCGTAGAACTCTATCATCGTGTAGTGTCATTGTTTTTCCTCTGTAGTTTGTCAATTTCATTCATGTGGGGGATTGTTAGAAAAAATGGCAATTGGATGAATGAGAAATTGATGCTCATTGGTGGAGATTAATGGAGGTCATAAACCCCATGTTGTAACACCCAAAGGTATGGATTAATAGGTGATTATGAGCTTCATAATCATGAAAAATAGAGGGTTACAACCAATGGTTTAATGGGAGATAATGAGCACCATTATCATGGAAAATGGAGGGTTACAACCAATGGTTTAATGGGAGATAATGAGCACCATTATCATGGAAAATGGAAGGTTGCAACCAATGTCATTATGCACATAAATTCTGAATAATGCTCATTATAATGTGGATTGTAACATCTATTTTCTAAGCCTATATAATGAACTCTCCTCTACATGTTTGAGAAATACACAATTGCATAGAATTTGCACTCACTAAGTCATAGAGTTTTTCCTTTGTTTTTCAAGTTCCATCTAGTTTTTGTTGTAGTCATTTTGGTGATAGAAGAAAAACAGTTTCAAGTTCGCCGAAAACGGTATCCAATAGTGCTTAAGATTCCGTTGGTAGTCGTTGTATCCTGGGAGGCAGACGTCCGTAGAATCCTCGTGCACAACCGGAGGGGACGAATCTGTTTTAAGGAAAGCGTGACCTACACGTGCCTCGACCATTTTTCGTCTAATTTTCACGTTGCGTTGCTTCCATTGAAGTTGAAGTTGAAGGTTTTGTTATACCTATTTGTTATTTTCATTTTTGAAAAATTTGTAACTTGTTTGTTTTATTCATGCAATATATTGTTTGCAATTCCTTTATCCATATTCTATGTTATAATTACTAACATATACATATATATTGTAATAGT
This sequence comes from Artocarpus heterophyllus, assembly GCA_025403435.1. Taxonomy (NCBI): domain Eukaryota; kingdom Viridiplantae; phylum Streptophyta; class Magnoliopsida; order Rosales; family Moraceae; genus Artocarpus; species Artocarpus heterophyllus. Next base: position 11,985,573 of record CM046344.1, on the reverse strand, counting down.
TATATTGTTTCACAAAATGATATTTTACATAAAAGTTGCATAAGTTATAACAGTTTCACTACTTCATAAAATGATACTCTGTACTTTTATTAATTTTTTAAAATTTTCAAATTTCATATTTTATTCTTGAGCATTATAATATTACTAATTAGACCATCTTCAACTAGCACTATTTTTTAGGAGATTTTACTATTTTAGCGTTGAATTTTTCTTCAAACTCGATGTCAAAATCCTCCCCCAAATTGTTGAAATTTGTGGTATTAGAATTACCAAAATTTAAGGACAATTTTTATAAAAAGGGGAGAATTGTAACGTACTGTTTTTCTTTAGGCTCATCATACTGAATAGAATCTCTTATTATAGTTCACGGGAAATAAGCATACATATAGCTTTTCATGATGTATGTAAGTTGAACAGTCGTCTCGTGGTATTATTCTTATATGACTGTATATATATATACACACAAATACTTTAAAGTGCCAGATTTCTTTATTGTGTAATAATATAGATGTTTTATATCTGCTTCTTTTTTTTTTGTTATATATCTCATAATAGGAACACATCACCTCAATTATAATTTCTTACCACTTAGTTGTATTAGCAGGCATAAAATATACATATATTATATTGATGCATGAATATTCACCGCATTTGTTCCAATACCTATCGTACAAAGCCAATAATTGGTAAAGTTATATATATATATATATATATATATATATATTCATCCATGATATAATATTATACAACCTTCCTTTAGTGTTATTATCAATTAATATCAAATGCATAATATACGTAAGCTTTCAAGTTAAGATTTCAGTTGATTTCGCAAGAATCATTCAAGGTCCCATAATAAGTCTAAAAATATTAAGATGTGAAATTTATTTTTACTATTTGTTTGAGGAATTGACAAGAGTGCTAGGAATTGATTTTTAAGATTTTTTTTTTTTTTGGGTTTTCTAGCTTATGTATAAGAACTATAATTGCATTATTTTCGCGGCCAATAATTAGTGTAGCGGTTAGGATATCTTTTTTTTTTCTTGTAAAATGTTCCTAGTGTTCAATACTCTACAGCCTCATTTTAGGACCCCTGTCTAATCAATATGTTGTGTAACACTAGGTGTATGATAGCACGAGTGAAAAGTGATCTATCCTTTTATTGGAATTGGATTAGGTCCTTTCTATTTCATTGATGGCCCTATCGGATTTCTAAAGTTATAAAAGAGTAAGTGGGATGATGACATCAAAGATCTTTTTCTTTTTACGCAAAATAATGATAATAATAATAATAATAATAATAATAATAATAAATTAAAGTTAGATTTGGGACTTTTTCAAATTTAAGAGGAAAATGCAATTGAGGTCAAATTGTGATTAAAAATAGTACTGCAAGGATCATGACTAAATAATAACTATTTATATAAAGCATCAAAGATCTTTTTCTTTTTATGCAAAGAAAAAAAAACTAATAAATTAAAGTTAGGTTTGGGACTTTTTCAAATTTAAAAGGCAAAATGAAATTGAGGTCATCACCAAATAATAACTACATATATAAAGCTTCAAAGATCCTTTTCTTTTATGCAAACAAAAAAAAAACTAATAAATTAAGGTTAGGTTTGGGACTTTTTCAAATTTAAAACGAAAATGAAATTGAAGTCAAATTGTGAATAGTATTGCATGGATCATGATGAAATAATGACCATATGTTTGGTTCATGTATTTTTTGAACTCCACAGACTTAAATTTATATTCGAGTATCAAGAATCCTTCGGATACATGTTTGTTTCTTCTAAAATCTGAATCATTTGAGTATCAAGAATCTAAGAGTTTGTTTGTTTGAGTTTTTAAATCACGGTTCGAATCATTTTGCTATAGTATTTTCTCTCACAAAAATTTAAATCTTCATTCAAATACTCTACTCAAATACTTATACCAAGCGCACCCTAAGTTTTCAAAATTCTCATCCCCTTAAACTTTTGATACTCGAATATCTTTGCTACAGTAAAAAGTAAAATTCTCACTCCTATATTTGAGCAAAAAAAATCATAACTTCTTCTTTTGATATCCAATTGAGATGATTCTTTTTTCATTGTGTTCCTAATAAAAAGAGGAATAAATCAAGATCCATATTACATATTTTTTAATATCATTAATATTAAGATTTTATTAGATTTATTAATAAATAAAAAACTATATGCACTACCTCTCCAAATATAAATTTCAATTTTATTTCATACTTAGATTAAAACTTAAATGCACATCCAAACGTCAATTCGAATAACAATTCAAATCACTAACTCAAATCCTAATCCAAATCACATTAACTCAAATTAAATCATTAATTTGAATTCATTTACTAAACGGAAAGATTCAAAGATCTGTTTCTTTTTACGCAAAGAAAAAAAACTGATAAATTAAGGTTAGGTTTGGGACTTTTCACATTTAAGACCAACATGAAATTGGTGAATAAAAATAGTACTGCAAGAATCATGACTAAATAATAACCACATATATAAAACCGATATGGTTTAATAAACCTTAAAAAAATATATAAAAAAAAAGTCCACCTCAATTGCGGTGGCTGCTCAATTAGATGATAAATCATCAAGACCAGAGTCATGTAATCAATTGGCATTGTCTACTTATAAATAATTTTACTGTAATAAAAAATAAAAACAAATCGAAGGGAAGAAAATATATAAAAGAAATCAAAGGAAGGGAAAACAAAGACAAAAATAAAAAGAAGGCAAAAGGAAAAAGTTAATTTGAATTTGAAAATATATAAGATATTAAGGGAAAGAGGAACAAAGAAAGACAAAAAAGAGAAAAAACAAACAAACAACTACATATATAAATTAAAAAATAGAGGACAAAGAAATGAAAGGAAAATAAAAAAAAATGAAAAAAGAGACAACAACAATGTTACGTTGCCGGACTTTAATTTTTAATTTTTATTCTTTGAATTTCACGTTGCCATGAAATTATGGATCATGTTGAAGTTTTATAAATAGTTGGTAAGAAGAATCGAAGATTTGTAATAAATTTGCAAAATTATGGCTCTTCATTAACTTTCCCAGAACCGGCACAATAAACTTGAAGTCTTTATGCGAAAATTTCACAATAGGCCTATAAATATCTTATGACGGCTAGAAAAACAAACGTTTGGTATTGTTTTAGAAATTTTTAAAAAAAATTTTACATAATTTTTTAGACAAAATTTTCAAAAATACTCTCAACATAATTCTAAAAAAAATTCACATTTTACAAAATAAAACTATTTTTACTTATTTTAAAAACAATACCAAACGAGCTCAATTTAACTTTTTAACGATAAATAGTTCTATAGATAGGTTCTTGTTCAACCAAATTTCTTCTACAGTTTTATCTTGAAAACTTTTCTTAGTAGATGACACATTGAGAAAATATATATCGTGGTTAGAGGTGAAACAAATACATTAACCGAGAATTGTAAGCACTAATATTTTATTTTAAAGAAAAACTATTAATTGATAAGGATTGCTTCTTTTTTTTTTAGTGGAATAAGGTTTACTTTTTAAATATGCGACTTATATTATTTTAGTAAGAATATGGAATAAATTTTAATGATATTATATTTAGTTTAAGAAACACATTTGAAAAATAAATTTTAATTACTACAGTATAAAATTCTCACATGCTACAGTAAAAAAATAAAATTTGCTACAGTGTAAAGCTCTTACATGCTTCAGTGTTTAAGTTTTAACTTTAAGTTAAAATGTGTTTATAAAATGAACTCATATATATGTAAACATACAAGTATTTATCGGAGGACACTAAGGGATTTGAGAGCAATGTGCGTTACATTTACATATAGATGCAAACAAGAATTATTTTGAAGAAAGGTTGGAGTTTTGCTAAAGACTTGAGAGGAACCTTTAGCAGAGACGTTGTAACTGAGTGTAAGATTTTAGTAAAGTAAGTGGTTTGTCACTTTTTTACCACTATTATTGTGTTTTATCATACCCTAACTAAAAAGGCCGAATACCCTTAGATATCACATATTTGTTTAATCCTGACCTAAAATACTTATAATCAATTATATCTTTATACTCTTTAAACATTTTGTGTTTTAAACTTTCTCGTAGAAATAATAAGATTGAAAAACAATGACTTCAAGATTTTAGGTATCTTTTTCAAAAAACTTTTTCTTAAAAAAAAAAAAAACCTGTAGAAGAGATTGAAAAAAGAAACGAGGTGATGAATTCACGAAAAAATAGTATACATTATTTTTCAAATGATTTTTTTTTCATTATTTAAAAATCAAAAGGAAAACGAATCTCGTTTTTTTTTTTTAATGAAATGCTTGCACTATATTGTTGTCAATTTTAACTAAAAAAAAATGCAGGACAAAAAATCCTTATCAATAAAATTACACGCTAAAAAAAGTCCTTTCTAATAAATTATAATAGACTTTATTATTAATCTAAGTCCATGCTATTAAATCAAATACTTTAAATACAGGTATGTAATCAAAGGCGACGTTGGCCCAAGGTGAGGCCTAAATACAGGTATAGATAGGCAATGATAGCACTACTTTAATGTTATATTTTCTTCTTCTCTTCCAGACGGCACTTCGATAGAGGAGGCTCTTCTTGGGTAGATCAGCTGATTTTGGTACAGATGGGTGAGTCTGAAGAGCCCCCTTTATGGCCATGGAAGTTAAGGAGGCGATTTTTATATGGGAACGTGGAAGTCGCAGGGGCCGGATGGTTTTCATGCGGATTTTTTCCAAGAGAATTGGGAGCTTGTCGGTAGGGATATTACAGAAGTATGTTTGCAGGTGTTGAATAGGTAGCTTATTCGGGACCTTAATGCCACTTATATAGTTCTTGTTTCAAAGATTAAAATATCAAGGAAGGTGTCGGGATTTAGCCCCATTATTCTTTATAATAAACAATGGCTAAAACTACATTTGACGGATGTTATATCAGATAAGCAAAGTGCATTTGTGGCATGACGTCTTATTATTGATGGTATTATTGTTGCCTATGAGACAAAGCAAGTTTTGAGAGGAAGACGAGGGTAAAAAAGGTCCCAAGGCTCTCAAATTGGACATAGTAAAGCCTATAATCAAGTAGAGTGGTGTTTTCTCCAGGCGATCATGCTCAAGCTAGGTTTCTCGAGACGTTGGGTGGTTTGAGTCCTTGACTGTGTGTGGACCTCACACTTGTCCTTCTTTCTCAATGGAGAACCGGTTGGCAAGGTGATTCCGAACTGGTTTTTTAGGATTACTTCAATGCATTGGACAATACCAGAAGTTGGATAGGGTTTCGTGTTCTGGGGGCCTCCTAAGATTAGTCATCTTCTTTTTGTAAATGACAGTATTATTTTTGGAAAATTAGAGAATGCTAATTGTAAAGCGATTAAGGAAGTGCAACATATGTATAAGTGAGTATTGGGAAAAGCGATCAATATCCAAAAGCCCTAACCTCTCAGAAGATTCTCATGATAACATCTGGAACCTATTTAGGATTTCGTCTAGTGATTCTCATAATGTGTACTTGGGTCTTATATTGTTTGTTTTCCAGAGCAAAAGAAAGATTTTTTATAATATCTATGAGAGGGTTTGGAAGAAGTTACAATTGTGGAAGGATCGATTGTTCTCTGAGAGATCTTGATAAAGGTAGTTACTCAGACTATATTTACATATGCTATGAGTATTTTTAAAATCCCTACTGCTCTTGGTGAGGAACTGCAATCCCTTGTGGCTCATGATTGGCGGGGTGGCAATTGTAAGATAAGGAGATTCAGCGGGTGCAATGAGACAAGCTACATCAGGTAAAGTTTGATGGTGGTATAGGTTTTCTGGACATGGCAGCTTTCAATAAGGCACTTTTGGCAAAGCAGGGATGGAGACTTTGGCTTTCCCAAACTCCCTTGTAGCTAAGGTCCTTAAAGGAAAGCATTATCCTAATTTCGGTTTTTAGATGCTAGGGCGGGTCACAGTCCTTCCTATACATGGCTGAGCATCTTATGGGGTAGTGTTATTCTTGCTGAGGGGTTTTGTAGGAAGGTGGGTAGTGGGGAAAATGTTCGGATTTTTAAGGACATTTGGATCTCAAGACCGTCCTTATTGCTTACAGTTACAAGACAGAGTAGTGAGCTTGAAGACCTTTGGGTGGCAGACCTTAAGGGTGCTATGGGTTGGCATCGGGGGTTATTTGAGAATATTTTCTTGTCGATGGAGAAACTATATGGGGTATACCATATGATTAGAAGGGCATATATTTAGTCAAGTCGAGCTACAAGTTGGAGATGGACAAACTAGAAGGAGCTAGTGGATCAGGTAGTGGTGGCGATGTAGGGCAGTAGAAGAAGTTGCAGGGGGCTTAGTTGCCAAACATGGTAAAGATTCATGTGTAGAGGGCTTTTCATGAGGCTATTATGGCTTCTGCTCATATGGTGAGGCAGGGAATCCATGTGGTTCCTACTTGTCCTAAGTATAGAGACGCTGTGGAGGATACTACTTGTGTTTTTTGGGCTTGTCCTTTTGCCATGGAAAATGCGGTCGACTTCTTCGTGGTAGTCTGCACTTCGCTCTTTCCTGAGGGGACCTCTCTCTCTATTATATTCGGATGTTGCTCAAGTATACAAACGAGAGGCAGTTGTTTTTGGTATGTTGGTGTGGGGCTTATGAGGGACTTGTAACGGTTTGCTTTTTGATGAAAAAACCATTGAGGAGTTGGACATTATCAGCAGGTTTGGGAGACCTTTAAGTGGCTTCATCAGAGCCAATAAAATAGACCGGGCTGTTATAAACCAATCCCTAAATCTAGTACTTATTGGAAGCCTCTGGTAAGAGATTGCATTAAGATTAATGTAGATGCTTTCATACATGAGGGGTTCAATTTTATTGGGGTGGGCGTAGTTGCAAGAGACGCTTTAGCATGATTATTGGTGCGTTGTCAAATGAATCATTGCCTGTTTTTTCCAGCATATTGCAGAGTGCCTAGCTCTACGTGAAGGTGTTTGGTTTGCTCTTTCGTGTGGGTTTTCAAGGTGGAGCATTGAAACAAAAGCACCAAATGCATGTAGTGCTACTTGAAAACCGGATATTCAAGCTCTACTGTCAAATGTTATTGATGACATTCAAGATGTTCTCCTTTGCAAGATGTGGCACGGTTTACCACATCTCCCTAATAGGAACCATGCAGCCCACTTTTTAGTTAGTTATGCTTTGTCTAATTCTGTTAATGTTAGATGGTTTAATTCTCTGCCAAGGTATTGCAGACATTTTAAGTAATTAATAAAGGTCATTTCCTCTCCTCCCACCCCACCCACCCCCCCGCCCACAAAAAAAAAAAGGGACCTGTTACATTCCTCCCCTCCAACAGTTGGTATGACATAAGAAAAATCCTAACATTTATGTAAACAATGTGATTATTTATATTAACTTAGTTATTTTTTTCTTTTTCTTTTTTTTTAACTCGAGAGATACTTTTTTTATATATTTTTATATAGAAATGCAATTTGGTTATTTTCTTCCTTTTGTTTTTTTTTTTTTTTGGTTGGGGGGGGGTCTTGTTTTTTCTTTGTTTTTTTTTTCCCCTTGGCTAAAGTTCTTTCTATTCAACATACGTGTAAAAAAAATTGCATCCGTTCCTTCACTTGAGCTCTTGTAAACTACTACACCTATTTATCTTTTTAATTCCTTCAGAACTTTTGTGGATTCAAATTTACAAAAAGAATGAAAAAAAAAAGGCAATTTACATGAATGGCATTTTTTTAGACTTAATTTTATGTTACAAAATATGAAAAGTTCCTATGTCACAAATTTCATGCAATTTCATTAAGTTGTTGCATATCCCTCTAGAATATTTCTCACGTCCTGATTGCATATCCTGAGGCATTTTTTTCTCCTCCTTTTCTCTCTATCCTTTCTTTCTCTCTCTCTCTCCTCGCCACCACTGACAAAGAAAGCTAAACACAACAACAACAACAATGACAACAGGAACGAACTTCGAATCTACTCCATTGACGGCGAAAGGATCTTGAACTACTAAGAACTAACGTGGAATGTTTTCACGACGGTTTTTGTACTTTTGCGTGTACTTCACATAATTTTCCCCTTACTACATTGGTTTTTTAAAATACGTTGTCAAACAAGGGATGTGTAATCTTTAAGTTTCTAGTAGTCTTGTTGACAGTCCAAATCTACTTGTTGATGACATTGCTACTCCGCTATGGATCTCGGCTTTGTCGTCCTCGAACTTTGTCACCATCATCATCGTTATCATTCTCAGCCATGGATCTTGGTCACCAAATTTGGCTACGATGAGTTTGACAGTGATAGCGACGAAGAAGGTGAAGTCGATCGTGACAGAGCATGTTGGAGCCTCTTTGTCATTATCTTCCTCAGATCGGGGATTTTTTGGCTTTTCTAGCGTGGATCTGGAATGGCCTAGAAGTTGATCGGATCTTGATTGGGTATGGATCTAGAACTACATGGATCCTGAACCTTGATCTAAGCTACACGACTCTGTCCATTGGTGATGTTGCTCAAGTAGAGAGAGAGTAATCGTCATGGCTACTATGTCATAGCAGAGGAGATCATCACGAAGCTCCATTGTGATTCGATTGTCAACAGGATGACAAGGATGTCCTATGATGGCGCAGGTTCAAGATAGAGAGTGAGAAGAGAGAAAGAGAAAAAAAAATCAGAGAAAGTGTGAGAGGAGAGAGAAAGCATAGGCAAAAGAGGCTGAGAAGGACCATGCTCGGTCAGTCGAACATTCCTAGGTTCGGCCTGCCTAATGTATGAATCTAGCCTGCCGATCCCTTGAATCCGGCCTGTCAAACAGGAAAATTTTCAAAAATCTCAGGCACGGGTTTTGGGTCTCCCAAAACTCAAATCTTCGTTTTAACCTGTGTTTTCTCAAATCTCAAGCATTGAAAACAATCATAGATGATAGAAAAACATAATAGAACACCTTTGAACTCATTTAAGCAAGATTTAAACACAAAATCTCAAAAATCTGAAAATAAAAGAAATGAAAAAAAAATGAAAAATCTTGAATCGAATCCTTTTCTCTTCAAACAAGGCTTAGATTTTAGTTGTTCTAAGTTCCTTTAACTCAAATCAAGGGTTTTCTAAGCTCAAACAAACTTAGATTTCAAAAATGTATGAAAAATTGAAATTTTGAAAAAAAATTAAAAATTTCAAAACTAACCTCAAATCTAAGCTTCAATTCACGTTTTTGGTTGTTCAATCGAGCTCCCCAGCTTCCAATCCACCAAAACCCGAAGCTTGAGCTTGATTTGATTCAAAATTTTGAGGAAAATGAGAGAGGAAGAGAGAGACCAAGAGAGAGACTCACGGGGAGAGAGAGAAAGGAGAGAGAGAGAGTGAACCAAAGAGAGAGAAGAGAGAGAATAAATATAGAAAAATAATGGACGATTTTTATTGTGTGAAAACTATATGCCACTCACGGTTTTTGTAAAACGGAATATATTTGACATTTTACAAATTTTTTTGTGTCCCAAAGGTTCAAACTAACATTTAAAATAATTAAAAACAGCTAGAAATCATTAAGATAATCAAAAGAACTTTAAACCCAAAATTTCATTAAATGATTAAATTAGGTTTAAAATATTCATTATGGCACACTAATATATCATATTATATTATAACATCATTAAATTAATTTCGAGGCGTTGCAGTAAGATTAAGGATCCGTTTAGTAAATAGATTCGAATTAGTGATTTAATTTGAATCATGTGATTTGAACTAAAAGTTGTAAACTAAATACATATTAGTTGTTGGGACTAAAAGTTTTCCAAAAGAACTAAAAAAATTCAGTTTTTAATTTGTCGTGAATTGTTGGACTGATCCTTATAAATGCTTTGGTCAAATCTCGTTGTGTGCTTACAGTGCGAATCTAAAATTACAAATTTGATCATCATCATATATTGAACCTCACATCACAAACAAGGAGGGACAATTAAATTCCTTACATTAACATAGATTATTTCAAGTAAACATTTAAAAGTATATTTTTATGTTTTTTTCTCTCTCAGAAATAATAGCAAGTTAACAGCGGAGCATATTTTTTATATCCTCTCTGCACTTTTTCTAGTCTTTTCATAGTTTTATTGATCTTTTTTATTTTGATCCTGTGCATTATTATATATTACCCCCTGTTTGGCATTGTGGTGGGAACTACGGTTTCCACCACAAACTCAGTTATAAACAGTGTAAAGCTCTCACATGCTACAGTAACAATTTAAAAAATTGCTACAATGTAAAGCTTTTACATGCTACAGTAAAAGTGGTTCCCACCATCGGTTCCCACCACCTTCCAAACACCCCTTAGATTCCTTTGGACAGTCCACATCATTCAAAGGACATAACAACAAGAGAAGAAAAAAAAAAGTACGAATTTTATTGACGTTACAACAGGACCATGAGACAATGTATCATTAAAAAAGAGAAAGCTGGTTTTTTTGGCTTTAAACGTTTTACGCCATATTAGATTCCTTTAGACAGTCCACATCATTAAAAAGACATGACAACAAGATAAAAAAAAAAAAAACCGTATTGCCACTTGGGTTTTTATTTTTATTTTTAAAGACTTCTGAAACAGGAAAAAGACTGGCGATTTTTTTTAGAAGCTAAGATTTGTTGCCACATAAGACCTTTGGTTTCTGTTTTCCATCATCAAAATAAGCTATTTAGTAAATTAAGCTTTGCTCGCTTAACAAAATCAAGTGAGAAAGGCAACATGGCTTCTCCAAAGAGCAAGATACTAATATTTGGAGCCACTGGGTATCTGGGCAAGTACATGGTCAAGGTCAGTGTCTCTGCAGGCCATCCCACTTTTGCCTATGTTCGACCGATCAAATCCGACTCATCCGATGATTCTTCCAAGCTTCAGCTGCGCAAAGATTTTGAGTCCATGCGAGTCACCATCTTCCAAGTATATCATATACGTATAAATATCTTCAACTTATGATTTTCTCACATAATTAATTATCTCATAGTTTTTCCATATTACTAAACGTAAAATATTTCAAATCATGCGTGACATGGGAAATTGCAGGGTGAATTGGATGAGCATGAAAAACTCGTCTTGGCGCTTAAACAGGTTGATGTGGTGATATCTACGTTGGCCGTTCCTCAACATCTTGAGCAGCTCAAAATTATAGAAGCCATGAAAGAGGTTGGTACTATAAAGGTAAGGTACCCAAAAAAAAATTTATGGAAAAAATTACATCATGTGTCCCTTTGTTATTGTCTTATTTCATGTATTTTCATTATGTCACATCAATTGAAATATCATGTCAATTAATACATAATGCCATATTAATTAAAATGTTACGCCATTTTATATGACATGATATAATTAGAAAACTTAAAAGGAAACACTTAACATGATAAAACTCCTAATATCATGTATTAGTTTTATCGGAATAGCATAATTTGAGTTCAAATATAGGTGAACCTTTTTTTTTTTTTTGTGTTTGTGATCAGAGATTTGTTCCTTTGTGTGACACCCGTTATTCTCCTAACGGGTATTGAGGTAATTAAATTAATTTTTAGTGTATAAAAAAAAATTGCTTCATTTAAATTTATTTTATAATATTTATTTTTATCTATTTTTAAATTTTCTAAAATTCTCCTATATTTATTTAGTATGATTACTAAAAAGCCTTAGAACTTCTAATAAATCTCAAAAATGTCATATTGGCATTATGTGTGTTAAAGTCTTTAGATGAGACATAGGGATATCTTTTCCAACTACTCTTGACCCTCATTTTCTTTATTTCCTCCGTGACATGCTTCAACATGTCTCCTCTATAATTGTTTCTATCACTTCTCTTCAAAGACTTCATCTTTTCTTCCTTTCTCTTCCACGGTTCCCACACTCTTCTTCTCATTTCTTTGCTGAAGCAAAATACTTAGAGAACTTCTTCAAGACAGCCATAAAAATCAGCCACCATCACCTCCATTTGAGCAAGAATTTCAGTCATACCGAAGTAAAGGAACCTGTTTTGAAGCCATTTCAAGCTTCCAACTAACCATAATCCGAGGTTAGAATCTTATGAACAAATTTAGTCTTTCATTTATAAATTTTCTTTTATACTAAAGGATTATTCAAATTTGCGTTCTTAAACCTAAGTATATGTTTGTTGCTATTTTGGAGCATATGTATGAAGTCTAAGTGTATATGCCCTAGACAGAAAATTTATATTGTTAAACTTTGTAATACCTCTATGGGCAGTGGTTATTTCTTGAAATTCTAAGATTAAATTAAAATGAATTTTATGAATTGGTTTGCATATTTGAAAAGTAGCATCCTAGGCTTTCTAACGAGCTATCATAAACCTAAATCGGAGTTGTATTTTATTTTCTAAGAATTATTCAATTTTTGTATTGGAAACTAGTAAATCTGCCAGTTTGTTATGGTATACCAACTACTAACCTGAACCAAGAACCCATCTTTGCTCACCACCTAATTCTTTAATGTCTTGCAACCTTTCCAATATTATCCTAAGTGATTGATGAATCTTATTAGGGACTAAAACATATAGATTACTTGTTCACATTTTATATTGTGTTAAGACAAAAATTGTTTACTGTGGTATTCAAAAGAGATTTATATAAAAGCTTTAATGGCATACTAGTAAGATAGGTTTACACATGATTTATTTATGAATGTAGTTGTATGTTGTGCTTTAGTTTTAATTGTCCTTATGCACGCCTTAGGATCAAGGGAGTATGGAGCTAACGTTAATTGATTCCAGGATTAAAAGATTGTTGATAAGCTTGAAAGGTAGGGATTCTATTACTCATCTTTTGTGAGGTTTTTATAGAATTAAAATTGATTGTTTTGCCGCAATATATATATCTATGTTGAACTAATATTATATGAGTATCACATATGAAACTATGACATGGACTCGTCTTGTATTGTACGGCGAGGAACATAATGAATTGACACATGTTATAAATTGAGAAGCATGGTTAGGAAAACTAACTCTATTAATAATGATTCAATATAGAGAAATTGTGAGACATGAAGAGGGCGACGGTTACGTCCTTGGGCATGAATACCCTAAAAGGTAAAATAGGGGGAAGGCGATGACGCTTCCTTGGGTTGAAAGTCCCAGAACACACTGTACAGGAATCGACTTGGTGAGGACTCGGGGCTTGATGTCCCCTCACCGGAACACCCTTGGAATGTTTATAGGGTGATCAAGTGCGCCCATTTGGGTTTCGATGAGTTGAGTGATACTCAATTTAACATGGATACCTAGGAACAATGATGATTGGTAATATTTGTATAAATGTGTAATTATGACACTTGGTAATGATTAACTACGGTATCCATAAGATGTGATCATAATAAACCTTATAATCTGGAATATGATGTAACTTACTAATCATGCAGGTTTTAATGTGGTAATGATAAAAACCTAAAGGTGAGTAATGGCTTTCTCTACTGAGCATAGTGTCGCTCATTCCCTTATATTTTTATCTTTTCAGGACTCACTAAGTGTGAGGTGGCTACGAGAAATATAGTTGAGGAAGTGATGTAGCTATATTACATTGGGACTGCTTCAATTGTTGAGAATGTTCTTCATGATAATGTAAGCATCAATTGTTACTTTCTGTGACTGTATTACAATGTGTTGAGGGTTAAAATGATGACGACAACAGTTTATATTATTAAATTTAAGGTGCTACATTAAACTGTGGTTTAATTGTCGTTTATATTTTTATTTTTGAGTTGAGAGTTTTCATTTAAGTCCCGGGCAAATTTTATTTTTAAGGTTTTACTTTTATTATTTATTTTTATTTTATCTCATTAAAAACTGTTAACCCCCATATAGGGGCGTTACACTTTGGAATTTGGGAATGACGTTGACAGAGTGAGCGGATTACCTCCTTTTGAGGCTCTGCTTGAGAATAAAAGGAAGATAAGAAGAGCCATTGAGGCAGCAGGGATTTCCTATACTTACGTTTCAGCCAACTCATTTGCAGCATATTTCATTGATTATTTGCTCCATCCACGTGAAGACCGTGATGGAGTAATCATTTATGGAAGTGGTGAAGCCAAGGGTATATTCTCAAATCGAACTGTTAATAGCCACAACACACACGTATAGATATTCCACATTTTTTCCTTAATTGGCAGCTCATGCATGTGCAACAAAAAAACAAATCATGCATCACGTGCTTTACACGTGATACCAATTTTAAAGGGAATAGAAACTGAGATCACAAGAGTTTGATCAAGATCTTTTGCTCTAATACAATATTAAATTATGCATCTCTGAAAAGTTTAAGCTATTAGAAAGGGACTAGTCATATGTTCTAAATCAAGAATTCGAAGACTTTGTTGTCAAAACTAATAAACTGAAGATCGAGTTATCGCTTATTAAAGAGTTTGAAAACCGTTTGCAACAATTACCTTACGCTTAAAAACGAAGAAGGGGAACAAGAAAAGCTTAAGGTCTTTTGAAAAGTTACCTTGAGGTGTAGTATGTTTAGGAAATTCAGTACAATCAAAGGTTGAGTAAGGTTTCTGTAAGTTCTTTTGTATGGAGTACTTATATACACACACAGACACACATATATATATGTCTTATATATATATAAGCCTTGTATCTAATTATCTTTGGTTGGTAGCCGTGTTGAATTACGAGGAAGATGTGGCAGTCTACACAGTGAAAGCGTCAACTGATCCAAGGGTGGCCAATCGTCTGATCATTTATAGGCCTATTGAGAATATTACATCTTAGTTGGATTTAATATCTTTGTGGGAAAAAAAGACATGTCGTACTCTCAAAAAAAGTCATGTTCCTGAGGATGAGATAATCAAGCTCACTGAGAGTAAGATAATTTATATACTACAAGTTGTATTATTTCAAGTTAGTTTTGTGTGTGCATATGTAGATAGGTCACCTTCTGTTAAAAAATATTCATAATAACATAAATATTAACATATTTTAAATCATTTATGGTAAATAATTCATTACGACACATAAAATTTATAAAGTAATTATATGGTAAATATAAGGTATATGATTATCTTATATTTTAAGCCAAAAACAACTTATTTTAAGTTATTTTAAATAAGATCTTTATCTTATGGGTGCTTTTTTCTTTTCTTTTCTTTTCTTTTTCAAAAAACCCTCCCCATTATGTAAGGGCAAAAAAACAAAAAAAAAAAAAAAGAACCGTTCCTCTTTCTATAATTATTATGACTAATAACCATACATATATAATTTACGAAATTGTGTGTGTGTGTGTGTGTACATGTACATGTACAGGTATATGTATTTGTGTGTGTATTTTTGGGTTCACTGCTGATGTTTGACGGGAGGTAGTATATTGTGCGGTACTAGGTGCTTGAGGTACTTTGCAGCCCCCAGCAAGGAGACCATCGGTTGTGATACTGACTATCTATCTAGATCGCCTGTAATTGTTTACTCTAATTTGAATCACATACTTTTAGAGTAGTCTGTCTTCTACACCAAATTTGTCTGGAATTGAAAGTTTATTGTCGTAAAGATCCTTTAAATGCTTCCAAAATCTACTTCAAAAATGATGGCTAGAAGATAGGAAAAAGGATACATAAAAGTGAGTTGGAGAACAATAAAGAACATTTTTTTAAAAGGATAATAAAGTATATTTTAAAGATATTTTAAAGAACATTTTATGAAATAGACTTGGGCAACTATATTAAATAGTAAATCATTTTATATATTTTTTTTGTGGTTTCTTTCTGCTTGTAAAATCAATATATATGCGAGTATTGTTAATTTCTATTTTATCTCATTTCCACAAATGATTATACATAACCTTCTTCCATTTCCGCGTTCTGATTTTACGAAATATATGCATATAGCTTATAATTATATCTTATAATTGGGCCATTATTGAGATAAAATCCAAATAAAAAAAGTTATCTAGAGAAATGATCTTCTACTGTGTATAAAGGTTCATATATTAATTTAAAACATTATAAGTTTTTTGTCATTATTTTTCCTTTATATGTTGACTTTATAAAGAGAGACGTTTCCTTTTGAGGAAGTAAAAAGAAGCAAATTCTATGAAAAATACACAAGACTAAAGGGACAATTTTTTTTTTTCGATCTTGAAATTTTGAATTGTTATTTTTTTGTCGTGATAATAGATATGCCTTTTCCTGAGAATGTTCCACTGACGATTCTTCACAACGTATTCATTAAAGGAGATCAGATGAGCTTTGAACTTATGGAGGATGATGTAGAGGCATCCAAGTTATACCCAGATCACAAATACACATCTGCTTACAATCTGCTTGATATTTGCTTGGTTGATCCTCCCAAGCCTAAGTTAGCAATATTTGGATGAGTCTAGTATTATTTCTTTTTTATGTGTGTTATACACACACCCATGGCAGCAAGTTTACTTTTCTATTTTTATTTTTATTGTTTTGTATGGTTCAAACAAACGTTTGATCATTAAAAAAACAAAAAAAAAAAAAGAAACATACGTTTAGATTGTGAATTTTAAATGTGATGGTTTATTATTTATTTGAACTATAAAGTGAAAAATGGGCTTTGGCCATTCAAAAAAAAAAGCATGGTTTGGACTTATAATCTGAATATAATTTGAACTTATAATTTGAATTGGCGTTTAAATATGTAGTCAAAGTATAAGTTTGATCATGAAATAAATTTTAAAATTACATTTGAATGAGTGTTAAACTATGAGGGAATTAGAAATGGGTTATACCATAGTAACATTTGATTGTAGACTCTCTTTTACACTCTCTGCTTTAGACTGTGACACTTGTCCTACTTTTTCCTTCTTTTAAAAAGCTGTTGTGCAAGCCCAATGAAGAGGACATTGTTTGCGCCGCCCACTAGATGTTGCAATGCCTGTTCAATGCCACTACAATTTTGCTAAAAAAATTCCAACACCAGGAAGGTGGCACTACGACACTAGCTCGAGATTGCTGAATTTGAATTGTTGTGCCTTTGAATTATTACGAGCCTTTGTGGTGATTGGTAGTATGCTTTCATACAAAAATAAATACTTATTATTAATATATATATATATATATTGTAATAGTTATATTGTTTTGCGAAAAGATGTTTTTTTTAGGTTGCATGAGTTACAATAGTTGTATTATTTCATGAAAAGATACCATGTTTTTTTTATTCATTCTTCAAAATTTTTAGATTTCATATTTTATTCTTGAACATTATAACATTACTAGTTAGACCATCTCCAACCAATACTATGTTTTGGGAGATTTTGTCACTTTAGCATTAAATTTTTCTCTAAACCCGATGCCAAATCCTCCCTCAAATTGTCGAATTTTGAGGCATTAAAATTGCCAAATTTTGAGGGCGAAATTTTTATAAAAAAAAAAAAGAGAATTGTAACACCCGATTTTTCTTCAGGCTCATCATTCTCAATAAGTTTGTGCCTAAACCCCAAGCCATAAAAAACCCTAGTTTACACGTAAAAAACCGTTATGGAATCTCTTCTAGTTGCCACAACGGTAGATTTCACGATGGTTTTGTATCCATCGTTGTAACTTTACACGATGGTTTTTAACTGTTGTGCTATATTAAATTTCTACTAGTGTGCATTCTAAATTAGAAAGGTACATACACTAATGCAAACGTGAAAGGCCATAACACAATTAGCAATGACTTGACCCTAACAGCAAATCGAACACCAGTACTGGCCATCACTGCACTTAGCCACGTCGGACTGGGGGTTGCCAAAGCAAGTAGACAGCCCGGAAATGCCACCACCCACTTGCTTGACACCACACACCCAAGCCCAAGCGCGTCTCTCCAAACCCAACATTGATGGTGAAACCACCGGAGAAAAGAATGTCGCGTTGATCAACTCCTTCCAAGGGGCCAGGAGTCTAGCAACTAGCTTAGGGTTGATGTCGAACTCTGGCCCTTTGAATCCTCACATGGAAGTGGCAAACCAAAGAAAAAAAAGGGAGGAAACCCTAATAGAGTGCAAACGGCGGCTTATTAAATATGTTATATAGTCCATTTTTAATCACGGAAACAACTATTAATTTAGAAAAGACATTATTCAATCAATCTAATCGAATAGTACTTGTTAGTCAACTTTTATCAGCTAGATGAGATCGATTGGGTGACTGATTTTTTTGCCTCTTCTTCCCTATGTGTTTTAGACATTATGGAGGGAGAGGTTTATTACATATATCTCTATCTGGAAAGGGACATTAGCTCTGGATTATTCAAGCACTGATGTGGCCATGTGAACGCTTTGAAAATCCATGGATATTTTTTTTGCTTGGATGTAACAAGGCATTGCCTATCCATTCAGCCACATGCAAGGACCAAGGAAAATTTGGGATGGATGTGACTCCATGGGTTCTTGGAGAACTTGGAAAGTAAGATTAAGGATCCGTTTGGTAAATGGATTCGAATTAGTGATTTAATTTGAGTTATGTGATTTGAACTAAAAGTTGTAAACTAAATACATATTAGTTGTTGGGACTAAAAGTTTTCCAAAAGACTAAAAAAATTCAGTTTTTAATTTGTAGTGAATTATTGGACTGATCCTTATAAATGCTTTGGTCAAATCTCGTTGTGTGCTTACGGTGCGAATCTAAAATGACAAATTTGATCATCATCATATATTGAACCTCACATCACAAACAAGGAGGGACAATTGAATTCCTTACATTAACATAGATTATTTCAAGTAAACATTTAAAAGTATATTTTTATGATTTTTTCTCTCTCAGAAATAATAGCAAGTTAACAGCAGCGGTGCATATTTTTTATTTTATTGATCTTTTTTATTTTGATCCTGTGCATTATTATATATTAGATTCCTTTGGACAGTCCATATCATTCAAAGGACATAACAACAAGAGAAAAGGAAAAAAAAACAAAAAAACAAAAAAACAAGTCCGAATTTTATTGACGTTACAACAGGACCATGAGAAAATGTATCATTAAAAAAGAGAGAGCTGGTTTTTTGGCTTTAAACGTTTTACGCCATGTTCGATTCCCTTAGACAGTCCACATCATTAAAAAGACATGACAACAAGATAAAAGAAAAAAAACGTATTCCCACTTGGGTTTTTATTTTTATTTTTAAAGACTTCTGAAATAGGAAAAAGACTGGCGATTTTTTTTAGAAGCTAAGATTTGTTGCTCTGTTTTCCATAATCAAAACAAGCTATTTAGTAAATTAAGTTTTGCTCGCTTAACAAAATCAAGTGAGAAAGGCAACATGGCTTCTCCAAAGAGCAAGATACTAATATTTGGAGCCACTGGGTACCTGGGCAAGTACATGGTCAAGGCCAGTGTCTCTGCAGGCCATCCCACTTTTGCCTATGTTCGACCGATCAAATCCGACTCATCCGATGATTCTTCCAAGCTTCAGCTGCGCAAAGATTTTGAGTCCATGTGAGTCACCATCTTCCAAGTATATCATATACATATAAATATCTTCAACTTATGATTTTCTCACATAATTAATTATCTCATAGTTTTTCCATATTACTAAACGTAAAATATTTCAAATCATGCGTGACATGGGAAATTGCAGGGTGAATTGGATGAGCATGAAAAACTCGTCTTGGCGCTTAAACAGGTTGATGTGGTGATATCTACGTTGGCCGTTCCTCAACATCTTGAGCAGCTCAAAATTATAGAAGCCATGAAAGAGGCTGGTACTATAAAGGTAAGGTACCAAAAAAAAATTTATGGAAAAAATTACATCATGTGTCCCTTTGTTATTGTCTTATTTCATGTATTTCCATTATGCCACGTCAATTGAAATATCATATCAATTAATACATAATGTCATATTAATTAAAATGTTACGCTACTTTAAATGACATGATATAATTAGAAAACGTAAAAGGAAACACTTAACATGATAAAACCCCTAATATCATGTATTAGTTTTATCGGAATGGCATAATTTGAGTTCAAAATATAGGTGAACCTTTTTTTTTTCTTTTGTTTGTGTTTGGGATCAGAGATTTGTTCCTTCGGAATTTGGGAATGAAGTTGACAGAGTGAGCGCATTGCCTCCTTTTGAGGCTCTGCTTGAGAATAAAAGGAAGATAAGAAGAGCCATTGAGGCAGCAGGGATTTCCTATACTTACGTTTCAGCCAACTCATTTGCAGCATATTTCATTGATTATTTGCTCCATCCACGTGAAGACCGTGATGAAGTAATCATTTATGGAAGTGGTGAAGCCAAGGGTATATTCTCAAAATCGAACTG
This sequence comes from Artocarpus heterophyllus, assembly GCA_025403435.1. Classification (NCBI taxonomy): domain Eukaryota; kingdom Viridiplantae; phylum Streptophyta; class Magnoliopsida; order Rosales; family Moraceae; genus Artocarpus; species Artocarpus heterophyllus. The sequence goes on along the minus strand of CM046344.1, from coordinate 11,965,295 downwards.
TTAATAGCCACAACACACACGTATAGATATTCCACATTTTTTCCTTAATTGGCAGCTCGTGCATGTGCAACAAAAAAAACAAATCATGCATCACGTGCTTTACACGTGATACCAATTTTAAAGGGAATAGAAACTGAGATCACAAGAGTTTGGTCAAGATCTTTTGCTCTAATACAGTATTAAATTTTGCATCTCTGAAAAGTTTAAGCTATTAGAAAGGGACTAGTCATATGTTCTAAATCAAGAATTCGAAGACTTTGTTGTCAAAACTAATAAACTGAAGATCGAGTTATCGCTTACTAAAGAGTTTGAAAACCGTTTGCAACAATTACCTTACGCTTAAAAACGAAGAAGGGGAACAAGAAAAGCTTAAGGTCTTTTGAAAAGTTACCTTGAGGGGTAGTATGTTTAGGAAATTCAGTACAATCAAAGGTTGAGTAAGGTTTCTGTAAGTTCTTTTGTATGGAGTTCTTATATACACACACAGACACACACACATATATATATGTCTTATATATATATATATAAACATATATATATCCTTGCATCTAATTATCTTTGGTTGGTAGCCGTGTTGAATTACGAGGAAGATGTGGCGGTCTACACAGTGAAAGCATCAACTGATCCAAGGGTGGCCAATCGTCTGATCATTTATAGGCCCACTGGAAATATTACATCTCAGTTGGATTTAATATCTTTGTGGGAAAAAAAGACATGCCGTACTTTCAAAAGAAGTCATGTTCCTGAGGATGAGATAATCAAGCTCACTGAGAGTAAGATAATTTATATACTACTGGTTGTATTATCTTAAGTTAGTTTTGTGTGTGCATATGTAGATAGGTCACCTTCTGTTAAAAAATATTCATAATAACATAAATATTAACATATTTTAAATCGTTTATGGTAAATAATTGATTACGACACATAAAATTATAAAGTAATTTTATGGTAAATGTACCGTAAATGATTATCTTATATTTTAAGCCAAAACAACTTATTTTAAGTTATTCTAAATAGCATCTTTATCTTATGGGTGCTTTTTCTTTTCTTTTCTTTTCTTTTCTTTTTCAAAAGGCCTCTCCAATATTATGTAAAGACAAAAAAAAAAAAAGAACCGTTCCTCTTTCTATAATTATTATGACTAATAACCATGCATATATAATTTACGAAATTGTGTGTGTGTGTGTGTGTGTACATGTATATGTATAGGTATATGTATTTGTGTGTGTATTTTTGGGTTCATTGTTGACGTTTGACGTGAGGTAGTATATTGTGCGGTACCAGGTGCTTGAGGTACATTGTAGCCCCTCGTAAGGAGAGCATCGGTTGTGATACTGACTATCTATCTAGATCAACTGTAATTGGTTACTCTAATTTGAATCACATACTTCCAGAATAGTCTGTCTTCTACGCAAAATTTGTCTGGAATTGAAAGTTTATAGTCGTAAAGGTCCGTTAAATGCTTCCAAAAGCTACTTCAAAAATGTTTGCTAGAAGATAGGAAAAGGGTAACATAAAAGTGAGTGAGAGAATAATAAAGAACATTTTTTAGAGGATAACAAAGAATATTTTAAAGATATTTTAAAAAACATTTTATGAAATAGACTTGGGCAACTATATTAAATAGTAAATCTTATCATTTTATAGGGTTTTTTTTTTGTTTCTTTCTGCTTGTAAAATCAATATATATACGAGTTAATTGTTAATTTCTATTTTATCTCATTTCCACAAATGATAGTACACAACTTTCTTCCATTTCCGCGTTCTGATTTTACGAAATATATGCGTATAGCTTATAATTATATCTTATAATGGGGCCATTGTTCAGATAAAATCCAAATAAAAAAAGCTATTTAGAGAAATGATCTTCTAGTGTGTATTAAAGGTTCATATATTAATCTAAAACATTATAAGTTTTTTGTCATTATTTTGTTGATGAGACGTTTTCTTTTGAGGAAGTAAAAAGAAGCAAATCCTATGAAAAATACACAAGACTAAAGAGTCATTTTTTTTTATCTCGAAATTTTGAATTACTATTTTTTTCTTTGCCGTGATTACAGATATGCCTTTTCCAGAGAACGTTCCACTGGCGATTCTTCACAACGTATTCATTAAAGGAGATGAGATGAGCTTTGAACTTAGGGAGGATGATTTAGAGGCATCCAAGTTATACCCAGATCACAACTACACATCTGTTGACAATTTGCTTGATATTTGCTTGGCAGATCCTCCCAAGCCTAAGTTAGCAACATTTGGATGATTCTAGTGCTATTTCTTTTTTTATGTGTGTTATACACACACCTATGGTAGCAAGTTTACTTTTTTTTTTTTTTTTTTGTGGTTGAAATAGACGTTTGATGATTAAAAAAACAAAAAAAAAAGAAACAAATGTTTGGATTGTGGATTTTAAATGTGGTGGTTTATTTTTTTATTTGAACTATAAAGTGAAGAATGGGCTTTGACTGTTCAAAAAAAGTATGGTTTAGACTTACAATCTAAATTAACATGAGAATATATAGTCAAAGTGTGAGTTTGAACATGAAATAAAGTTTGAAATTACGGTTGAATGAGTGTTAAACTATGAGGAAATTAGAAATGGGTTATGCTATGGTAACAATTGCTTGTGCATTTTCTTTTACACTCTCTGCTTTAGATTGTGACACTTGTCCTACTTTTTCCTCCTTCCAAAAAACTGTTGTGCAAGCCTAATGAAGAGGACATTGTTTGCGCCGCCCACTAGGCGCTGCAACGCCTGTTCAATGCCACTACAATTTTGCTGAAAAAATTCCAACACTAGGAAGGTGGCACCACGACGCTAGCTCGAAATATCTGATTATGAATTGCGATGTTTTTTGAATTATTACGAATCTTTGTGGTGATTGGTTTTATGCTTCGTTACAAAAATAAATACTTATTATTAATATACATATATATTGTAATAGTTTATTGTTTCACAAAAAAATATTTTATATAAAAGTTGCATGAGATACAACTATTGCACTACTTCATAAAATGATATCCTATATTTTTATTAATTCTTCAAAATTTTCAAATTTCATATTTTATTCTTGAGCATTATAATATTACTAATTAGACCATCTCCAACTAGCACTATTTTTTAGGAGATTTTACTACTTTAGCGTTGAATTTTTCTTCAAACTCGATGTCAAAATCCTCCCCCAAATTGTTGAAATTTGAGGTATTAGAATTACCAAATTTTAAGGACAATTTTTATAGAAAGGGGAGAATTGTAACGCACAGTTTTTCTTTAGGCTCATCATACTCAATAGAATCTCTTATTATAGTTCACGGGAAATAAGCATACATATAGCTTTTCATGATGTATGTAAGTTGAACAGTCGTCTCGTGCTATTATTCTTACATGAGTGTATATATATATACACACAAATACTTTAAAGTGCCAGATTTCTTTATTGTGTAATAATATAGATGTTTTATATCTGCTTCTTCTTTTTTTTGTTATATATCTCATAATAGGAACACATCACCTCAATTATAATTTCTTACCACTTAGTTGTATTAGCAGGCATAAAATATACATATATTATATGATGTATGAATATTCACCACATTTGTTCCAATAACTATCGTACAAAGCCAATAATTGGTAAAGTAATATATATATATATATATATATATATATATATATATATATATACACATCCATGATATAATATTATACAACCTTCCTTTAGTGTTATTATCAATTAATATCAAACGCATAATATACGTAAGCTTTCAAGTTAAGATTTCAGTTGATTTCGCAAGAATGATTCAAGGTCCATAATAAGTCTAAAAATATTAAGATGTGAAATTTATTTTTACTATTTGTTTGAGGAATTGACAAGAGTGCTAGGAATTGATTTTTAAGATTCTTTTTTTTTTTTTGGGTTTTGTAGCTTATGTATAAGAACTATAATTGCATTATTTTCACGGCCAATAGTTGGTGTAGCAGTCAGGATATCTTTTCTTCTTCTTGTAAGATGTTCCTAGTGTTCAATACTCCACAGCCTCATTTTAGGACCCCTGTGTAACACCATCCTATTTTATGTAACGGACCACGTTAAGTTAGTAACGCTATTAAGGAATGTATTTAATAAATAACTATATATGATATGATATGTGATGTGCATGTTACTAACTTTTTATGTCAAGATTTGTGACAGGTGACGACCGCAAGGAATCGTTGTGCTCTAGTGTTCATGAGAAATTATAAATATATGATTATTTAATTTATGATGCAATGATGTGTGAATGTTTTATGTTATGGCATTTAATGACAGATCGGCAGGCCGAAGAAGGAAAATCGGCAGGCCGAAGAGGGAAAATCGGCAGGCCGAAGAGGGAAAATCGGCAGGCCGAACAAAGTTGACAACAGTCAGCAGAAATCTCTCCAGAGTTATGACTGAGTTAATTACGTTAATTGGGTGAATTAATGTGATTAATTGGCATAATAATGGAATGTTTTTATCAGTTAAGGAAATTAAAGGATTAGATTTGTATTATATTAAGAGGTTTCCTATTTTTAGAAGGTAAGTTAAGGTAAGATTGATGATGTTTGACCTTCCTTTTCTATTCTTCTCCTTTTCCCACGCCAATCACCTTCTTCATAGTCAGAATATTTCTGACTTAATGAAGAGTAATGACTCTTTATTATACACATTACGTTAAAAAAATTTTATTACGCTCTTTCCTCAAATAATTTGTCTCGATTCTGAGACGTTCCTTCATTATTCTCTTCCTCCTCTCACGCCCCAAGTCACGCCCCCTACAGTCAGAATTTTTCTGACTTAATGAAGGGAAATGAATTCCCATCAATGGTTTTTATTGCGTTAAAATTTTAACGTTTCCTTTTTCATTATTTTCTCTCCTTCACACGTTTTGTTTCTCAAAAATTTCTGAGACATTCTTTCACTTCTCTTCCTCTTCCCTTCCTCACAAAATTTCTTTTTCTCTTCCACGAAAATTTTCTGATTAAAAAAAAAAAGAGAGAGAAGTCTTGTTTCGTTGACCGAATTCAAGAATTTCGAGAAGAAACTTCAAGGTATGAATTCAGTTTTTTTTTGGTAAATGTAAAAAGATGTTCTCCTCTTCAAATTTTGTCTACAATGTCTTCTTTAGGTATTGTATTTTGTTATGTGTGATGTCTCCTCACGTTTTATGTCATTTTAATGTTTTATGAAAAATGAATATTTCTGTCTTCTACCCCTCACAGTAAAATGATACTGTTTAATTTTGAAGGTATGAAAAATGTAATGATTATTCTATAGGTAAAGAATGATGTTTTCGTGAAAAGTTGTTAATTATGCTTATGTATGAGTATGTAAGATGAATGTATTTTATGATTATGAAATGTTTTAATAAACGTTATTTTTTTTTTGGATTGTTTGATCATAAAATGTTATGTATGTTTAAAAGATTTTATGATAATAAAAATAATATTTAAAATATGAGATGAGTGTATGGATATTTTATGATAAGTATTGATTTTTTTTTTATTGCACCTTAAAATGGATATATGGCATGGACACTTAAGGAAGCAAGCACAACGAGACCGCGGTGTCGTCACCAAGTGCAATATTAAGGTTAAGTAAGCTATCGATCAAGTAAGTACATTCTCACCTGCAACATGACACGTTTTACAAGGATTTAATGATATGTTTACAAGGATTTTCATGATGATTTTTCTTAAAGGATTTCTTATAAAAAGTTACGCATGTATGATGACTATGGTATGTTTCAAAGTATGAACATTATGTATTTATGTATCACCTAATAAGTGTTGCACACCCAATGTTATGAAATGATATATTATGATGTCATGTATGGTTAGGGATTAGCTACCCTTCTCCTCTCATGACGGCGCGCCAATGATGATGTTTATGGTGCAACACTTGGGCCCTTAAGAATAATAATAAAAAAATATATAGATATATAAATTTTAAAATGGTCAATATTATGAAAGATATGTTTCCATGAAATTGTGCTTAAGGCACTTTTATGATGATGATGATGATGATGTTTATGAAATGTTTTAAATTGTGAGAATTTTATGTACTTACTAAGCATTAGCTTATTCATGTTTTATATGTCATGTTGCAGATAAGGGTAAGAGAGTCTTGGAATAGGTGGAGGACATGGAACGGCGTGTGAGCAACATGAACGATGAATTGTAACCGGAAGCACGCCAAGAAGAAATGAATTTATGATTCAATAAAATTATATATTTTGAACATATTTTATGTTGGGTTTTTAAGAACACTTATATTATGGTTTTATAAGTTATTTTATCATTTTTTTATGAATATGAACTTTCGCTATATTTTACGTAAAGTTAGAACGTTTTAAATTTTTTTACCAAAGTAGATTTGGTCTCGGACGGCCTGCCGAACTCCGTGTCCGGCCTGCCGAAGACCAGAAGATCGGCCGACCGATCCATTTTTTTCGGCCTGCCGAACCTGGATGAATTTTTGGTCCGAATTACAAAGCTTCTGCCGGCCTGCCGGTGGAAGACGCTCCGGCTTGCCGATGTTGTTCGGCTTGCCGAAGTCCCAAGTTCGGCCTGCCGAACTGTGGGAATAAGAGGAATTCAAAGATATGTTGATCAAAGTGATTTAATGTGAGATTTTAATAAATCTTGATTTTACTATTTGATTATCAATTATTATTAAATAAGTTCTTGAATAAATTAGTATAAACGAATAAATTATGTTATGAAATAACATTAAACTATGTTTTTCGAAACAATGTAAGTTTTAAAAAAAAAAAAATTTATATGAATGGATCCTGGTAATGTAAGTTTAAGTACTTTTAAAATCTATAGTACGATTGAGTTGATATTATCTATGTGTTTAATTATTTAAGCATGTATGAATATAAGTATGTAACGATATCTGTGACGTCCGAATAAAGGGGCGTTACAGGCTTTGGTATCAGAGAGAATCTTTCGATTACAATTCATATCGCCACACGTCAATCCAAGTCCTCCAAGTAAGTTTGTTAGATGTACTGATGCAAGTATGATAATAAAATTAAGGTTTGAATGTTTAATGATTAAAAGACATAGTAATGAAAACCTGTCTCATAAATAAAAGATGAATTTTAAGTCCTTATTATTTTAGGAAATTTACGATGGACGGCTATAGAAGAATGCAGACCCGCACCCAGTCTAACGAGAGACTTATGACAATGATCGCTGAACTACAAAGGCAGTTGGAGGATCAACGACGGGAAATAGCTGCATTAAGGGCCAATAGCCAGAATGGTGAACAACCAGGCAATGATGTGCCTCCTCCTCCTCCGCAGCCACAAGTACAAGTAAATGAAGTCCCAGCTCCTGCTGCTGAACCAAGAGCAGCCTATCAAGAACCTCTTTTGGTCAGATGGAAGAGAGTTAAGCCAGCTGACTTTGAGGGTTCTAAGGACCCGCTAGTCGCTCAAGGATGGTTAAAGACAATTGAGGCTACCTTACGACTCATGGATTTCACGGATAATGAAAAGGTCCTCTGTGCCTCGTACTGCCTTACTATGGAGGCCAGGATATGGTGGGATGGCATCGAACAGAGCAGAAGTGTTGAAGAAATGTCATGGGCTGACTTTGTTCACGAGTTCAACATGAAGTTCTTCCACATGAATGTTACGAGGAAACATTATGAGGAGTTCGAAAGCTTACGTCAGGGGGATATGACAGTCACTGATGTGGTGACAAAGTTTGATCAACTTGCTCGTCTGTGTCCAGGGATGGTTATGAATGAAGATGAAAGGGTCAGAAGGTTGATAAGAGCCCTTAGACCAGACATTGCTGCAATTGTTGATGGGGCAAGTCCGCCAAGGACCCAAGAGCAGGTTGTTATGAGGGCCCAACGTGCTGAGTTCCATTTGTCAAAGTTAAGAAGGAATCAGCCTCAGCCCAACCAGCAAGCCAACAATGCTAATAGCCAGAACCGTCCTTCCCACAGGAACAACAACAACAGCAACAACAACAGTCAAAACTGGAGAAACAATAAGAGGAAGGGCAATCCTCAACAACAGCAGGGCCAAGACAACAAAAGGCACAATGATGGTCAGCGCAACAACAATGACAGGCGATTCCAACCATGTGCCAAATGTGGAAAGAAGCATCCGGGGGAATGTCGACTGGGAACGAACCAATGTTTCATATGTGGGCGTGAAGATCATTTCGTAAAGAATTGCCCCAAATTGATAAATGCCAATGCCCCACAGAGACCTACTCCTCAGGCCCAGCTGCATCAGATGCAAGCCTCCCTTGATGGGCCACTAATCAGCCAAGGGAGACTTGAAGCCCCACCAACGAATGCCCGAATCTATACCATGACAAAGGAACAAGTGGCTGCAGAAACCTCCAACGTGGTCACAGGTCAGATAACAAGCTTATGTAATGATGTTTATGTTCTTTTTGATACGGGTGCCACGCATTCTTTTGTGTCTATGTCACATGCTAGGAAGTTAGGGGTTCGTTTAGAGCCAATGAGACAGGGATTCACTACGACACTACCCTCCGGGGAAGTGATATTATCCACGCATTGTTTGCGTGCAGTACCCCTATGGATTTCTGATAGGGAACTTTTTGTCGACCTCATTGTGATCGATATGCATGACTATGACATGATTCTTGGGATGGATTTCCTAAGCAAGTATAATGCCGCGATCGAATGCCGGAAACGAAAGGTGATCTTCCATCCTGAAGGTAATCAGAAATTTGTTTATGTTGGCGAGACCAGGAAGAAACCCCACATGTTTTTATCGGCAATGAAAGCAAGGAAGCTGTTAGCAAGTGGCTGTATGGGCTATCTGGCAAATGTTGTAGACAAAAGCCAAGAAGGAAAGATAAGAATTAAAGATGTGCATGTTGTTCATAAATATGAAGATGTGTTTCCTGATGATCTAAAGAGTCTACCGCCAGAAAGAGAAGTTGAATTCGAGATTGAGCTCGCTCCAGGCACCGAACCAATCTCTAAAGCTCCTTACAGAATGGCCCCGGCAGAATTAAAGGAGCTTCACACGCAATTAAAGGAGCTGCTTGACAAAGGATTTATCAGGCCAAGTCACTCACCGTGGGGTGCACCAGTCTTATTTGTGAAAAAGAAGGATGGCACTATGAGACTCTGCATCGACTACAGAGAACTGAACAAGGTGACAATCAAGAACAAGTATCCGTTGCCTCGAATAGATGATTTGTTTGATCAGCTCAAGGGTGCATCGGTGTTCTCAAAAATTGATCTACGATCAGGATATCACCAGTTGAAGATTAAAGAAGGAGATATCCCCAAGACTGCGTTCAGGTCGAGGTATGGTCACCATGAATTTGTGGTTATGCCTTTCGGTTTGACGAATGCACCTGCTGCCTTTATGGATCTAATGAACAGGGTATTCAAGGATTTTCTCGATAAATTTGTTGTTGTATTTATCGACGATATTCTTGTCTACTCGAAGAGTCAGGAAGAGCATGAGGAGCACTTAAGGATCGTGCTGGAAACCTTGAGAAGACACCAGCTTTATGCTAAGTTCTCTAAATGCGAGTTTTGGCTTGATAAAGTGTCATTCCTAGGGCATGTCATTTCAAAGGATGGGATAATGGTAGACCCTACTAAAGTAGAAGCTGTACTCAATTGGAAGCAACCGATGAATGCAAGTGAAATAAGAAGCTTCTTGGGTCTAGCAGGTTACTATCGGAGATTTGTAGAAGATTTCTCCAAGATAGCAGCTCCACTCACGAACCTAACTCGCAAAGGAAGGAAGTATGAATGGACGGATGCATGTGAAAAGAGTTTTCAAGAGTTGAAGAAAAGATTAACGACGGCTCCAGTGTTGGCAATTCCTGAGGGAAATGATGGGTTCGTAATCTATAGTGATGCATCCAAGATGGGCCTAGGAGCTGTATTGATGCAAAATGAAAAGGTGATTGCTTATGCTTCAAGGCAACTAAAGGATTATGAAAAGAACTATCCTACTCATGACCTAGAGTTAGCAGCAGTCGTCTTTGCATTAAAGATATGGAGACACTATTTATATGGGGTCCAATGCAAGATATTCACTGATCATCAAAGTCTGAAGTATTTCTTCACACAAAAAGACCTGAACATGAGACAACGAAGATGGCTAGAGTTGGTGAAGGATTATGACTGTGAAATCCTTTATCATCCTGGTAAAGCAAACCGAGTAGCTGATGCTTTAAGTAGGAAGTCAGTTGCCACATTGATGTCTATGCAAGCAATGTCTCCACCTTTAAGGAAGGAAATTTTAGACTTCGGTTTAGAACTTATAGCAGGTCAACTATCAGCACTCTCTCTTGCTCCGACAATGTATGATGAAATTCGGAGTAAGCAAGATGACGACGTGAGCCTTGTAAGGATTAAGCATGAAATAAAAGAGGGAAAATGTCAAGAGTTTCGTACTGCTGATGATGAAACTCTGTACCTTAAGGATCGTTTATGTGTTCCCAATGTTGATAATTTAAGGGAGAGGATCTTGGCAGAAATTCATGACACTCCTTACTCTATTCATCCAGGTGCAACGAAGATGTATAATGATCTAAAGGGTAATTTTTGGTGGTTTGGAATGAAACGTGATGTTGCAAAGTATGTGAAGAAATGTATGACATGTCAGCAAGTAAAAGCTGAACACCAGAAACCTGGTGGTGAACTACAGTCTATTCAAATACCGGAATGGAAGTGGGAGGAAATAGCAATGGATTTCATTACCGGCTTACCCAGAACTACGAACGGCTATGATGCAATTTGGGTAATTGTGGATCGGCTGACGAAGACGGCGCATTTCATTCCTATCAAGATCACTTATTCCATGGAACGATTAGCGGAACTCTATGTTAAGGAGATTGTACGACTACATGGGATTCCCAAGTCAATTATCTCAGATCGTGATGGTAGGTTCACATCTAAATTTTGGAAAAGTGTCCAGAATGCAATGGGAACCAGGCTGCATTTCAGTACAGCTTTTCATCCTCAGACTGACGGCCAAACAGAGAGGACGAACTTGATTTTAGAAGATATGCTACGGGCATGTTCTCTCGATTTTAAGACCAGCTGGTGTAAAATGTTACCATTAGCAGAGTTTGCTTACAACAACAGCTTTCAGGCGACAATTGGAATGGCACCATATGAAGCATTGTATGGACGGAAATGCAGGTCACCTATATGTTGGCACGAAGCTGGTGAAAAGAAGTTGATGGAAAGTGTTGATGCTGAAAGAACCGACTTTGTAAATGAAACTTCTGAGATGATAAAGTTGATAAGAAGAAGAATAGAGACTGCTCAAAGCCGTCAAAAGAGTTATGCTGATAAAAGAAGAAGACCTTTAGAGTTCGCTGTAGGCGAATATGTGTTCTTAAAAGTTGCACCAATGAAAGGGGTTATGAGGTTTGGGAAGAAAAGCAAGTTAAGCCCAAGATTCATCGGTCCTTATGAAATTGTTAAACAAATAGGCAAAGTAGCTTATCAGCTGAAGTTGCCATCTGAAATGTCCGCAATACACAATGTATTTCATGTCTCCATGCTAAAGAAGTATGTTCCGGACCCTACGCATGTGATTGAGCCACAAGTGATCGAGATACGAGAAGACCTAAGTTACGAAGAAAAGCCAATGAAGATACTCGATCGAAAAACTAGGACTTTGAGGAATAAAGAAATTCCATTGGTCAAGGTGTTATGGCGAAATCAGCAAGTTGAAGAAGCTACATGGGAACGTGAAGATGACATGAAAGTTTTGTATCCACATTTGTTCTAAGTTTCGAGGACGAAACTTTTATAAGGTGAGGAGAATTGTAACACCCGCCTATTTTATGTAACGGACCACGTTAAGTTAGTAACGCTATTAAGGAATGTATTTAATAAATAACGTTATATGATATGATATGTGATGTGCATGTTACTAACTTTTTATGTCAAGATTTGTGACAGGTGACGACCGCAAGGAATCGTTGTGCTCTAGTGTTCATGAGAAATTATAAATATATGATTATTTAATTTATGATGCAATGATGTGTGAATGTTTTATGTTATGGCATTTAATGACAGATCGGCAGGCCGAAGAAGGAAAATCGGCAGGCCGAAGAGGGAAAATCGGCAGGCCGAAGAGGGAAAATCGGCAGGCCGAACAAAGTTGACAACAGTCAGCAGAAATCTCTCCAGAGTTATGACTGAGTTAATTACGTTAATTGGGTGAATTAATGTGATTAATTGGCATAATAATGGAATGTTTTTATCAGTTAAGGAAATTAAAGGATTAGATTTGTATTATATTAAGAGGTTTCCTATTTTTAGAAGGTAAGTTAAGGTAAGATTGATGATGTTTGACCTTCCTTTTCTATTCTTCTCCTTTTCCCACGCCAATCACCTTCTTCATAGTCAGAATATTTCTGACTTAATGAAGAGTAATGACTCTTTATTATACACATTACGTTAAAAAAATTTTATTACGCTCTTTCCTCAAATAATTTGTCTCGATTCTGAGACGTTCCTTCATTATTCTCTTCCTCCTCTCACGCCCCAAGTCACGCCCCCTACAGTCAGAATTTTTCTGACTTAATGAAGGGAAATGAATTCCCATCAATGGTTTTTATTGCGTTAAAATTTTAACGTTTCCTTTTTCATTATTTTCTCTCCTTCACACGTTTTGTTTCTCAAAAATTTCTGAGACATTCTTTCACTTCTCTTCCTCTTCCCTTCCTCACAAAATTTCTTTTTCTCTTCCACGAAAATTTTCTGATTAAAAAAAAAAAGAGAGAGAAGTCTTGTTTCGTTGACCGAATTCAAGAATTTCGAGAAGAAACTTCAAGGTATGAATTCAGTTTTTTTTTGGTAAATGTAAAAAGATGTTCTCCTCTTCAAATTTTGTCTACAATGTCTTCTTTAGGTATTGTATTTTGTTATGTGTGATGTCTCCTCACGTTTTATGTCATTTTAATGTTTTATGAAAAATGAATATTTCTGTCTTCTACCCCTCACAGTAAAATGATACTGTTTAATTTTGAAGGTATGAAAAATGTAATGATTATTCTATAGGTAAAGAATGATGTTTTCGTGAAAAGTTGTTAATTATGCTTATGTATGAGTATGTAAGATGAATGTATTTTATGATTATGAAATGTTTTAATAAACGTTATTTTTTTTTTGGATTGTTTGATCATAAAATGTTATGTATGTTTAAAAGATTTTATGATAATAAAAATAATATTTAAAATATGAGATGAGTGTATGGATATTTTATGATAAGTATTGATTTTTTTTTATTGCACCTTAAAATGGATATATGGCATGGACACTTAAGGAAGCAAGCACAACGAGACCGCGGTGTCGTCACCAAGTGCAATATTAAGGTTAAGTAAGCTATCGATCAAGTAAGTACATTCTCACCTGCAACATGACACGTTTTACAAGGATTTAATGATATGTTTACAAGGATTTTCATGATGATTTTTCTTAAAGGATTTCTTATAAAAAGTTTTTCATGATTCAAAGTTACGCATGTATGATGACTATGGTATGTTTCAAAGTATGAACATTATGTATTTATGTATCACCTAATAAGTGTTGCACACCCAATGTTATGAAATGATATATTATGATGTCATGTATGGTTAGGGATTAGCTACCCTTCTCCTCTCATGACGGCGCGCCAATGATGATGTTTATGGTGCAACACTTGGGCCCTTAAGAATAATAATAAAAAAATATATAGATATATAAATTTTAAAATGGTCAATATTATGAAAGATATGTTTCCATGAAATTGTGCTTAAGGCACTTTTATGATGATGATGATGATGATGTTTATGAAATGTTTTAAATTGTGAGAATTTTATGTACTTACTAAGCATTAGCTTATTCATGTTTTATATGTCATGTTGCAGATAAGGGTAAGAGAGTCTTGGAATAGGTGGAGGACATGGAACGGCGTGTGAGCAACATGAACGATGAATTGTAACCGGAAGCACGCCAAGAAGAAATGAATTTATGATTCAATAAAATTATATATTTTGAACATATTTTATGTTGGGTTTTTAAGAACACTTATATTATGGTTTTATAAGTTATTTTATCATTTTTTTATGAATATGAACTTTCGCTATATTTTACGTAAAGTTAGAACGTTTTAAATTTTTTTACCAAAGTAGATTTGGTCTCGGACGGCCTGCCGAACTCCGTGTCCGGCCTGCCGAAGACCAGAAGATCGGCCGACCGATCCATTTTTTTCGGCCTGCCGAACCTGGATGAATTTTTGGTCCGAATTACAAAGCTTCTGCCGGCCTGCCGGTGGAAGACGCTCCGGCTTGCCGATGTTGTTCGGCTTGCCGAAGTCCCAAGTTCGGCCTGCCGAACTGTGGGAATAAGAGGAATTCAAAGATATGTTGATCAAAGTGATTTAATGTGAGATTTTAATAAATCTTGATTTTACTATTTGATTATCAATTATTATTAAATAAGTTCTTGAATAAATTAGTATAAACGAATAAATTATGTTATGAAATAACATTAAACTATGTTTTTCGAAACAATGTAAGTTTTAAAAAAAAAAAAATTTATATGAATGGATCCTGGTAATGTAAGTTTAAGTACTTTTAAAATCTATAGTACGATTGAGTTGATATTATCTATGTGTTTAATTATTTAAGCATGTATGAATATAAGTATGTAACGATATCTGTGACGTCCGAATAAAGGGGCGTTACACCCTGTCTGATCAATATGTTGTGTAACACTAGGTGTGTGATAGCACTGAGTGAAAAGTGATCTATCCTTTAATTAGAATTGGATTAGGTCCTTTCTATTTCATTGATGGCCCTATCGGATTTCTAAAGTTATAAAAGAGTAAGTGGGACGATGACATCAAAGATCTTTTTCTTTTTACGCAACATAATGATAATAATAATAATAATAATAATAATAATAATAAATTAAAGTTAGATTTGGGACTTTTTCAAATTTAAGAGGTCAAATTGTGATTAAAAATAGTACTGCAAGGATCATGACTAAATAATAACTACTGATATAAAGCATCAAAGATCTTTTTCTTTTTACGCAAACAAAAGAAAAACTAATAAATTAAGGTTAGGTTTGATACTTTTTCAAATTTAAGACGCAAAATGAAATTGAGGTCATCACGAAACAATAACCACATATATAAAGCTTCAAAGATCTTTTTCTTTTTACGCAAACAAAAAAAAAAAAAACAAATAAATCAAGGTTAGGTTTAGAACTTTTTTAAATTTAAGACAAAAATGAAATTGAAGTCAAATTGTGAATAGTACTGCAAGGATCATGACGAACTAATAACCATATGTTTGGTTCATGCATTCTTTAAACTCAATAGACTTAAATTTAGATTTGAGTATCAAGAATCCTTCGGATACATGTTTGTTTCTTCCAAAATCTGAATCATTTGAGTATCAATAATCTAAATTTGTTTGTTTGGGTTTTTAAATCACGGTTCGAATCATTTTGCTACAGTATTTTCTCTCACAAAAATTTAAATCTTCATTCAAATACTCTACTCAAATACTCGTACCAAACGCATTCTCACTCCTATATTTGAGCAAAAAAAATCATAACTTCTTCTTTTGATATCCAATTGAGATGATTCTTTTTTCATTGTATTCCTAATGAAGAGAGGAATAAATCAAGATCCATATTGCATATTTTTTAATATAATTAATATTAAGATTTTATTAGATTTATTAATAAATAAAAAACTATATGCACTACCTCTCCAAATATAAATTTCAATTTTATTTCATACTTAGACTAAAACTTAAATGCACATCCAAACGTCAATTCGAATAACAACACAAATCAGTAACTCAAATCCTAATTCAAATCACATTAACTCAAATTAAATCACTAATTCGAATCCATTTACTAAATGGAAAGATTCAAAGATCTGTTTCTTTTTACGCAAAGAAAAAAAACTGATAAATTAAGGTTAGGTTTGGGACTTTTCACATTTAAGACCAACATGAAATTGAGGTCAAATCGTGAATAAAAATAGTACTGCAAGAATCATGACTAAATAATAACCACATATATAAAACCGATATGGTTTAATAAACCTTAAAAAAATGTATAAAAAAAAAGTCCACCTCAATTCCGGTGGCTGCTCAATTAGATGATAAATCATCAAGACCAGAGTCATGTAATCAATTGGCATTGTCTACTTATAAATAATTTTACTGTAATAAAAAAATAAAAACAAATCGAAGGGAAGAAAATATATAAAAGAAATCAAAGGAAGGGAAAAGCAAAGACAAAAATAAAAAGAAGGCAAAAGGAAAAAGTTAATTTGAATTTGAAAATATATAAGATATTAAGGGAAAGAGGAACAAAGAAAGCACAAAAAAGAGAAAAAACAAACAAACAAACAACTACATATATAGGTTAAAAAATAGAGGACAAAGAAAATGAAAGGAAAATAAAAAAAAAATGCAAAAAGCGACAACAACAATGTTACGTTGCCGGACTTTAATTTTAATTTTTATTCTTTCAATTTCACGTTGCCATGAAATTATGAATCATGTTGAAGTTTTATAAATAGTTGGTAAGAAGTAGGGGTGGCAAAACGTGTTGGCGGGTCGGGTTCGTGTCGGGTTGGAGTTAATTTTTACAAAATTAGGTCGACACTAACCCGACCCGTGACCCGAACGGGTTGAGAATTCTCAACCCTAACCCGACCTGTTTTGACACGGGTTGACACTAACCCGACCCGTGTCAACCCGTTTCTTATGCACAGTGTCAAAAAATAATAACCCGTGACCCGATTTTGACCCGTAACCCGATTATGACCCGCAACCCGCCTCTAACCCGTCCACATTAATATATATAATATTTAAAAAAATAAAATTAGAAGAGTTTCATACCACTTCAACAAGAAGATGAGTGATAAGAGAGGTAAGGTTTGATATTTTAAGAGCTTATATTATATATGAAATAATATTAATTTTTTAAAAGTTAATTAATTAAATACGGGTCAGAAACGAGTCATTTTAGTGTCAGACGGGTTGACCCGAACACGACCCGTTTTTTGACGGGTCAGTTTCGGGTCGACACTAAAATGACCCGTGGTCAAATTTTTCGACACTAACCCGCAAAAAAACGTGTCGGATTCGTGTCGTGTCGTCGTGTCGCAACCCGTATTGCCGGCCCTAGTAAGAAGAATCGAAGATTTGTAATAAATTTGCAAAATTATGGCTCTTCATTAACTTACCCAGAACCGGCTCAATAAACTTCAAGTCTTTATGTGAAAATTTCAGAATAGGCCTATAAATATCTTATGACAGCTAGAAAAAGAAACCGTTTGGTGTTGTTTTAGAAATTTTTGAAAATTTTTTTACATATTTTTTGAGACAAAATTTTCAAAAATACTCTCAACATAATTCTAAAAAAATTCACATTTTACAAAATAAAACTATTTTTACCTATTTTAAAAACAATGCCCAACGAGCCCAATTTAACTTTTTAACGATAAATAGTTCTATAGATAGGTTGTTGTTCAAGCAAATTTCTCCTACAGTTTTCTCTTCAAAACTTTTCTCAGTAGAAGACACATTGAGAAAATATATATCGTGGTTAGAGGTGAAACAAATACATTAACCGAGAATTGTAAGCACTAATATTTTATTTTAAAGAAAAAATATTAATTGATAAGGATTGCTTTTTTTTTTTTTTTTAGTGTAATAAGGTTTACTTTTTAAATATGCGACTTATATTATTTTAGTATGAATATGGAATAAATTTTTCATATGAATAATATTATATTTGGTTTAAGAAATACATTTGAAAAAACAAGTTTCAATTATTACAGTATAAAATTCTCATATGTTACAGTAAAAAATAAAATTTGTTACGGTGTAAAACTCTAACATGTTACAATATTTAAGTTCTAACTTCAAGTTAAAATGTGTTTATAAAACGAACTCATATATATGTAAACATACAAGTATTTTTCGGAGGACACTAAGGGATTTGACAGCAATGTGCATTACATTTACATATAGATGCAAACAAGAATTATTTTGAAGAAAGGTTGGAGTTTTGCTAAAGACTTGAGAGGAAGCTTTAGCAGAGAAGTAAGGAGCAGATACGTTGTAACTGAGTGTAAGATTTTAGTAAAGTAAGTGGTTTGTCACTTTTTTATTACTGTTATTGTGTTTTATCATACCCTAACTAAAAAGGCCGAATACCCTTAGATAGCACATATTTGTTTAATCCTAACCTAAAATACTTATAATCAATTATATCTTTATACTCTTTAAAAGTAGTGTGTTTCAAATTTTCTCGTAGAGATAGTAAGATTGAAAAACAATGACTTTAGGATTTTAGGTATCTTTCTTCAAAAAACTTTTTCTTAAAAAAAAAAACCTTTAGAAGAGATTGAAAAAAGAAACGAGCGGGTGAATTCACAAAAAAATAGTATACATTATTTTTCAAATGATTTTTTTTCATTATTTAAAAATCAAAAGGAAAACGAATCTCCTTTTTTTTTTTAATGAAATGCTTGCACTATATTGTTTTCAATTTCAACTAAAAAAAAAAAAAGTTGCAGGACAATAAATCCTTATCAATAAAATTACACGCTAAAAAAAGTCCTTACTAATAAATTATAATAGACTTTATTATTAATCTAAGTCCATGCTATTAAATCAAATACTTTAAATACAGGTATGTAATCAAAGGCGACGTTGGCCCAAGGTGAGGCCTAAATACAGGTATAGATAGGCAATGATAGCACTACTTTAATGTTATATTTTCTTCTTCTCTTCCAAACGGCACTTCGATAGAGGAGGCTCTTCTTGGGTAGATCAGCTGATTTTGGTACAGATGGGTGAGTCTGAAGAGCCCCCTTTATGGCCATGGAAGTTAAGGAGGCGATTTTTATATGGGAACGTGGAAGTCGCAGGGGCCGGATGGTTTTCATGCGGATTTTTTCCAAGAGAATTGGGAGCTTGTCGGTAGGGATATTACAGATGTATGTTTGCAGGTGTTGAATAGGTAGCTTATTCGGGACCTTAATGCCACTTATATAGTTCTTGTTTCAAAGATTAAAATATCAAGGAAGGTGTCGGGATTTAGCCCCATTATTCTTTATAATAAACAATGGCTAAAACTAAATTTGAGGGATTTTATATCAGATAAGCAAAGTGCATTTGTGGCATGACGTCTTATTATTGATAGTATTTGTAACGCCCCTATATGGGGGTTAACAGTTTTTAATGAGATAAAATAAAAATAAATAATAAAAGTAAAACCTTAAAAATAAAATTTGCCCGGGACTTAAATGAAAACTCACAACTCAAAAATAAAAATATAAACGACAAATAAACCACAGTTTAATGTAGCACCTTAAATTTAATAATATAAACTGTTGTCATCATCATTTTAACCCTCAACACATTGTAATACAGTCACAGAAAGTAACAATTGATGCTTACATTATCATGAAGAACATTCTTTACAATTGAGCAGTCCCAATGTAATATAGCTACATCACTTCCTCAACTATATTTCTCGTAGCCACCTCACACTTAGTGAGTCCTGAAAAGATAAAAATATAAGGGAATGAGCGACACTATGCTCAGTAGAGAAAGCCATTACTCACCTTTAGGTTTTTATCATTACCACATTAAAACCTGCATGGTTAGTAAGTTACATCATATTCCAGATTATGAGGTTTATTATGATCACATCTTATGGATACCGTAGTTAATCGTTACCAAGTGTCATAATTACACATTTATACAAATATTACCAATCATCATTGTTCCTAGGTATCCATGTTAAATTGAATATCACTCAACTCATCGAAACCCAAATGGGCGCACTTGATCACCCTATAAACATTCCAAGGGTGTTCCGGTGAGGGGACATCAAGCCCCGAGTCCTCACCAAATCGATTCCTGTACAGTGTGTTCTGGGACTTTCAACCCAAGGAAGCGTCATCGCCTTCCCCCTATTTTACCTTTTAGGGTATTCATGCCCAAGGACGTAACCGTCGCCCTCTTCATGTCTCACAATTTCTCTATATTGAATCATTATTAATAGAGTCAGTTTTTCTAACCATGCTTCTCAATTTATAACATGTGTCAATTCATTATGTTCCTCGCCGTACAATACAAGACGAGTCCATGTCATAGTTTCATATGTGATACTCATATAATATCAGTTCAACATAGATATATATATATTGCGGCAAAACAATCAATTTTAATTCTATAAAAACCTCACAAAAGATGAGTAATAGAATCCCTACCTTTCAAGCTTATCAACAATCTTTTAATCCTGGAATCAATTAACGTTAGCTCCATACTCCCTTGATCCTAAGGCGTGCATAAGGACAATTAAAACTAAAGCACAACATACAACTACATTTATAAATAAATCATGTGTAAACCTATCTTACTAGTATGCCATTAAAGCTTTTATGTAAATCTCTTTTGAATACCACAATAAACAATTTTTGTCTTAAGACAATATAAAATGTGAACAAGTAATCTATATGTTTTAGTCCCTAGTAAGATTCATCAATCACTTAGGATAATATTGGAAAGGTTGCAAGACATTAAAGAATTAGGTGGTGAGCAAAGATGGGTTCTTGGTTCAGGTTAGCAGCTGGTATACCATAACAAACTGACAGATTTACTAGTTTCCAATACAAAAATTGAATAATTCTTAGAAAATAAAATACAACTCCGATTTAGGTTTATGATAGCTCGTTAGAAAGCCTAGGATGCTACTTTTCAAATATGCAAACCAATTCATAAAATTCATTTTAATTTAATCTTAGAATTTCAAGAAATAACCACTGCCCATAGAGGTATTACAAAGTTTAACAATATAAATTTTCTGTCTAAGGCATATACACTTAGACTTCATACATATGCTCCAAAATAGCAACAAACATATACTTAGGTTTAAGAACGCAAATTTGAATAATCCTTTAGTATAAAAGAAAATTTATAAATGAAAGACTAAATTTGTTCATAAGATTCTAACCTCGGATTATGGTTAGTTGGAAGCTTGAAATGGCTTCAAAACAGGTTCCTTTACTTCGGTATGACTGAAATTCTTGCTCAAATGGAGGTGATGGTGGCTGATTTTTATGGCTGCCTTGAAGAAGTTCTCTAAGTATTTTGCTTCAGCAAGAAATAAGAAGAAGAGTGTGGGAACCGTGGAAGAGAAAGGAAGAAAAGATGAAGTCTTTGAAGAGAAGTGATAGAAACAATTATAGAGGAGACATATTGAAGCATGTCACGGAGGAAATAAAGAAAATGAGGGTCAAGAGTAGTTGGAAAAGATATCCTTATGTCTCATCTAAAGACTTTAACACACATAATGCCAATATGACATTTTTGAGATTTATTAGAAGTTCTAAGGCTTTTTAGTAATCATACTAAATAAATATAGGAGAATTTTAGAAAATTTAAAAATAGATAAAAATAAATATTATAAAATAAATTTAAATGAAGCAATTTTTTTTATACACTAAAAATTAATTTAATTACCTCAATACCCGTTAGGAGAATAACGGGTGTCACAGCTCTACCCCCCTTAAAGAAATTTCATCCTCGAAATTTCAACTCTAGCAATACTAGTAAAAATTTTAATTCCATTATGATTCCAATTCCGAGTCTAAACCGTTAATGTTGTTTGTCCTCCAAATTTAAGTCATCGTATCTCCACTTATTTACTTGCATAATAAATCTTACTCCTAAATCCCTCAATGAGAGTATTTCTGACAAGTTTTAACTTGTAACACCGTATAATAGTCTAAGAATCTGATTAGGCATACATATTGACCATACCATGATTCCAGTCCTTCATTGTCCATGGACTGTGATTTACAATCACATTTAAGGAGATTGCCAGAGAAATTTTATATACTTCATCTTTAGGTTCCTTTTCCTTTTTGAGTAAGGAAAAGTCAAATATATTTGATTTCATACCTCAACTAATAAACTAAAACATAATCATAAAACATATATCACAAACACTTCTATTCAAAACCATACATTAAACTTATTCATAGAGATATTAAACAGAATCTCAGAGTTGCAAACATACCCGACATATTTTTCATTAAACAGCTATCCTCATGACACAAACATTCAATCCAAATAATATACTCATATTTCATATGGAATATCCCCATAACTGACTCTGGTACTTCCACATAATATTAACAGAATATTACACATTACAAACATAATACGGATACGTTTCGAGAGTACAAGGCACTCCGTATACCAGCTATCCATATCATGCATGCTTAGAGGATACAAAAACATCGATAAACAAAAGATCGGACCTTAAGAAGGATGCGTTTCGAGAGCATCAAGTACTCCGTATCCAGCCATCCCGGCATTAGGCTCAATGAATCTAAAAGATTGAACAACGACGTACCACAAGAAACACAGAATATAAGGCAAACGGTTATTCGTAACACACGAAATACGGACACACATGCCTACATGCCAAAGATAAAACAAAAAGATTACAGATGGAGATTCAAATCAATTGGCCGCTCCCGGCTTTCCCTTTCCCATTCAAGCTTGGATGTTGCAGTGTCGGATTCTGGATGTATGATTTGCATTTTATCTATCAATTCCTCAGCTGTTGAAGCAGTAACAAAGATTTGTCTCTCCGATTCTGTAGTGATGTTTTCTTCCACAGCGTAATCTAGAAATTTCAAAAGACCGTCATAAAAACCATTTACATTCAGCAGTCCCAAAGGTTTGGAATAAAAGCCCAACAATTGCCCACAAGCAACTACAAATATTTCCTCAAGAGTACCTAGACCACCAGGTAATGCTATAAAAGCATCAAAATTATAGATTATGTCTTTAAAATTTCTAGGGATACTCCTGACTCCTTCTCCCTTACCTATGGCTTCCTTATAAAGGTTTCCTTCAACTGGAATATGAGGCCAAATTCTTACAACTGTAGCGTCGCTAGACCTAGCTGCTAGTGTCATATTTTCCATCATTTTTATACTACCACCCCCATAGATTATGTTAATCTTCTTGTGTGCTAGGACTTACCCTAAGTGATTTGCAGCTTCTAAATAAGCTTTATCTTTTCCAAGGCTGGAACCACAAAAGACACAGACATTCTTTATTTTCTTCGTGGACTGGGAGGTAGACATATTTGGTTTATAGAAGTGGTTGCTTAATGTCTGCTCCACTTAGACTTCGGGTTCTACATGAGATTTTAAAGATGAGAAATATACAAAAAGGGCTAAAGAGATAGACGAGTAGGTAATGAAAAGGTAATCCAAATATTTAAACAAAATCTTGTGCGGATAAGAAAGTAAGATAAGGTGATTGATAGTTTACAGAAAATCCGATTCACTTTTTGAAAAAGATTAGACTCTAATTGTATAACTTTTGACAATTGAGAACAATTTGACAGAAGACCCTCATGACACAACTGTAGACTTTTTGACAAATATACACCAAGTCTAGAAATTTAATATAAACGACAAATACTGTAGAACTTTTGAAATTTGAGACACAAATCTTGAAATATCTGAATAAGCTTTTCAAAATTCAAACATATTACTGTACCGTATGTGACGTGTCTGATAAGATAATATATTTTATTATATATATATATTTAAGAAAATCATAAATTAAATAAGATATTAACACTTACTGTATCAATCTAATAATCACAATTATTTCAAACACAAAAGCAAATATTTTGAGTAAAAGAAAAACACAAACTGTTGAACATCAGCTAAAACTGCTTCAAATAAGTAAAGACTAAATAACCTTTATAGAGCGATGACTTATTCCCCATCCAGTTTTCTTATGGCTTGGCAAACAGGATCTAGAAATACCATATTCCTGAGGCGTTGTCTTTCTGTATAAAATTTAGGCCAGAGTTTAAAAATAGTTCCTTGAACATATCCACTAGGGTGACCGTGGAGAGGAGGATGGATGCTATCCAAGTTCTCCTTTGAAAGTCCATCCCTACAAAACCTTATTTTATCCTCTCTATTCGTAGACATATAACCAGGTGAAGTACATTTACCGTTACAATTTTGTCTTCCACATTTGTTACAAGCGACCACGATGGCACGGGCTCTTCTTTTCATTGCACTACGACTGGTACCCGTTCCTGGTAAACCGACATCTTGACTGAAGTCACTCAGACGGATTTTCCCCTCTATTAACATTCTCACATCACAAGGGATACCAAAACGCATAAGAATCCACAACCGAGTAATTCTAGCCTTGTATTTCTTTCTGAGAATCTTTTGGGAGAGTGATGGGAAATACTTTCTCAGGTGTTGGTACTTTGGGTCCATGATGAGATGAAAGAAGAGTAAATAGAAAGGAAAAATTAAGATAGTAAATTGCAGAATCCTAGAATTCCTTCTTCTTTTAGAGGAAAAGAAGAATTTTTTTTTTTTTTTTTAATGAAAAAGAAGAGGATTTGCGATTTAGAGAGAAAATAACAAATTACGAGAGAAAAAGTGAACTCGGAGAAATAAGCTCTTATGCACAGTAAACGTATATGTAAACAATAATTAAACCACTGTATATGACACGTATAGAGATCACGTGGGAGAGACAGTGTGAATCAAACTGATTTAAGAGTTAAACTAGGCCCAAATGTTCTAAGTTGAAAATGGTCAGGTTGTTTCGGGCCTTAACACATTTAGAACGAGTTAAATAACAAACATAAAATTGAAAACCAATTTGTATAAATCTTAAACCCAATTCAAAGTCCACTATAGATAAGTTAAGTATGAACAACAAATCTAATTTAACGATAATCAAGGATCTTCCTGAATGGTATTTAAAATCATTTCATAACAACATAATCTTCAAGCAACTCAATTAATTTTGTTTTAATCAAAACCTTATTGAACAATACATACACCCATATGTTATTCATAATACTTAACATCTATCAATGGATTCATCATCATTACTACCAAGGGTTTAGAATGCGACTAACCTTGAAATCAATACGATTTACGTCTTCCAACGTAGACCATATCAATGAACAAAGACACTTGATGTTACTACTTAAGAACATCTACAATCCCCACAATTCTACTCATACAATATATAATTTCCTCATATAACAAAACCTTAGGTAACCAAAAGATTCACTGATACACTTAAATATAATGTACGTAACGAAATATTCCAATTTTGAGATTCATGCATTCTAGACTTTACACAGTCTCAACAGACTAAAAGTCTAACATTTATCACTCTCAAGATTCAATACCATGATTCCCAACTTATATCATATTCCTCAAATAAATAGAACTTTCAAGAAAAGATATTGACACTTATGTGCTCCATCGAATCCACACATAATCATTACTTAGGTTTGAATCAATTACGAAAAATTTGGCATATCTATGCCAAACTTTAAAATCAATAAATCAAGCCTTATATTTCTTATTGTTTTTCACGAGACAATATGCTTTTAAATCCTCTTATCTATACGAATTTCTCATCGTTTATACGAATTAGATATGCTTATAGATCCAAATATTATACGAATCTCTCATAAGCAATCTACTTATAAACTCATTTCATATAATTACCATTCCCTCATAACTATTAATACTTTCCTTCTATATAATTATTGTACTCATATAACTATTAATATTTTCATTCTATGGCCTTTCCATGTTACATCCTTCTAGACTGTATAAATCAATGTGAAGGTTCATTTTGATGATGACAATGAAAATTCAGTTTCAAAACCATCTCAAAAATATATTTTTTTAAAGTGGTGCTACACTCCCTAGGTTAACCGAACCTAGGCTCTGATACCAAAAATTCTGTAACGCCCCTATATGGGGGTTAACAGTTTTTAATGAGATAAAATAAAAATAAATAATAAAAGTAAAACCTTAAAAATAAAATTTGCCCGGGACTTAAATGAAAACTCACAACTCAAAAATAAAAATATAAACGACAAATAAACCACAGTTTAATGTAGCACCTTAAATTTAATAATATAAACTGTTGTCATCATCATTTTAACCCTCAACACATTGTAATACAGTCACAGAAAGTAACAATTGATGCTTACATTATCATGAAGAACATTCTTTACAATTGAGCAGTCCCAATGTAATATAGCTACATCACTTCCTCAACTATATTTCTCGTAGCCACCTCACACTTAGTGAGTCCTGAAAAGATAAAAATATAAGGGAATGAGCGACATTATGCTCAGTAGAGAAAGCCATTACTCACCTTTAGGTTTTTATCATTACCACATTAAAACCTGCATGGTTAGTAAGTTACATCATATTCCAGATTATGAGGTTTATTATGATCACATCTTATGGATACCGTAGTTAATCGTTACCAAGTGTCATAATTACACATTTATACAAATATTACCAATCATCATTGTTCCTAGGTATCCATGTTAAATTGAGTATCACTCAACTCATCGAAACCCAAATGGGCGCACTTGATCACCCTATAAACATTCCAAGGGTGTTCCGGTGAGGGGACATCAAGCCCCGAGTCCTCACCAAATCGATTCCTGTACAGTGTGTTCTGGGACTTTCAACCCAAGAAAGCGTCATCGCCTTCCCCCTATTTTACCTTTTAGGGTATTCATGCCCAAGGACGTAACCGTCGCCCTCTTCATGTCTCACAATTTCTCTATATTGAATCATTATTAATAGAGTCAGTTTTCCTAACCATGCTTCTCAATTTATAACATGTGTCAATTCATTATGTTCCTCGCCGTACAATACAAGACGAGTCCATGTCATAGTTTCATATGTGATACTCATATAATATCAGTTCAACATAGATATATATATATTGCGGCAAAACAATCAATTTTAATTCTATAAAAACCTCACAAAAGATGAGTAATAGAATCCCTACCTTTCAAGCTTATCAACAATCTTTTAATCCTGGAATTAATTAACGTTAACTCCATACTCCCTTGATCCTAAGGCGTGCATAAGGACAATTAAAACTAAAGCACAACATACAACTACATTCATAAATAAATCATGTGTAAACCTATCTTACTAGTATGCCATTAAAGCTTTTATATAAATCTCTTTTGAATACCACAATAAACAATTTTTGTCTTAACACAATATAAAATGTGAACAAGTAATCTATATGTTTTAGTCCCTAGTAAGATTCATCAATCACTTAGGATAATATTGGAAAGGTTGCAAGACATTAAAGAATTAGGTGGTGAGCAAAGATGGGTTCTTGGTTCAGGTTAGCAGCTGGTATACCATAACAAACTGGCAGATTTACTAGTTTCCAATACAAAAATTGAATAATTCTTAGAAAATAAAATACAACTCCGATTTAGGTTTATGATAGCTCGTTAGAAAGCCTAGGATGCTACTTTTCAAATATGCAAATCAATTCATAAAATTCATTTTAATTTAATCTTAGAATTTCAAGAAATAACCACTGCCCATAGAGGTATTACAAAGTTTAACAATATAAATTTTCTGTCTAGGGCATATACACTTAGACTTCATACATATGCTCCAAAATAGCAACAAACATATACTTAGGTTTAAGAACGCAAATTTGAATAATCCTTTAGTATAAAAGAAAATTTATAAATGAAAGACTAAATTTGTTCATAAGATTCTAACCTCGGATTATGGTTAGTTGGAAGCTTGAAATGGCTTCAAAACAGGTTCCTTTACTTCGGTATGACTGAAATTCTTGCTCAAATGGAGGTGATGGTGGCTGATTTTTATGGCTGCCTTGAAGAAGTTCTCTAAGTATTTTGCTTCAGCAAGAAATAAGAAGAAGAGTGTGGGAACCGTGGAAGAGAAAGGAAGAAAAGATGAAGTCTTTGAAGAGAAGTGATAGAAACAATTATAGAGGAGACATGTTGAAGCATGTCACGGAGAAAATAAAGAAAATGAGGGTCAAGAGTAGTTGGAAAAGATATCCTTATGTCTCATCTAAAGACTTTAACACACATAATGCCAATATGACATTTTTGAGATTTATTAGAAGTTCTAAGGCTTTTTAGTAATCATACTAAATAAATATAGGAGAATTTTAGAAAATTTAAAAATAGATAAAAATAAATATTATAAAATAAATTTAAATGAAGCAATTTTTTTTCTACACTAAAAATTAATTTAATTACCTCAATACCCGTTAGGAGAATAACGGGTGTGACAGTATTATTGTTGTCTATGAGACAAAGCATGTTTTGAGAGGAAGACGAGGGTAAAAAAGGTCCCATGGCTCTCAAATTGGACATAGTAAAGCCTATAATCAAGTAGAGTGGTGTTTTCTCCAGGCGATCATGCTCAAGCTAGGTTTCTCGAGACGTTGGGTGGTTTGAGTCCTTGACTGTGTGTGGACCTCACACTTGTCCTTCTTTCTCAATGGAGAACCGGTTGGCAAGGTGATTCCGAACTGGTTTTTTAGGATTACTTCAATGCATTGGACAATACCAGAAGTTGGATAGGGTTTCGTGTTCTGGGGGCCTCCTAAGATTAGTCATCTTCTCTTTGTAAATGACAGTATTATTTTTGGAAAATTAGAGAATACTAATTGTCAAGCGATTGAGGAAGTACAACATATGTATAAGTGAGTATTGGGAAAAGCGATCAATATCCAAAAGCCCTAACCTCTCAGAAGATTCTCAAGGCAACATCTGGAACCTTTTAGGATTTCGTCTAGTGATTCTCATTATGTATACTTGGATCTTATATTGTTTGTTATCCAGAGCAAAAGAAAGATGTTTTATAATATCTGTGAGAGAGTTTGGAACAAGTGACAATTGTGGAAGGGTCGATTGTTCTTTGAGAGATCTTGACAAAGGTAGTTGCTCAGACTATATTTACATATGCTATGAGTATTTTTAAAATCCCTACTACTCTTGGTGAGGAACTGCAATCCCTTGTGGCTCGTGATTGGCGGGGTGGCAATTGTAAGATAAGGAGATTCACCGGGTGTAATGAGACAAGCTACATCAGGTAAAGTTTGACGGTGGTGTAGGTTTTCTGGACATGGCGGCTTTCAATAAGGCACTTTTGGCAAAGCAGGGATGGAGACTATTGGCTTTCCCAAACTCCCTTATAGCTAAGGTCCTTAAAGGAAAGCATTATCCTAATTTCGGTTTCTAGATGCTAGGGAGTGTCACAATCCTTCCTATACATGGCTGAGCATCCTATGGGGTAGTGTTATTCTTGCTGAGGGGTTTTGTAGGAAGGTGGGTTGTGGGGAGAATGTTCGGGGTTTTAAGGACCTTTGGATCCCATGACTGTTCTTATTTCTTAGAGTTACAAGACCGAGTAGTGAGCTTGAAGACCTTTGGGTGGCAGACCTTAAGGTTGCTATGGGTTAGAATCAGGGGTCAATTAATATTTTCTTGTCGATGGAGAAACTATATGGGGTACGCCACTGAGTCTCAGTAGGAGGCTGGATTTTTTTATTTGGCATTATGATTAGAAGGGCATATATTCAGTCAAGTCGAGCTACAAGTTGGAGATGGACAAACGGGAAGGAGCTAGTGGATCAGGTAGTGGTGGCGATGTAGGGTGGTAGAAGAAGTTGTAGGGGGCTTAGTTGCCAAACATGGTAAAGATTCATGTGTAGAGGGCTTTTCATGGGCTATTATGGCTTTTGCTCATTTGGTGAGGCGGGGAATCTGTGCAGTTCCTACTTGTCCTAAGTGTAGAGACGCTGTGGAAGATAGTACTCATGTTCTTCGGGCTTGTCCTTGTGCCATAGAAAATGTGGCCGACTTCTTCACAGTAGTTTGCACTTTGCTCTTTCCCGAGTGGACCTTTCTCTCTATTATGTTTGGATGTTGCTCAAGTATCAAGTATAAAAACGAGAGGATATAGTTGTTTTTGTTATGTTGGTGTGGGGCTCATGAGGGACTTGTAATGGTATGCTTTTTGATGAAAATCCCAGTGAGGAGTTGGACAGTGTCAACAGGTTTGGGAGACTTTTTAGTGACTTCATCAGAGCCAAGAAAATAGACCGGGCTGTTATAAACCAATCCCTAATGCTGGTACTTATTGGAAGCCTCTGTTAGGAGATTGCATTAAGATTAGTGTAGATCCTTCCATACATGAGGGGTTCAATTTTATTGGTGTGGGCGTAGTTGCAAGAGACGCTTTAGCATGGTTATTGGTGCGTTGTCAAGGAGAATCATTGGCTGTTTTATCCCACATATTGGAGAGTGCCTAGCTCTACATGAAGGTGTTTGGTTTGCTCTTTCATCTGGGCTTGCAAGGTGGAGCATTGAAACAAATGCACCAAATACATGTAGTGCTATTTGAAAACCGGATGTTCAAGCTCTCCTGTCAAATGTTATTGATCACATTCAAGATGTCATCTCTTTTGCGAGATGTGGCACGGTTTGCCACATCTCCCTAATAGGAACCATGTAGCCCACTTTTTAATTAGTTATACTTTATCTAATTCTGTTAATGTTAGATGGTTTAATTCTCTGCCAAGGTTTCTTGGCTTTTTTGTTATTGCAGGCATTTTAAGTAAATAATAAAGGTCGTTTTCCCAAAACAAAAAAATAATAAAGGATCTATTACATTCCTCTCCTCCAACAGTAGGTATTAAATAAGAAAACCTAACATTTATGTAAGCAATGTGATTATTTATATTAACTTAGTTTTTTTTTTCTTTTTTTCTTTTAACTCGAGAGATACGTTTTCTGATACATTTTTATATAGGAATGCAATTTTGTTAATTTCTTCCTTTTGTTGTTTTTGTTTTGGGAAACCTCTTTTCGTTCTTGTTTGTTCTTTGTTTTTTTTTTTTTTTTCTTGGCTAAAATACTTTCTATTCAACATTCGTGTAAAAGATATTGCATCCGTTCCTTCACTTGAGCTCTTGTAAACTACGACACCTATTTATCTTTTTAATTCCTTTAGGACTTTTGTGGATTCAAATTTACAAAAAGAATGAAAAAAAAAGGCAATTTACATGACTGGCACTTTTTTAGACTTAATTTTATACTACAAAATATAAAAAGTTCTTATGTTACAAATTTGATGCGATTTCACTATGATGTTGCATGTCCCTCTAGGATATTTTTCATGTCCCGATTGCATATCCTCACGAGGCATTTTTTTTCTCCTTTCTTTCTCTCTATCCTTTCTTTCTCTCTCTCTCTCGCCTCGCCACCATTGACAAAAAAAGCTAAGTACAACAGCAACAACAATAACAATAGGAACGAACTTCGAATCTACTCCATCGAGAGCAAAAGGACCTTGCACTACTAAGTACTATCGTGGAAAGTTTTCACGATGGTTTTCATATTTTCACGTGTATTTCACATTTTTTTCCCTTACTACATTGTTTTTTTTAAAACAACGTTGTTAAATAAGGATCGTGTAATATCAAGTTTTTAATAGTCTCATTGACAGTCCAAATCTACTCATTGACAACATCGCTACTTCGCCATGGATCTTGGCTTTGTCGTCCTCAAACTTTGTCACCATCATCATCGTTATCGCTGTCGGCTACGGATCTTGGTCACCAAATTTGGCTATGGTGAGTTCTACTCTGACGACAATGGAGAAGGTGAAGTCAATTGTAACAGAGCAGGTTGGAGCGTCTCTGTCATCATCTTCCTCAGATCGAGGCCTTTTTGGCTTGTCTGATGTGGATCTAGAATGTCCTAGAAGTTGATTGGATCTTGATCAGGATCTAGAACAACATGGATCTTCAACCTTGATCCAATTTGCACGACTCCGTTCGTTGGTGATGTTGCTTAAGCAGAGAGAGAGAGAGAAATCGGCATGGGTCATCACGAAGCTCCATTGTGATTCGATCGTCAACAGGATGACGAGGAAGTCCTATGATGGCGCAGGTTCGTGATAGAGAGTGAGGAGAGAGAGAGAGAGAGAGATTAGAGAAAGTGTGAGAGGAGAGAGAAAGCATAGGAGAAAGAGGGTGAGAGGGGAGAGAGAGAATTAGAGGGAGGGAGTGAGAGGAGAGCAAGAAAAAAGAGAGAAAAACAAAATATGTAAAAAAGTAAAAAATGAATGAAGGTGTTTAAAATTTGTGGTAGATCAAGATTTGTAGCATATATTGTTTTAGGTTTTATAATTTGTAGAATAAAAAATTAGATGGATTAAAAAGATGACATATTGCATAATTTTTTAAGAAATGGAATATAAACTTACCATTCCTATATAAAAAGAAAAGAAAAACGAAATCTTTAAAGTTTAAAAAAAAAGTGAGTTTTATAAATAATGAGATTGTTTGCACAAATTCAAGGTTATTACTATAATAAGATTGTTTGAGCAATTTTAGGGATTTGCTTATTTATTTATTTATTTATTACGAGATAAGGAATTTCATTAACTAGAGGGAGTCTCCAATTGGACAAGGCTGAACAACCAACGAGGTAATACATTAATAGAAACGAAGGCAAGGGTATACAAGCCAAAACGAGCAAAAGCATGGACCATCTTGTTAACATAGCAAGGGCCAAAAATAAACTCACGACTTAAGTCATCTAAGAGACTACAAATAGTAAAAATTAAAGGTACTTGCAGGCCAAGGAAGTTCCTATTTTTAATTACAGCAACAACATCATTGGAATTCGATTCAACAATGCTCATATTCGATCCATTTGCCACAACAAAAGAGAGGCCGTCGTGAAAAGCAAAACACTCAACAGTGAGAGGAGAAGGAGCCCTCCAATCTCTTATTGAAAGCAACCACAAGCATCCCAAGTGAGTCTTAGTTCACACCTACAATAGCCACGAAAGTGTTATCCTGCACCGAAACAACATCAACATTTAGTTTTGGAGACCCGATAGGAGGCACCTCCTAGTAGGAGAAGGGAATATTGATTGATTAATAGCATTAGAATTCCCCAAGAAAGAGCCCAACAATGGTGGACATTTTGTGAAAAGCCAGACAATTTATATCTTTTCAAATAGCTCAAGCTAAAGCACAAAAACAATACCAATTCATGTGATGGGAGAGCTGTAAACAACTTAAAACAAATACCACCAAAACAAGTCCAGCTGTAAAAAAATACCAATCCGTTAATTTGGCTTAACACAACTTGTGAATCGCTGTAGACGATGGCCAAGCTTACCCCTATATGTCTAGCAAGTCGTAATCCCGAAAGAATAGCTTCGTACTCAGCTTCCTTATTGGATGCCCTGAATTTGAACCTGATTACCGAGGTAATCTTGTATTCCTCAGGGCTTGCCAATATGACTTCTGTTGTAGCATCGTGTTCATTAGACGACCTATCTAGATATAATATTCATTTGGGAATCTCTGGTTCTACTTCTATCTCCTCAATGTTTGATCAAGTAGTAAATTTTGCTATGACGTCTGCTAATGCTTGGGGCTTTACTGCTTTCCTTGGGACATTGTTGACATCAAACCCACTCAGATCCATTTCCCACTTTAACAACCGCCCTAAAGTGTGGTTTTTGGAGTGCTTGTCTGAAGGGGTAGTTAGTAAGGGCATCGATTGTGTAATCCTGGAAGTAATGTGACAACTTTCTAACTATTACTATCAGAGCAAGTGCAAGTATTTCTATGTTAGTGAACATGGCTTCGGCATTTCGGAGGCACTTATTCGAGTAATAAACAGACAGCTAGACCCACTTTTCTTCTTTGATGGTCATCAAACTTAGTGCATGTTCTGAAACAGCTAGATAAACATAGAGCTTCTTGTCGAGTAATGCCTTGGAAAGGATAGGTGCCTGGCCAAGATAGATTTTGAGCCACTAAAATGCTTCTTCACATTCTAGAGTCCACCTAAAAGGCTTAGCCTTTCTAAGTGTATTGAAAAAAGGAATGCATTTATCCATTGCTCAAGAAATAAAGTGATTTAATATAGCCACACACCCAGTAAACTTTTGTATATATTTTGGCTTCTTCGGGGATTCCATATCTATAAGAGCTCTGATTTCCTGGGGTTTACTTCTATGTTGTGCTGATTCACCATAAAATCGAGAAATTTTTGCAAAGCTACTCCGAAACCACACTTCTAAAGATTGAGCTTCATGTTATACTTTCTAAGAATCTTGAATGCTTCTCTGAGGTCGGTAGAATGTCTATAAGCATTTTGACTTTTTTACTAGCATATCATCCATGTAAACTTCCATGTTTCTTTCAATCTAGTTTTCAAACATCTTATTCACTAATATCGATACGTGGCTCCTATATTCTTAAGACCAAAAGGCATCCTTATATAACAGTATGAACCTCGATCAGTAATAAATGTTGTATCCCAAATATGCGTATATAAAACTCATTAATTCATGACAGACCCTTGTATCTACCAACTGATCTATCCTTAATAAAGGAAAGCTATCTTTGGGCCATGCTTTATTCAGGTCGGTGAAGCCTACACAAATTGGCCACTTACTATTTGGCTTTCTTATAAGGACTGATTTGCTACCCAAGATGGGCAATAGGCTTCTCTAATGGTTTTATTCTTGATCAACTTATCTACTTCCTCACGTAAAGCTTGATACCTTTCTCTATTCAGGGGCCTTCTTTTTTCTCTTTTTAGCGGGTAGCAAGGTTTATTGGTAGATAATTTATGGGGAGATACCCCTTATATCATCGTATGTCCAAGCAAAAACATCAAGATTACTCTTTAGGAATGATACCAAATCTGCATAGTTTCTAACATTGAGCTCGATTCCTATCTTCAATATCTTGCGCGAGTCATAATCATAAACTACTACTTCCTCCAAGTCCTCTACTAGTTTCGCCCCTATGATTTCATCTTCCATCTTGGATCCATGTGTATCTCATTTGGTGGAGGTGCATGATCGACCATCATCATCCTATGTTCGGGATATTCATAGTTTTGAATTGAGTCAGAGTCTACGGTTTGTGCCCTATAATGGTAACCCCTCATCTTTCCTACTTTGTTTTAAGTTGGAAATTTTACGAGTTAATGGTATATAAAGCAGACAACCTTAAATGCTTGTAAGGTTGGTTTACCTATCACAACATTATACTGGGTTCCTCTCTCAACAACTATGAAGTTCAACATTATGGTTAAGGTTTTTGGTTGGGTATCGACAGTAATAGGAAGAGTGATCATACCTTCTTTAACAATGTTATCTCCTATAAAACTGTACAGCAACTACGCGTAGGATGTCAACTGAGTCCTAGAAATCTGCTTTTGGTCTAACAAATTTGTGTAGAGAATGTCCATCGAACTTTCATTGTCAATGAAGACCCTATAAGCTTCATGTTTGCCATTCATGGTTGACACAACCAATGCATCATTATGAAGGAAGTGAATTTCTAGGGCATCTTCCTTAAAGAAGGTGCTTGATTGTTTAGATTACTCCTGTAGGTGGTTGATTGTTTCCTCCTTATGGAGCCGGGTTGTTCTAGTCAGCCCGTATGCTGCTAAATGATTTTCTCAAATATACTCCTGCATGTAACCTTTCCTAATGAGGTCTTCTATCTCAACCTTTAAGTTGATGCATTCTATAGTGTTATGGCTGACCTTTCTATGGAACCTACATTGCTTTATTATGATTTCTCTTAATGTTAGGTTTTTCCTTGTCGAGATTGGCCTTCTCTATATATTACAGTTCTGCAACTGGTTATACATTTCCTCAATATTAGTATTGAGCTCGGTATACGTTTCATACCTGTAATAAGGGAGCCTTTGCCTTTTATTTTCTTAAGCTGGCCTGTGTTGGCTATGCTACAGGCAGGGCTAGATGTAAGGCCGATGTAGGTGCTAGTGGAGGATAATAATTGTTGGCATTCTAATTATTATTTCTACTGTTTCGATTCTTTCTTTTTCCACTGTTCTTCCCTCATTCTAGTTTTGTGCTTGTTGTGCTGGATGCTGACTTGTTGGTGCTGCTTGCGTTGGAGGGTAATATGGAACCTTTTATCTACTAATAACCGAACTGCCTCTTCTACATTAATATACTTTTGAGCCCATGATACGAACTCAAGCCATGACACTGGAGGCTTCTTGTGCAAGGAAATTTTGAAGGCTCCCTATTATAAACACCCAATAACCGATGTCCATTCGGTGTCTTATGAACAATTTTCTACTGAAACCATCTCTCCGGTATAACGATCAAGAAAAAACTCTAGAGACTTGGTGGGTCCTTGCTTAACTACTTGAAGTCTTTCTTTGGGCGTTACTGTAATCTTCTTCCCATGGACTAGGCAATAAGGCTGTGTATAATTCTCATCAGTATATGATGGTTTGTGGTCTCAAATTCCTAAACCACTGTCTTGTTGGTCCATTAAGTCTTGCATTAAATGCTCGACACTTAATGGCATCAGAGGTCCCATGTAGACTCATGTAGGAATTAAAGAGTTGAGCATGATCATCTAGATCTCCTTTACCGAGGGGGATGTTTGGCAGCTTAAGTTTGGGTGGCAAGGGTTTAACCATTACCTCTTTGGTAAATGGGTGTACATTTAGGTTATCAAGATTAAGAGCCTGATGAATCCACCTAGCCTCAAATATATTGACTTTTTCCACAAGCCTGAGATGCTTTTGAAGACTTAATACTGACCAATCATTGTCTTGGCTTCTTGCCTGCTGAGTTTGGATCTAGTTCCTGAGGTCTTCTTGTCCTCGTCCTCCACTCCTCCTATTATTTACTGAGCCTAAAGGCGCTTCCTACCTTGGTGCTAAAGGGGGTAGCCCTTTCCGATCCTAGTTATTTTGTGCCCATGCACCTTCTCGGGCTATACACCTTCTCTGTTCCCTTCTCTACCTACTTCGTTGCTATCCTGATGCCCATGCTTGATATGATTGCATATCATTAGAATCCTCAGTCCCTTCCTACAAATTCGTTCCATCTCTTGGTGCCAACGGGGGGACCATTATTATTGTTTACAGGCATGTAAGATTATTCAAGATAGTCTCCATGCCTTGAAAAGATTGCATCAAATGCTCATAATTCTGTGTCAAGGTCCCGATTTGAGCCTGTAAAGCCGCATTTAAGTTGAAAGGTGCATCTTTTAGTGGAGGCATCCAATTTTGGTCGTCAGCCAAAAGAGGTGGTAGAGGTGGGTCCTGTCTTCCATCTTAGGCAGCATTGTTGTTTCCATTGTTCTGACCACGATGATCATTTTGGTTGTAGTTATTATCTTCAGTAAGCATTCTCGCCATTGAAACAACTGAGAGATATTTCTAGAAAAAGACTGTAAAATTCTCAGCCCTCTTTCTAGGGCCAATTGTTGACGAGTAAAACTTGTCACACCAAAATCTCTTAATTCCTCACCATAATTATTACTCTTGAACAAGAACACATATAATTTATAGTGGTTTGCCTCAACTAAAGGCTATGTCCACTTTGGGTTTTCTCTGGTTGTAGGGTTTCACTATGAGAAAATATGAGCACAAAGGGTTTATGCCAAGAATTGGACTTAGATAATTCTCTAGAAACGGCCTCTATTTATAGTACTTAAGATGGTCAATGCCTTACTCCTTACATGTATATCCTCGGTTCAATTCGGTTGGAACTGAGGGTGTAAAAGACCTAACCGAAATTGATCATGACAAGGTTAGTGCTATTTGATTTTTCAACAAAAAGTCAATTAGTTTCGTTCAGTCGATCCAAATTCTAAGTCTCGCCTCACCATGCCCCCCTCTCCAAACTTTTTACCCCCTGAATTATATAATATTGTTCAAAACATCTACATTGTCTAGATATACATTAACAATGTTATGACATGGTACTAATTTTTATTTTATAAGTGCCTCAAATTGTTGATTTCACAAACAGGTGAATGTTTTATGCGCATTTGGGTTATGCAAGAGGCAAAATTTATATTTTCGTAATTTGACTGGTCAAATGTGAGGTGAGGGATTATTTTTAGATTATTTTCAAAGACATAGAGGATAAACGTGGAATTTTGAGGAAAAACAGAGAATATTTGAGGCATTTTATTAATAAGAAAGGGCAAGAATAATATTTTGACAATGAACTCTACTAAGGGACTCCGCATGGTGGAGCATTGCAAGTCTCCATGATGTAGTACATAATTGAAAAAACCACAAAGCAACATCATGTCAATCGGCTTGTGGATAATAAAATTGAATGGGTGACAGAGATTAGAAAACTTGTCAGTTTCTTTTGAATTTTATATTTAAAATTACTTTAAATTTTCCTTATCCCAAATTTTGTTGTAGATTTAGTTTTCTTTTTTTTTTTTAATTCCCAATTTTAGATAGGTTTAATTTTCTTTATTTCAAATTTCATTTTCTATCTAAGAACGTTGTGTAACCGTTTCAATTCTTTCTAACGGTTTCAAACAAAATTGAAACCAATTCATTGTGTAACGGTTTTTTATAATTGGTTACATATTCATTATCATTAAACTGCAATTATCAACTCCCTGGTAACTGTTTTTTCTGGTGCTATTTCCTTGATGGGAGGAAATGAGAGCATAGGAGAGAAATCCAGAAAAGAAATTTTTCACGTACAGATTTTTGTGAAACAAAATTGGGTCCCCAAGTTCCAAAAATTCCATTAAGAATCTTACACCATTAATTGAGATTTTGTGAGAACTTGGTAGCATCCCAAGTGCAGGCAGTCACGGCACACCGTTTGGACAGTAATGGCAGGAGGTAATATTTTTTTCACGCTTTCGTTTTCGTTTTCAATTCTTGATATGCATACAGTTTATAGCATGCTTG
The DNA here is from genome assembly GCA_025403435.1 of Artocarpus heterophyllus. Classification (NCBI taxonomy): domain Eukaryota; kingdom Viridiplantae; phylum Streptophyta; class Magnoliopsida; order Rosales; family Moraceae; genus Artocarpus; species Artocarpus heterophyllus. Next base: position 11,926,605 of record CM046344.1, on the reverse strand, counting down.
AATTGGTTTTATGTTTTACATTTGGCATCAGAGCCGTAATTTGACCTCTGCCTTACATGAAAAACTGGAAAATATACACTATGTAATGTTACGCACGGGTTAAAATTTTTTGATTTTTGGGTTTTGATTTTTAGTGTTTCTTAATTGAAACTAAGATTAGAAATCATTTAGAGATTAGATTTCTATGAATTCTGCAATTTGAAACGTCAAATTGGTGTCCGGAGGGTGAAAAACGAGCCGGTTCTGAAACGGGTCAAAACCGGGTTGAAACCGGGTCGTTCGGGTGAAGAAGACCCGGATTCAAGGTTGAAGACGATAAAAATGACATGTCGTTTGGCTTGGGTCAGCCAAAAACGACATGTCGTTTCAGGGGTTGGGGCTCGTTCCATCGGTAAAAAACGACAAGCCGTTTTGGACATTTATGACCAAAACGACATGTCGTTTGGTATGTTGACAGGCTGCCCCTCTCTGTAAACGACGTGTCATTTACGCCGGGGGAGGGGGGGGCTCTCCAAACGACGCTGTTTTTGGCTGAGCAGAAAATTTTAAAAAAATAAAATAAAATAAAACCTGAAAATTAAAAAAAAAATTGATTTTTTCCAGATTTTATAAAGTGATATTTTTGGGGAAAATTTCTTAAAATTTTCAGTTTTTATAATTTTTATGAAATTTTCATAATATATCCACAATTTTAATATATTTATGGAATTTTTCATATTATTGAATAATTTATGAAAAATTCATAATTTTGAATATTCATAATTTTTGGTATTTGTTATGAATATTATACAGTAATTGTGTGGATATAATTTTGTAAATTTATGTGCATATAGTGTTCATTATGTATAATTTGTGATTTAAAATTATGCATGCAATATTAAGTTAAATAATTTAGTATACTTAATTTTGTGCAATAATGTGCTAAATTATATTTTTGAATATATAATTTTAATATATACATAATGAAAATTAGTACATAAATTATGGTTCTTTGTTCATAGTTATTTATTGCTTAAGGTAATTGCAATTTATTTTATGAGCAAAAAAATTTAAGAATAAATGTCTTGTGATATATGTATTTAATTTTTGAATAATTAAAGAGTAGCCACAGCATCTTTAATTATGCAAAAATTATGAAAGATGTTTAAATCACATATGGTAAAAAGACATTAAATTATGATTAATCATATGTAATATGATAAATTTTATCCCACATAAATTTTTATTATATTTAATATGATTAGTTAGGATGATGTATCAAATTATCTTTCTTAATTTACCCATAGGAATTAAGAAAAGAGCATATAATTTAATAGCGTCATCATAAGGATATATGAATCTGTTTGAGTTAAAAATTTAGCCTACAGGCAATTTTTATGTCATTTGATTCATATTTTAATGCATGATTTACATTGGTAAACATGTCATAAAGTATTGTAGCCTCAATTTAGTAACATAAGCATGTATGTTTTATTATGCAGCTATGCAAACTGTGAGTTACTCTGATTTCCAGTGTGACATTCCCGAACTTAAGGGAGACAACTATAAAGTGTGGAAGGAGAGAATTCTTCTTCATTTAGGTGTCATGGACATTGACTTGGCTATCCGTAAGGATGAACCACCTGCCATTACGAAAACCAGCCAGCCAGATGACGTGGACCGTTATGAAAAGTGGGAGCGATCTAATCGCCTCTACGTAATGTTCATTAAGACAAAAATCTCGGCTGGCATACGTGGTTCATTGGAGCAATATGACAAAGTGCGAGCTCTGATGAAGGCAATTGATGAGCAGTTTGCTACATCGGACAAAGCCTTGGCTAGCACTCTGATAATGAAATTTTCATCTATGAAGCTCACTGGAATTCATGGTGTGCGTGAGCACATCATGCAAATGAGGGATATAGCGGCTCAGCTGAAGACACTTGAGGTTGAGATGTCTGAAACCTTCCTTGTGCACTACATCCTCAACACTCTTCCATATCAATATGGACCTTTCAAGATATCCTACAACACACATAAGGATAAGTGGTCCATCAATGAATTGATGACCATGTGTGTCCAAGAAGAAGGAAGGCTTGCTATGGAAGCGGGAGAGAGTGTGCATGTGGTCCATCAATGAATTGATGACCATGTGTGTCCAAGAAGAAGGAAGGCTTGCTATGGAAACGGGAGAGAGTGTGCATCTGGCAACTCAAAGGAAGAACAAGGGCCAAGCCAATAATAAGGGAAAAGACAAACTATCTGCTCAGGCTGATATTAAGAAGGAATCCAGGTGCTTCTTTTGTAAAAAGAATGGGCACATAAAGAAGGATTGTCCTAAATATCAGAGATGGCTTGACAAAAAAAGGTACTCAATTCTCACTTGTCTGTTATGAATCTAATATGGTTGACGTTAAACATAACACATGGTGGATTGATTCTGGTTCTTCAATCCATGTCACTAATTCCTTGCAGGGATTGCAAGGCCTAAAGAAGCCAATGGGAAGTGAGCAGTGCATCTATACAGGCAAAAAGATGCGCTCATATGTAGAGGCTGTCGGAACATGCAATTTAGTTTTATCTAGTGGTTTTATTTTAAAATTAGAAAAGACATTTTATATTCCTAGTTTTTCTAGGAATTTAATTTCAATTTCAAGGCTTGTATCATTGGGATTTTCCTTTAATTTTTCAGACACTATATTTAGTTTGTTTTATAGATATGAACTTATTGGAAATGGTATATTGTCAAATGGTCTTTTCAAAATTAATTTACAAGATAAAACTTCTTATACTTCTATGCATATTCAAGATAATGCTGGCATTAAGAGATGTGTTATGAATGAAGATTCCTTTATGTTGTGGCACCGTAGATTATGTCATATCTCTATTGAGAGAATCAAGAGACTAGTGAATGATGGGGTACTTAGTACTCTAGATTTTACTGACTTTGACACTTATGTGGACTGCATAAAGGGAAAGCAGACCAATATGTCAAAGAAAGGTGCCAAGAGAAGTTCAGACATATTAGAGATCATACATACAGATATTTGTAGTCCAGACATAGACGCATATGGTCAAAAGTATTTCATTACTTTTATTGATGATTACTCACGATATATGTATCTCTACTTACTTCATAACAAAAATGAAGCTATAGATGCCTTTAAGGTGTTTAAGGCAGAAGTAGAGAAACAATGTGGTAAGCAAATAAAGATAGTGAGATCTGATAGAGGTGGTGAATACTATGGTAGATACACCGAAGATGGACAAGCGTCTGGTCCGTTTGCGAAGTTTCTTCAAGAACATGGGATAGTTGCCCAATATACTATGCCCGGTTCTCCAGATCAAAACGGTGTGCCGTGACTGCCTGCACTTGGGATGCTACCAAGTTCTCACAAAAACTCAATTGATGGTGTAAGATTCTTAATGGAATTTTTGGAACTTGGGGACCCAATTTTGTTTCACAAAATCTGTACGTGAAAAATTTCTTTTCTGGATTTCTCTCCTATGCTCTCATTTCCTCCCATCAAGGGAATAAATAGCACCAGAAAAAACAGTTACCAGGGAGTTGATAATTGCAGTTTAATGATAATGAATATGTGACCAATTATGAAAAACCGTTACACAATGAATTGGTTTCAATTTTGTTCGAAACCGTTATAAAGAATTGAAACGGTTACATTCTCCTACTTGGTCTCCATATTTATCTTTATATTCATTAAACCCAAACTTTCAGGAAACAAATACATGAATCATGGCGATAATTTCTCTAAATTGTGAGTATTATCTTTCATGTATTACAATGTATTATTTCTCAGACTTTATTCCTTATATGGTAACTTAACTTTATGAATAAACCCAATGTTTATTCTTGGTCCTACTATATGTGAATTTTCTCCAATAACTTAATGCACAAAACAAATATGAGAAAACATCACAACTGAATAAGAGTTTCATTAAAACTGTAAATTGTATGTACAAACAAATTTACATTATGGAACCAAGTCTCATCTGTACAACATGATCCTTAAATGACTGCGGTGGCATTCCTTTTGTCAGAGGATCTGCGATCATCAATTCAATGCTTATATGCTCAATGACCACTTTATTTTCCTTAATGCGTTCCCTTATAGCTAAGTACTTAATGTCGATATGTTTACTTCGACTGCCACTCTTATTATTCTTAGCAATAAAGACAGCAGCTGAATTGTCACAATATATCCTTAATGGCCTAGACGCAGAATCTATAATTCTGAGGCCTGACATGAAACTCTTCAACCATACACCATGCGAAGTAGCCTCAAAACAAGAAACGAACTCTGCCTCCATCGTGGAAGTAGCAACCAACATTTGTTTTCCACTCCTCCAAGATACAGCTCCTCCGGCTAGCATGGAAAACAAATGTTGGTTGCTACTTCCACGATGGAGGCAGAGTTCGTTTCTTGTTTTGAGGCTACTTCGCATGGTGTATGGTTGAAGAGTTTCATGTCAGGCCTCATAATTGTAGATTCTGCGTCTAGGCCATTAAGGATATATTGTGACAATTCAGCTGCTGTCTTTATTGCTAAGAATAATAAGAGTGGCAGTCGAAGTAAACATATCGACATTAAGTACTTAGCTATAAGGGAACGCATTAAGGAAAATAAAGTGGTCATTGAGCATATAAGCATTGAATTGATGATCGCAGATCCTCTGACAAAAGGAATGCCACCGCAGTCATTTAAGGATCATGTTGTACAGATGAGACTTGGTTCCATAATGTAAATTTGTTTGTGCATACAATTTACAGTTTTAATGAAACTCTTATTCAGTTGTGATGTTTTCTCATATTTGTTTTGCGCATTAAGTTATTGGAGAAAATTCACATATAGTAGGACCAAGAATAAACGTTGGGTTTATTCATAAAGTTAAGTTACCATATAAGGAATAAAGTCTGAGAAATAATACATTGTAATACATGAAAGATAATACTCACAATTTAGAGAAATTATCGCCATGATTCATGTATTTGTTTCTTGAAAGTTTGGGTTTAATGAATATAAAGATAAATATGGAGACCAAGTGGGAGAATGTAACCGTTTCAATTCTTTCTAACGGTTTCAAACAAAATTGAAACCAATTCATTGTGTAACGGTTTTTCATAATTAGTCACATATTCATTATCATTAAACTGCAATTATCAACTCCCTGGTAATTGTTTTTTCTGGTGCTATTTATTTCCTTGATGGGAGGAAATGAGAGCATAGGAGAGAAATCCAAAAAAGAAATTTTTCACGTACAGATTTTGTGAAACAAAATTGGGTCCCCAAGTTTCGAAAATTCCATTAAGAATCTTACACCATCAATTTAGTTTTTGTGAGAACTTGGTAGCATCCCAAGTGCAGGCAGTCACGGCACACCGTTTGGACAGCAATGGCAGGAGGTAATATTTTTTTCACGCTTCCGTTTTCGGTTTCAATTCTTGATATGCATACAGTTTATAGCATGCTTGAATTGGTTTTATGTTTTACACGTTGATAAGATTTTTCTTTTCACTTTTGTTATTTAAATAAAAAATTAAAAAACTTTTCTTTCCACTATATTTGTTTTTGAGTATTCTCTCAAATCAACGAATTACTTATACTATAGTTTTTGGGTGTTCTTCTAGAATCAAGGAAACTACAAGTTTATCATATGCTTTCACTACATTACTACACTTTGACACAAGAGTGGTTCCTAATGTTAGGGACACACCCTCTATGGAGCTGTTATGGAGACCTACACCTCTTTCCTTTGACAAAGAGCAAGAACTTTTGGTTAGTACATTCAAGTTCGCACATAAAACTTTTTTTTTGCCCAGCTAAAGCTGCGTATTTCATTATTCTGTACATTCAGTTACACACATGCAGTCATACACCATATTTTTCCAAGCTAATAGTTGACTAAGGCATTTTATTAATGTTTTCTAAGCCCTTCTTTGTGTTGATAAACTCAAATGAACAAGGCTATCCATCTCAATTTTTGGCCTAAAACACTTGGGGATCTTCCTTCTTTTTTTTTTTTCAAAAGAATATTTGAACTTTTAAACCTTAATTAACCTTGAAAGTAGTATGAAATTATAGTTAAATTTGAGTCCAATCATTTTTTTCTCAAATATTTGACACATGATTTTTTATATTAGTTGTATGAGTCGTTATACAGTCACAGCCGACTAGTCACGTATGTCTATTGTTCAGAAAGTATATATAACTGGGTTTATGTCAATGTTAAATGTCATCTTGGATTTTCTTCCATGACATTATATCTGATTTGTTATCAACATTGGTGCATATGGGACTACAATTTGCAGATTAAGCTCAAAAACGTTAGGAGATTTGAAAGTAAATTAAACCAAGTCCACTTAACGATGTCAGCAATGTATCTGTCACAAACTTTGAACAAAATATTGCCGGCTCTCTTTTTTTCAAAAAAAAAAAACAAAAATAATAATGATCATGTCAGATGTGAAACAATATGACCAAATCTCAAGCCACACATTAATTACCGATTTATGCTCCATTTTTCTTAATGCCGTTTTCTAGTTTGACCTTAAGCTTAATCAGATGACTGAGAATTGATCAGCCAAAAAAAAGTACTAATGTTTAATTCTTAGGAAATAAAGAAAAAATACATCAAACCTATAAAGAAACCTCCCCCCTTTTTTGACGTGAAATATGAAGATTCGAAGGTAAAATAAGATGTGAAATTACTATTAAAGTATCCATGCAATGCAATAAACAATCTTTTAGTTGCTAAAGTTATTCAACGTTGTAATCAATTTTGTACTTACAGATTTTTTTTTTTTAATCCAAAACCAAATAAATCAAAAAGCACAAACAAAAGCAAGCCGGGGAAAGTAATATTTTAAAGCAAATGTCATTGCTTGTCAAGCCACCCAAGAGCTAATAACCAAGTTTTTTTTTTTTTTTTTTTTTTTGACAACTTGTCAAACCTGTTAATTAAGAGCTTTTTACTCCTTCAAGAGACAACTTCTGAGTCAATGTTTTATACATATACCTAATAATAAAAGAACAACTTGTACAAACTAAATAAAATAATAATAATAATAAAAGAACATCGTATGAAATGTATATTACAAGTTTTGGAGTATCAATAGGTTGTTGTTACAAGAGAAATTATGAAGATAATATATGGTTTGACGTTCCATAATGATTTGTCTCAATTTGAGGTTCACTGATAATGTAATAAAATTAAAATTGTTCCTCATGTTTAATAAGAATATCAAAGCTATTTGCGGTGCAATTTTGTATGAAAAAAAGGGGGAATTGTTTTATCCTTTTAAATGAGTGGATTCTCTACATATATAATAATTAATCTTTAACCTGATAAATTTAGCTTCAAAACATATTTACTGACAATTTTTCTGTATAACACATAAGACATGAAACATAAATATTTTCCTTGAAGAATGAACACAACATTAATGTTTAAAGAAAAAAAAAAGAATAAATGTATCCATTGCCCTTCCACGTTTATGTAAAACACTAAGAATAAAAAAGTTTAATTTCCATTCTGATTATTTTCCAATTCTTTCTAATTCTTAAGAGAAAATGGTAGGCGCATATAAACAATTGGTTATTCTACAACAGTTTAAAATCATCGTAGAAAAATTTCAAGACTGTTTTTCCCTACGAGTCTGCCATCATATTTAACGGTATATGGAACTCAGCCGCTGATAGGGTGGAGGACAGTTCACAAGCTTGGTTTTTAAGTAAGTCTTAGGTCAAAATTCTTCACCCCGAAAATGCGTTTTGAAATTTTCCTCTTGTGATTCATAGTTTTAGTGAGAAACTTTCTCTATATATTTCTCTGACCCGGCTAGGATTACTGATGAGGTAGTTTAAGAGTTATTAGGAAATAATCGAGTTAGAGTTGTAGCTATAAGTGCTACAGATGGTCTAGTGATAGGAATGTAAATGATTGATACAAGAGCTCCTTTCAAGCGTTCCAGTGGGCGGAGTAACACTAGGACGAATTTTCAACATGATTGGAGAGCCCATTGATATTTAGGTCCTGTAGATACTTGGACAACATCTCCTATTTATAGATCGGTGCCTGCTTTTATACAGTTAGATACAAAATTATTGATTTTTGAGACAAGAATTAAAGTAGTAGATCTTTTAGCCCTTTATCGCTATGGGGAAAAATAGGACTATTCGAGGGGAGGGGGTGAGGGCTGCAGTAAGTAAATTGTACTTATAATAGAATTGATCAACAATATTACCAAAACTTATGAAGATATATCCGTATTTAGTGGAATAGTTAAGCGTACCAGTAAACGAAATTATCTTTACATGGAAATGAAAGAATCTGACGTATTTAATGAATAAAATATTATAGAATTAAAAGTGACTGAGTCTATCTCAAATGAATGAACCATTGAACGCTCGTATAAGAGTTGGTTTTGTTAGAATAAAATTGTGATGAAAACCATCATCATCCAGGATCGTTCATGTCAAATCATCAAGAATATTAATAAGATGCGGAAGCTAACCTGAATCCATGATTGAATGTGATTCTTGAGTCTTTTGGTTGAGGATCTTCCAAGTCTGGTACGTAAATCATCTCTATCAGAATGCTCTGTAATCTCTCTGTAGATGGGTAATAGAAAAAATAATGTACGTACTGACTTGGGGACCACAACCCCTTTATATAATTGTTAAACCCTAGCAATTATCCTTAATTACCAATTTAGCCCATCATAAAATTAGTAATTTCCTTTTTGGTCTCTACAGATAGGAGGCCCACACTTAATGATGCATTAAAAGCCTAAAACCTAAATTGATCACTTTTAATTGGGCAACCTTATTGATAGCCTTTAATTCACATTTATTTAATATATTGGCCCATAATTGAATTTTGATCCAACAGGTTTAACTGCTCTAACTATAGCAGAGTATTTTCGAGATGTTAATGAACAATACATACTTCTATCCATCGTGTTATGGATACACACGATGGCAGTTTTTTACATCATGAAATCTCAAGGTTCCATGAAGGTTTTTGGATTTTTTGTTCTTACGTGTTTTAACGGTAGAAGACAGTGATTCTTTAGGTAACGTCGTAGAAAGTTCCATCATTTATTAACAATTTCATTGTAGTAGCGTGATACTTGAACTCTACAACTCAAAATGAAATTAAATATGAATGCATAGCTAAATTATGCGAAGAGCCACAATTTCGATTTGAAAGAGAAAGGGAGAGAGAGAGAGAATTAGGTGGTATACTGTAACTTTTATATATTTTTGGATCTATACAACGTTTTTGTAATTCGGATTTGTATCATGTTTTGTTAACCTTAAACTTGTTCATTATGTAGCACAAATCAAAAGTTCCAATGTTCATGATATGAATTTGAGGTTAACAGTTTTTGTGGCATTCTTGAAGGTTTTGCACAAAAAAAAAAAAAAACTAAAGATTAATAGTAATACAAATTAAAAAGTAGATATACATAATTGTCGTCTCTTTTTTTTTTTAATCTCACAGGGTTTTATTCCTTTTCTTGTTATGCCGCTCTCTTTTCTTCTTTAGGGTTAGAGACCAACACCACCTCTTGACTGGCAGCCGGCCCCCGACCTTAGAGAAGGAGTTCCCTCTTGACTGGCAGCCGGACCCGGCCTTAGAGAAGGAGTTCTTAGCCCCATGGTGAATTTGGTAATGGAGTTGGCTTTGTGGTCGAAGGGAACGAATGGGAGGGACCAGGATTCTTGTTGATACCATTGTGCGCACTAAATCTCTGAGTCTTGTCATTGGTATTCAATGGTGCTTCCCAATAGTGCGGTCGCATAGGTCTTTCGTTGGAGCCATGGTAGTGCATCCTGTGTATGAAATCGCTCTGATTTTTGCTAGTGCATTGGCAGTCTATTCTCAATGATCATGTTACTCGACTTACTGTTGGGTTATCTTGTTGTGCTATTGGGATCTTTAAGTTTTTTTAATTTAATAACGATGATATTTTTCTGCCCTGTAGGAACTACCTTGCGAAGGTGGTCTCCCCCACCTACCAATTTTTTTTGTGTATCTTATCTATTTGAGTTGGTAATCAATGATGTATGTGCGTGTTGGTATACGACTATATTTATTTCCATGTGGTGTCGCTAGAGTCCCTAGTATTTGAGGTTTGTTCTCATCGACTAGTTTTATCTATCAATTGTAGTATTTCTTTCTAACAAACTCTAATCATGATTGGACTTTATGTGTTAAGCGAGTCTTTCTCCGTTGGGTCTCTACATTTGTATTTGTATTCACCCATATGCTTATCTATCTTCGTTAGTAAATCCAATCAATGTCCGAGATCAAATTTCCCTATAGTTAGTGACCATTTGCCACTATTTTTGAGTTTGTATCTTGTTTTATTTGAAATGAAATTTAACCTCGAAATTATTATTATTATTTTTTAAAAAAAAAAAAAAAAGAGGCAAAGGGAGATCTGCCAAACGCCACCGCTTTCCAAGAACATAGCTCTTGTGTCCCATTAATAGGTAGGCTCACTACACACGCAATACGAGCCCAAACTATGAAAACAACGTTTCAACGGCTTCATTTTTAAAACCGAAACGACGAAAACCAGTTGCAGAAAGTTCCTCTCATGGCTTCTCAGTAAGAAAAATAAAAAATACAAATAAAAATAAGGTGTCCGTCATGGCTTCCATCACTTGTTCGCTGTGCTTTAGGTACTACTACGCCGCTTGCGAATATTTTATTGTCCATAAACAAGAAAACAAAAGCTTGAACAATAATTGAAATTTTCTTCAGAGTCAATTCTTTGGACTTCAAATTCTAGCGTAACAAACTTACTGCCCCATCAAATTTACGTTTCGTGAGAAAGAAAAAGACAATCTGTGGCATATGGAATCTCCAAGAGAACCAAACATCATAGATTCCCACGTAGTTAATATTATAATCCTATAACCACTGCCCACCAACTGTTTGTGATATTTCTTAAACTATAAAATACGCGTAACTTGTGACGTATAATCTTAATACAGGAATTTTTTTTAATTTTTTTTAATTTTGTTGACCCTTAGGGTTGAAGTTTGCTTGTGGCCATAGCCACATGGTATTTGTGTTGTTGAGACACGGTTCGGGTTAAAAGTCAAGTGAAATGTGGAAAGTCATATTTGGAGTTGATTCTTGATTGAGCAGAGAATCGCCATCTTTTCTGGGTAGGAGGAGGAAACTTGTGTTCGTGTTTCGGGTTCGAGTTATTGGAGGGAGGTTTTTAAATTAATAGTTTACTAATTGGAGTTTTAGTTCTTATTGGCAGTTTTGTGGTTCAAATTTGTCATCTGAGGAGCAAGTTTCAGGGACTTTCAGAATTGTGTTTTGGGTTGCTGATGTTTCTTTTGGGTGGTAGTTGTCCTGTTATTTAGGGTGCTTTGTATGCTCTTGTTTTAGGGATAATTAGTACAGTCAATGGCGGAATCAAGGGAAGCAATCGGTGAACGATCCTTTTTGTAAAAGTTGGAGGGTGAGAGGAAGGTCCTTCCAATCTCCGACGATTAGAAGTAAAGGGGAGGGGAGTTTACTGGAGATGGAAGGAAGAGGAATTTCGGACTTATATAAGAACTCCAGTGAGGAGTTATTTCTGAGATCTTATATGGAGAGCTCAGTGGGAATGTCTGTACCAGCTATGGACATACTGGGGTGTAAGAATCTATCACAAAACTTTCGTACCGATAGCGAGGAGCTTTTCAAAAGCTGGCTAACTAATGGAGAGGCAAGCTTCTGTTTTATCCTTCTTGTTTGACTTTATTTTCGAAATGAAGATTGTTGTTATTCATCTCTAGTGATGACAATCGTCTGGGGTACCAAAAATGAAGAGGAAGCAAGAAAGAATTTATTCCTGCTAATTCTCTGGCTTTTTTGTTCTAGTTTTTTCTTTGTGGATTAGAAGTGATCCACAGAATTATGGTATTATCAAAGACCATCTATTTAGTACAAGCTTTTTTGCATCTTAGTCATCGTCAAATAAGAACTGATTATGATTTACTTCTTGCTACATTCAAAGTCCTTGGCTTAATCAAGGAGTGTGTTCCTTGCCCCTTACTAGTTCATGCCTTGTATTTTTTTGGTTTTCTTTTTATTTTCACATAAAGATTTACCCTGTTTCTATTTTTCAACTTTGCATAGAAATCAGAAAAACTAACCGCTTCTTTAATATCTGACATTTAAAGGACATGTTTCATGTAGCAAACTGTTCATCATTGGAGTGTCATGGAAGTGCGAGTCTTTTGAAGTTAATCATTGAGCTAATTTCTGTCTCAAAATGAAAAGAGAAAAAGAAAAAAGAAAAAGCTAAAGCATATTCAACCACCATTTGCTGGATTAAATTATGGATCTATTTCTAACTCTGATAAACGAATTTGTAATTTTTACCTTCAACTAAAGTGGCAGTGTCCCCATCTAGGGGATTTGATATTATTCATCATGCTAAATACAAATATGGTTCTTCAAGAAAGCTGGTCAATTAGTAAAATAATTAACCTAGAATAGGAAAATCTGTGGTCTTATCACTTGCTCTTTCATTTCTTCTTGCTGATTCTTTTCCTTTACCTGGTGTATTTCTACTTCCAGAATAATTGCTTCAATTCACCAAGTATAGTGCACCGTACTCGACAAGGATCACGGAGGTTAGTAGGTTCAAGTGGCCATAATTTGTATATTTCAATTCTTAGACAGAAAAGATTTTACCCCCTCATTTGTCTGTTTTTTTTTGGCTAAATTTTAGTAAGGGCACAACACTAAATGATGGATTCTTCACACACTAATAGTCGGTATTAATCTTGTTCCAGTATAACAGGTGGTACCAACGGCAGCAATAACAATAATGATTTTCTTAATTTTTAAATGAAATTAATATTGGGAAAGTTGTCATTATTAAAGAAAGATTAATCATCGTCTGTTTGAGAAATTGTTAGAGGAGATTCTGCAGAAATCTTGTTGTTTAGATAATCCTACTGCTGCATTTCTGCCTCTACTATTTCTTTTACAAAATTCCTGGGCTATCTAGCTTTCCTAATTAATTTACATGTGCAGGATATCCACAGAAATAACCAATTCGACTGGTCAGCAACATGTTGGTATACTTCAAAAGAAAAGAAGCAATGAAAATTTATTCGCACAAAATAATGTAATGGCTGATGATACCATGGGAAATGTCAATCATCACTCAATCAGGTGTTTACTGCTTTGTTGTGTGAACCATGTATGCTTTATCGAACTTATGAGGTGTATATTATATTAATCTTTTATATGAGATTTGTTATAGTACCCAAAAAGTTATGATAATCCTTTTTTTTTTTTTTTCATGTAGTCACTGTTATGGTTTTTGAGATGGTTTGATCTTAATGTTTACAGGAATGCGGTTGAAAAGGGATTGCAGGCTAGCGAATTATATCTGGCTAAGGTTTGTTCGCATTTAGACCCTTCATGAGTTAACCTAGAAAGCCTGTATCATTTTTTTTTTTTCCTCATAATTCTCTTTTACGCAGGCATGGTTTCATAGTTCTCAACCCATGACAAGAAGCCGATCCTCTGAGCTGCGGTATCAATATCTTTGAATGCTTACTTGTTGGTAAATAGCTGTAGAAATCAACAATAGTCTGTCATGGAATGCTATAGAATCCAAAAGAACAATGTCACGTCTAAATCTCCTTGTACTGAGGAGTTAATTAATTATGCTTTTGATGCAGGAGGAAGTATGCTGCCATGCAAACAGCTCAAACAACAGTAGGTCAGGAAGGTTTTCTTAACTCTTCGATGCATGGCATCAGTTCAACGACTCAAGATTATCCATACCCAAATGGATTCAATGGTCCCCTCGTGAGTGAGATGCCCAGCCAAATGGATACATTTGTGTCTAACTCTTCCTCATTGACTTTTAACACCCCACCAATGGCTGAGATGGACAAAGTCTCATCTGTTGTAAGCATGCTGAAGGGAGCATTAGAACGCAAGAAGCTTAACAGCCAGATTGAAAAAGAAATTCTAGAGAATAACAGCTATAATGGCGCTTTTCCTGCTCAAGAAGTTATGGTCAATGCCAACTTCATTCAAGGACAAAGGAACCAGATCCATGAAAAGCCTTTCACTTTTCAGGAAATATCCCCCATGCAAGTTACAGATTGTGGAGTTGTAAAAATGATTGACAGATCAATGGATCTTGAACTGGAAAGTTTTTTGAATTCAACAAACCCAATTCAATCAAGTAGAGTTTCCCAAGAACCTTCCCAAAGCGAATCTTCTGCCGCTGCACCAGTTGTTTCATCCGGCCTTGATGCCTGTGATGGTCCCAGCAACTCTAGTCAAGCTATAAGTGTTTCAAAAGGCTCAAGGAAACAATCTAGAAATAGGAGTTCAGAAAATGGCTCTAGAGCTAAAGGTAACGATTGACATAAAAAGAAATGCAAGAGCTCAGCAATTATCTCAATTTTTACAATACAATCATCTTTAAAATAATGTCACACATCAAAAGACATGATTTTCTTTTCTCCTTTGTATATTTAAAAACACAAAACTAGTTTTCTTCTATAGAATAAAAGTCCCTCCTTTTTGAACTGCAGATATTAGAGAACGGATTATTGGCAATTTGAAAGATGATCGAAAGGTGCACTTACTTGTACGATACTGAACGTAGTTTTTAAAGATAATTATATATTTTGAGTGGAGGTTTCAAATATTTATCCAGTTTCAATGTTCCTTTATTATTTTCCTGGATATCTTCCACAGAGGGGAAATCTACACCGACATGGATCCATGACGTCAGCTATTTCAGGTAAATATGTTGAGTTTTTTGTTGATTAAATTACAAAGTTTGAGGAATGTCATTTTTTTCCTTCGTTTTATGTCCGCTTTTTGTAAGGTAAATTGCTGGTTTGGCTGATTTGTTATGAGTAAGTTGGTCAGTCAATTGCCTGAATCAATTATTTGCCTTTAGTAATCATTAACTTGATGAAATATAAACATAACTCGAAAAATTAAAATTTGTGGATATTTTATTATAGATAGGTCTAAAATTCCAGCCATTTATGCAGATACCCTTAAGAAAAACTTTGAAAACACCAAACATATTTCACATTCTCAATATAGTTTGTATGCAAATTGAGTTTAGACACACTATATATTCCAATTTTTTATGTGAAAACTTCTCACAATTTGCATATGACAAGTACGTCTTGATATAAACCGGACATAGAAACCCTGTGGGGGTACATTTGTTTACCATACATGCATTTACAACGTTCATACCAATTGAAAACAATCTTGCAGTTGACAAGGAGGACACAACAAAAAAGCGTAGGGTGGAGCGATCACGAAAGTATGTGACTGCTAGTCTTTAGAACTTCATAATCTGTTTCCTTTTTCCTGACTGTATTTATGGAGATTAATTGATTTAAATGATCACGCATTGTAATAACAGTATGTACCACTATCTGAAACTAGATTCGCACATTGAACCGCTTGTCAAAGTAAACAATATATACCTCTATCTGAAATAGAAAATTGCAAGAGTTTTTAGCAATTTAGTTAGTTCTAGTGAAAACCAAATTTGAAAAATAACTAACTCAAGATTTCTAGGCAATGTGAAATGAATATATAAAGGTTGTACGTGATGTTTTAAGCTGGAAAGGCCTCGTTGATATTGGATTCCTCTTTTTTTTTATAATGTAGAATGGCAGAAGCAAAGGAAAGAAACTCAACTCCAGCAAGTCCATCAGATATGCAATCCGTCTTGAAACGGTGTGAAACTCTTGAGAAGGAAGTTCGATCACTCAAACTTAACTTGTCCTTCATGAATAGGTAATGATGATATTGAACTTTCTTTTATTTGGGGCTTGTATGCTGGTAAAACACTTGTAAATCAGTTATATTTTCTTTGCCACTTGAGGCTAGCTCAAGTGGTTAGGTACATATGCGCGCACGTGTGTCCACCAAGATTTGAATCCTTGTGGTTTCTTTTCTTCTTAATGTAAAGTGAGAACCATAGGCGCCGCATCATATCCCAAAATAAATAAATAAATGACCTATGAAGGGAAGAGTAAAAGTATATTTTGAAGATAAGTTCAATAATATAGGACAGCTTGGAAATCTTAGACGATGGTATGAAGTAGGGCACCATTATTTAGTGACCACCAATCAAAGATAGTAACCAAATGATGCGGGCTAGGATTAGGAGTTAGAGGGTTTTAATATTTTGAATATGAAGTTATAGTTATTTATTAGGATTCATTTAGGATTATCTTTATTTTTGAGAATTGTTTTAAATATCAAGAATTATATGTGCTTAAGGATTTTGAATTAGAATTGTCACTCCTGTAAATAGGATACTTATGTTTATTTATTTGAAGAGAGCACTTTTGGGTGAATATTAATCAGTGGTTTTTCTCCTAGTTCTTGTTCTCTCTCTCTTAGTCCTTTCTTTTCCCTCTCTGAGGTTCTATTGCTATCTCTCTAGTGGTTCTTCTTCTTTATGTTGGTTCAATTCTTTCATCTCTACTACCTAATATGTCTTGTCTTACATAACCAAGACCTTGCATAAATTTTATGGTGACATAAGGCAAGACCAGTGCTAAGTTCTTGTGGCATGTGCACATCTGTTGTATCTCTCTCTCTCTCTCTCTCTCTTCATAATTGGCAATTTCGCAACTTATTGTCTAAGCCTTGTCCGTGGAAAGTAATCCTCGTCCTCATGCTGCTCCATTGAAATTTAGTTCAAATGTCCACAGGACTCCTCATGTTAAACTATTTCAAAAGTCGTGTTTTAGTCCCGAAGAAATGGTTCTAAACTTTTAAAAATGGTGTATGTTAGTCCCTTGAGCAATTTCATTAACTTTAATAGAACAGGGCACATGTTTAGGGATTTAGGGACTGATGGCACTCCCTTTCTGTTTTTAAAAGATTAATAAAAATGAAATCCGTTTTGGGGACTAATTGGGGCAACTTTTTTGAAAGCTTAGGGACCGCTTCTACGAAATTTATAGCCCCGGTATATAATTTTCATTGATTACTTAGTATTTTTCGACCGGGATCAACAACAACCATGTCATAACATTGTTGCTAACATGACAGCTCAAAATCAGCAATCAGAAATCTCTATGCATTAGTCCCTACATTATAAAAATGCTCAGTTATTAACAGAATTTAAGCCACATGCTAAAATTGTTTCAGACTATGTTGTTTCTAGTTTCGATGGTGATGAATTCCTAAGCTTTTCTCCTGGAGGATTTACTATCATTTCAGTATCCACTAGATTTATATTTTTATATTTTTAACCAAAATTTACGTCGTTTTAGGAAGGACTCTGAGCAGACCAAGCAGATTGAAGAGCTTCAGAAACAGAACGAGGATTTATTGGATGAGAAAGATTGCCTTATAGAAGAGATCAAAAGGATCATGTCAGAAACTGGCAAGATATGATACTTTGGTCTAAGATTTGTGTTAAGCCAAGCCAACCCCATGTAACCGTAGAAGCAAATTTGACCTTGTTGGCCGAATTGAAGTTGTGAAATGAATTTTTAACATGACTTTTTTAAGTGCCAAGAAGTCATCTTTTGAGCAGCTTCAGAAATAGTCGCAAATTATAATATGGTTGTCACGACTTATAGGTTAAAACTGATTCTGGTTGCAAGGGGCGAATCCAAGCATTTGTAGATTTCACTCAGCAAACAGTTAAGAAACTGGAAACATCATTATAAACGAAGTGTTTGTCACAAATTAAAAAATGGGAAGTTTTAGAATAATTGTAAAATTCCTCGTCAAATTTCTTGATAAATTATAAGAAGCGAGTTAATTCCGTATTTTGATCACAAACTAAAGCTAAATTTCATTTTGATCAGTTAGGGATATTTATGGAATATGGATTATGTCAAAAGGTTTACATTATATTATATTATATTATATTATATCAAAAGGTTTTGATCATACTATGTAACATGTAAATGTGTGTAGAGTTGTAATGTTGGCGGTGAAAACTAGCTAACAAAATTCTCATGAAATAATCCTCACTGTGGTGTAAAACTTTTGCGAATTGTATTTAAATAAATGCAGAAAATTAAACAATGAACAGAGAATTATAATGATTTGCTCTTTTAGAGCTTATGTCCATTTGAGGAGATGAAAGTATTTCACTCCAATGCTTAATATCAGACTTAGGCCAAATTCTAGGTTTAATCTTCGATTTATAGCCCTTTACAATTAATTCAAATTAATTAATCAATTAAATCAATGAGTTATCTCTTTCTCCCTTAAATAGTTATTATTTCCCTTTTCTTTATGAACGACATTATCTGTGGGATATGGGAAATCTGGTAGTTTACCCATTTGAAATCCAAAGGAAGTTACACTGAATTTGGACATTTGGTAGCCTCCATGGCTCTTGCCTATGCCTTGCTCAAGCTAACGAAGGCGCAAGCATCGTCCATTGGATTACCTCGAACCCCATACTTGTTGTGCTATTTATGAAGGATTAACGAGACAATTAGTTTAATTATGTTTATTAAATTAAAATATGACTCGAGTTTATAAAAATTTTACAAATATCTCAAAATAATATTATTAAAATTATTACTATGTAATTATATAGCATAATATATAATATTATTAAGATAATTATTATATCGTTAAAGATATTTTTAAAATATTTTAAATATTATATTATATTTTAATTTTATAATAATAATTTAATTACGTATTATAATTTTTTTTATTTTTTCTCATTTGATATAAATTCCAGCAGGCCTTTAGGCCGAGCTCATCAAGCCAACAACAGTACTCACAACGATTGCCCCCCAACATGACGTGACTCTTTGAGTTCCTTTGGGCTTCCCAGGTCGAGGCAAAGTTATGTCTCCCATTTGGATGACAGATGATGCTTGACTGCTCAATGCTTACTTGTTAGCGAAGGATCTGAATCATGTGAAGATTGGATTTTGGGTTTTACAACCGATTAGCTAAAGTCATCACATCATAATGTCAGTTGTCATTTCAATGCTTTGAAGATTTGACCTCCACCGTTAAAAATTTTTAATTTCCTTCCTAAATGTGGACCTTTCGATGGCGACCTTTGATGGCATTTGGCTCTACTAGATCAACTATTTCCTGATCATATAGTTTGAGACTAGTTGGATGTTTGACATAATAGTTAAGATTATTGGTTAGAACGGTAAATATTTTAGTACATAAAAGTTTTAAACTATAATAATTTTTTTGTTTTTATTGTAACATATAAAAATTTTACATTATTTTTAATTAAAAAAACTAGTTAAAACTAACTAATGTCAAAAACTTCAAGGATGCCTATGTACGAGGGGTTTAAAAAGCCCTTTTTATTTACTCTGATTTTATATATTGAAGTTGTATTGAAACCTTCCCAAATTTAATCTTACTTTAACTCTGTGATTCCATAACCGAATTTTCGCCTTTTTTGGGGGACAATTTTCCTGCTGAAATAAATATTCTAAGATCTCTCAAAGCAATCTACCAAACCCATAAGTTTGCACACTTTCTCTTCTCGTTTGGTTGTTGTTTTGGGTATTTCTATCTTGATTTGATACACCCAAAAAGACGGGTTAGAAAATGATGAAATAATACTAAGATATGAACTTACTTGGTTTGGTCGAAGTTTTTGGTGGTGTTGAGCTTATTCTATGCACTTTTCGGGCCTATTTGGAAGATCTTTAAATCTGGTTTAAATAGGTCGACTTATAATTGAAAGGATCGACTTTCTATTGAATAGGTATCCGCCATATTTATTGGAGAATTAATGGGCTTGGGACTTTACCCCACGACCATATAGATTTAGGACTGGGGAGGATTTTAACTTCACTTTTTCTTTTTTGTTGCAAGATCTTATGGCAACTAAGATAGTTATTAGTCGAGAGGT
Organism: Artocarpus heterophyllus; assembly: GCA_025403435.1. Classification (NCBI taxonomy): domain Eukaryota; kingdom Viridiplantae; phylum Streptophyta; class Magnoliopsida; order Rosales; family Moraceae; genus Artocarpus; species Artocarpus heterophyllus. The sequence goes on along the minus strand of CM046344.1, from coordinate 11,906,705 downwards.
CGAGTCTTCTTCCCAAGTTCGACCTGACGCTCGTGAAGTTGTGGAGTCGTCCAGTCAAGGCAAGACCGTCAAACTTGATGAAGACCCTCTCTTTCGTGATGTCGAGGAGTTTAGCATTGTCCCCTTAGACAAGCTTGCCTTAGACAGCGTCGACGAGATGGGGAGTAAAGTCACCATTCCATTGACCGATGAGGGAACGATTGGCTCGCCGTCTTGTTTTCTCGACCCATGAACACCTGCGTCCCCAAAGGCAAAAATTATGGGTTTGTGGCTTCCGGGGACAAGGCTGTATCCTCGGCCATCGCAAATCTTATCCCGACAAAGGCGAGAGACATTATGTTGACCCGTAGAACAAGAGAGATCCACAAGGCCTTTTCAGACGGCTGTTTCGACTGTCGTTATATGAGTTTATCATTCTAAACGAGCATTAAAAGGTTGACACCCCTTCCCCTTGTTCTCTCGCCATTTATGCATGCACCATGACAGCCAGTCTAACTTTGCCTCTTTACCCATTCATGAAGAGTCTATGTAGTGAACTTCAAATGTCTCTGTCATAGCTCGTCCCTAACTTTCGGTATATCTTCTCAAAGATATAGATTCTTTAGGACATTAATTTTAACAGGAAGCTAACATTAGGAGAAATTTTATATGTATATAACATTACCACAGCACCAAGGCTGCCAGGGTATTATGACCTCGGCGTTTACAGTAAGGCTAAGGATAGGGTCCCCCTATCATCACTAGTCTTCCAACTTCTGGGCATAACTAGAAGAAAAATTTTTTATGCTCATGGGAGCTATAGGAAGTACATCGTCGAGGGACATTTCCCACTCCTCATGAGCTTCGACCTTGACTGTTACTCATTTCCCTTTTGTTTGAATGCCGACCTGATCATTTGTCTATCCATAGGGCTTGTTGAGCGACATGTCCTCTCAAAGAAGAAACTTGAACATGTTTCGCACATTGCCAATCTCCCCAATCAACAGAGGAACATTGAGAACCTCAACACCAAGGAGAAAAGATGATTCTCTAGCCACATCATCGATCTCCCGGATCTGCCTTACCCTTATTAGCAACCACACGAGATAACAAAAGAAGGTAAAGACGATCTTTTTTGTTTTTGAAGTAGACTCTTTTAACATATTCCTTATACACAGAAATGAGGCTAAACTTGCAGCTCCTCACTACCGCCAAGACAAAGTTGGGTCAATCTTCATCAAGCGATGGCCTCAGGAGACTGGTGATGAGACTTGAGGTGGTCAACGTGCTAGATTTCCCTCACTTCTAGAGAAGGCTCTACATGTCCTTTTTAGCAGCCCGGTCAAGAATGGAGATTTTATGGTTGTCGATGTCTCTAAATGCTCAAGTGGACTCAATGCTTGACTTGCCACCTAGATTTAGCATCACTTTTCAAGTAATATATGGGTTCATCTTTAATCGTGACTAGGCTATAGCTGAGAAGTCACTAACCCTCTACTGCCAGTGGAATCGAATTTGCCACCAGGTCAAGGCAATTGATATTTGCCTCACCTCCACTTCTTTTCCCCTTGTTCATTGAACTCGTCTAAATATGTTCTCTTCTCAAGGGCTAATGCTTGCCCTCATCTCTTACAATGAGCTTGAACAACTCGTCTAAAAGACTGAGAGTCCCAATAAGGAGATTAAGGCCCACAACTCTTAATACTAAGAAGCTCGCCATTATGATGGGGATGGGGATCTGTCATCACCAACAGACGATGATGATCCAGATTGGACGCGAAATGAGGATGATGACCCTGCGTCAACAGAGAGTTTTGAATCATATGTTGATATGGAGAGTGATGAAGATGATGATTTGTATGTTTGGCATAGTGAAGAGGATGACATTTTAGGGACATCTAAGTGGGTATATAAAGATGGTGAAAATGAGAAGAACCCAAATAGCAAACTTCCAACAGTTAAAACTAGGACACGACCAGGGGAAAAGCTAGTCATGTTTATTGGCCAGACATTCAAAGATAATAAGGAGTATAGATTGGCCATCATCGATTACTCCATTCAAGAAGGTTTTCTAGCTCGACAGATTAAGGCTGCAAAAACAAGAATGATTTATGGATGTGCTGAAGATGGCTGCCAGTGGAGAATTCATTACTCACCATGTCCTGATGGCTCCTTATTTATGGTGAAGACATATAAGGAAGAGCATAACTGTCAAGTTGTTCGAAATAATAGAAAGGCATCCTCGCGTTTGATTGCAAAGAAGATGGCAAATGAATTTAAAGTCATGCCTGATAAAATCTTGAAAGACAAGTTTAAGATTGATGTTCATGATCAAAAGCTTTGGAGGACTAGGCAAATAGCTATAGGCAATGAGACAGAATTACACGCAATTGAATTCCGTGTTTTAAGTTTCTATCGTATGATGGTCCTTTCTAAAAGTACCAAAGTTATTGGTAACACAAAGGGGAGAGAATCAATTTCACTGGAGCAACTTGAAATACCAACACCACCTCCTCTTTTTAAAAGATTGTTCATTTGTTTTGAGGCTTCCAAAACGATGGTTGTAGACCATTCATCGGTTTTGATGGATGTCATCACAGAGGTGTACATGGTGGCGTCTTATTGTCTACAATATTAATAGATGCAAATCAGATTTTTTTTTTCCCATTGGCTTATGCAATAGTTGATAAAGAGAATTTGGATAATTGGTCTTGGTTCTTGACTTTGCTTAAAAGTTCGTCGGGAGAGATCTTGATTTAAAACCTTGGGCTTGCATGTCAGACAAGCAAAAGATATATTATTATTTTTAAATCGTTGTTGGTAGTGAAGGTATATATTGTCATAATATTATTACTAGTATTGGTTTTAATTTTTTGTTTCCATGACACAACATCAGGACTTGTGAAGGACCTTAGACGAAAAGTTAAATGAAAAAGGCAGCATCACAAACTGGGCCTAGAACAGTCCAAGAAAAGGTTAGAGTATACAATTTAAATCCTTACTTTTTGCTACTAGTTGTTTAATATTTGGTATGTTTGGCTTGTTTAATTTTCTCCTTTTAACTTGTGTTGTTTTACTTGTGCTTAATAGCAATATGAGAACAGTGAGGGATCTAAGGGGGCAAGGAAGAGAAACACAATCCATGCCGAGACTTGAACCGCGGAAGATGTGCTGCGGTCACAACTAACACAATCTTAGGCAGTCAAAAACTATCAATAGGCTGAACATAGACTGCACTCCAATTTCACTGATATTTTGAGATGACTTAACAATCCTATGTTTTGGAACCTATGGAACTACTTTGAAAATACTTTGGAATTTATTTGTAGTGATGAACTAGTGTATACTATTTCTTGTTTCATATATTAGAGTTTTTGTAATAGTGTAAAGTCAACTTATGTACCTGTAGATTATGACTACTTGTAATAGTGAATAATATGATCAGATTATGGCTCCTTATTTATGGAAATGAATTTATGCTATATAAAGTACAGGATGATCTTGTGTGAGCTACAGCCAATATATTGCTCTAAAAATGCATAAAAATCAGAGAGTTTGTATAACAGAGATGCCACTTAAACTGCACAAAATATGCAGACATAACAAAATAAAAATAACTAAGTTCACTTAACTAATACATTGTCGAGTTCACTTAACAACAACTAAACTCAAAACGAAAAATACATATTGAAACTATTTACTAAATCACTTAACAATAGCTAAAATCAAAACAAAAAATACATATTGAAACCATATACTAAATCATTTAACAACAACTAAAATCAAAACAAAAAAAACTATGCATAGTACAACTATTAGCAACATTTTCATTGTGTCTAGATTGGCCTTCACATCCATAATGTTGGACAACAAAGCAAGGTTTGCATTATGATTGCCATAAACACTAGTGTTCATCTCTCTATTCCCACTGAAATTGCTTCCACTCCTCTCTTTATTCACATCAACTTTCAACATTTCGTCATTGTCATCCTCTTAGTGCCACCACTTGTGCCACCCACATTTCTTACCACGGCACCCAAACATTAAACTTTTTGGATTATTAACATTCTCGTTGATTATGACTTCACCCTTGGATTTACAGCTACACATCCTATTATGGAACTTTATGTCATTCTCTCCTTGCCTTCCCCTATAATTTGAGCATGATGATGGCATCATCACTAACTCTAGCTGCACAACTTATAAGATACACACCTCAAATTGAAAATCTTGATATTTCACAAGCAAGAAAAAATGAAAAGGGTAAAAAAATTAAAAAGAAATTACATCATTGCAAAAATAAGTTCATAAATTAGTTTGTTATTCATTGGAACATTTCATCAGGCATATAGTATGGCTTACAAAACATATTCCATAACCACATTCATACAACACCATGACAAACCATACTTTACAAAACAACAACTAAAATATGTATTTTAGTCCTTCTAACCACAATTACTGAAATAAAAATTGCAAGATCATTAACTCTAACTATGGAGCAGAAATGTCTACACTTACCACTACCTTTGGTTGCAGGAATAAAATGGCCTTCTAAAAATGTCGATCCCATAGTTGCTGCACGGGTAATGCACACTACAACATTAAGAACTACTTCGAGAAGAAGAGAATCGGAAACAAAAGGAAAAGCAAAAAAATAAAAAGAAAAAAAAAAAGCTTAGAAACAAAAACAAACAAGGAAGAAATCAGTTCTTTTGTTGGGTTGAAGTGTTTGGCTGCAGTTACAAGGGACAAAAATATGTTTTTTCTTAGGAGTTTTGGGTCAACTAATTGTATTATCTAATAAGGGTATTTGTGTCTTTTTCTCAAAATATGCCTCTAGGTATTAAAAAAATTTTCTAAAAAGTTAAGGTATCATATAAAATATTTCAAAACATAAGGTACCAAACTAATATTTTGTTATAACACAGGGTACTAACTGAAATTTTCTTTTGTTTTTATTTTTTATTTTGTTTATTTTTTGTCTTAATTTTGTTTATCTTTGAATAATTATTTTAAAATTTTTAGGGTTATTTTGGTCTTTTCAAACAAAATTAATGTCATGTAAAACGCACATTAGGTAAATCCGTTCAAAATTTAGTGGCTGGAAACCAAATTGCACCCTTTTAAACGGTTAGACTAAGATAAATTAAAAAATAGGACCCAAATTTCATATTTTTTAAAAAAAATTTGAGACTACTAACCAAGCTATTTATCCTAAGAATAAATATATAAAACGTGCCAACTAGATCTATGCCATAAACCATTGCACTTCAACTTTCATAATGCCATTGCTTCAAATAATAATAAAAGCTTCATTTGGCCCCCTTCTAACTAGATAGTTAGACTATTATCATGTAAAGCTCTCATATGTTATAGTAAAATTATTCTAACTTTTAGATCTAACTGTATTGTCAAATAAACTTTAATAAGTTTCAACTGTTATAATGTAAAGTTTATGCTATAGTATAAAAGTAAAAATTCACAATAATATAATACTCTCACGTAATAGACTGTTTTGATTTTAATTTGTAGTTTCAACTTTGTCCCAAACGCACTAGATAATAGCAAGACGTTTTATAATGCCAATGCACACCAATCACCACTCTCTCCTACCATATAAGCCTCATAATGGAAAGTGTAGGGGCTACTCTTTTCTGCACGAGTTTTTCATACAAACATTTCATTATAATGACGAAAAAAAAACGTACTGCTTATAGTGGAATGTTTCCAAAAAAATTTATTACGAGTTCCTTCTCTTCCCGTGCTGGATATCCCATTCAATTTCACAAGTTTCATTCAATGAGTTTAACATAATAGTTAGAACCATTGATTAAAACTGTAAATATTTTAACATGTGAAAACTTTACACTGTAATAACTTTTTTTTTTACTGTAATATATAAAAGGTTTACACTATTTTTAACTGAAAAGTTAGTTAAAACCACCTTTACTAAACACACTGTTTTTATTTCTTAATTATTCTTTTACTATACTGATAGACCTTTTTCTACTTCCTAGTTCTAGCAATAAAATGCCAAGGGAAGGAAAATCTTCATCCAAAAAACCGAAAGGAGAGGGAAATATCAGATAAGACCAAATTTTTCAAAATTCTTTCGTCCAATTTCTTATTTAGGACAAAGACACCAGTGCATGTCCTCTCCTCGGCTCATAATGATTCTATTCTATCTATATCATCGCCAAGTACACCAAGCAAAAGATTGTGGAGCACTCTACACGGAATCATACAAGTTCTTTATGCAATTACAACACTGAAAATTCAAAGATTCCGTCAGAGAGGAAAGAAATGCACTTTGACCAAAAAAAAAGTGCTGCCTAGCTGTTGAAAACCGTGAAAATCTCCGAGAGGCCAATCCTTTTACCATACTCCACAACCAACCAAGCCATAACAGAGAAGTATACAACAAGGAAGCAACCACGGGTGAAGGGCAGTCTAAGAAAAGCCTGTGGAAGTGATTTTGCAGCAGAGAATAGGGAAGATTTCAGTCGTTGCAAGAACATAACAAAGGTGACTGAGATCAAGGAGGTTGAAAAACCAACAAGAAGTCCAGCCACCATATCCCACCTCCAATGCTTTGCTCTTTCCCGGCCTAAAATCCAGGACTGTAGCATCTTCGCCGATCTAAGAAAAAAAAGAGCAAATTAACAACTCTGCATCTAGTGCCAAGACAGTATGATTAAGCTTCCTCAACACAAACCACCACTCCCATTGATGCTATAAGTACAACAAGTTCTCCACATTTTCATCCCTTTACTTTAATAGTATCGAAAGAATGATTTTCAAGAATCATTTATAAGAACAATGTACGATTCTTTCAGACTAAATTCACAATGATACTATCAAAGTACTTATTTTGGAGAATCTGATCACATTACAGCTTCCATTAATCAAAATGTTTCACAATGTCAGAGACAAATGTTCTATGGGTATCAAAACATTGGAGACCCCGCATCAGCTCACGAGGCACTAGCGAGTATGTATTAAAAAAAATGACTAAGCACCAGCCAAACGAGGGGCTAGTGAAATCCTCACAAAAAGTTAACAGGCCTTTAAGTTGTCATCCAAATGTATACTGGCAATGACGTGTCAAACAGTACTCCAAAAAGACTGCTGGTTTTAAAAAGCATATGATGGCTTTACAACAGCAAATGCAATCTGGCAGCGCAAAGCATGCATACTGTGAACAAGGAAAACACTAAATTTATAACTTGTATTTCAAATTAATACTGCCTATATTGCTCCAAGTTCTCTCTCCAGAAAATTTAACTCCTAATACTCATCTCATGTCAAACAACAAATAAGTAACGTGATCAAAAATGAAAAGGAAGGATCAAAGGATTTGTGCACAATAAGACACAAAAAAGCTAATATATTCGGTCAGGCAGCAATGCAAAAACACTTGTAAATTTTGTGAGACTTCCTTTGTTGTTGTATCTATTGAAACATAGTTCTTTGATATCAAAGCATTCCCATTGCTAATATTATGAAAGCATGTCATTTACCACTTCCACAAATTTGTTACATGGTTTGTTTTATCATATGCTAAATTGCTCCAATACCATTCAGGTTCTTTTCCTTTCTTTATAGTGTGAGATGCGCCTAAAGGAATGTCAAATAAGATCTTCTCATGCAAAATTCTTCTGCAATATTTGGAACTTATTATTAAGTACCAGATATGTCCACCAACGAAGCAATATGACTAGTATCAGTATACTAATACAGAAACTGCTTTCTTGTACTATCGCTCATTGCAGAGCAAAACTGATGCATTAGTTCTCTTGAAGCAAAATGGCAGCATTTTCTCGATAAAGCCTTAACCATATTAAGCAAACTAAAATTTGGAATACCATTTTCAAATGGTGAAGTGAGAATATAATTCCTCCACTCCATATACTTGAGATCTGAACTGCTAAAGGCCAGTTTTCCAATTCTCAGCTACGATATTCATCTTCAAAGGCTAGCAAATGAACTTGTGATGCCCAATTAATGTTACTTATAACGCTAGCATATCTCTGCAACTAGTATGTCTCGTGCAATTATGACTGATACATGATACAAGACCAAATGGGTAAAAATAATCTGAAACATGGGAGCTACTCACAGGAAGGAATATCTCTTGATCATCTCAAAAGTCGATGGATCATTGGCTTGGCAACTGAAAAATCCATTGTGTTGTAAGCTTACTTTTGGAATTCCATATGTGTACCAGCAGTCATAAGTTTCATTCACCTAACCACAAAAGGTAGGAAGAACATAAACAGTTTAGAGTTTATCCAGGACATAGAGATTGCATTACAAAAAATCCTTCAATTATAGACTAAGTAAGGTCCAGCTTAATTAGAATACAAGATATTGAAAGGTCATCAAGTAGAACATAACGATAAGAAACAAGCCTCATATTTTACCTTAAATTTATCTTTGTTCAACCAGGCAGCACCAAAATTAGGTCTGCAATTTAAGGGAAGGGCCTCATTTGGAGCCTCTGCGAATGCAAATCGAGTGACACCTGAAGAGAGATCTTTATATTCGACCTGCAATCACACATGTTAAAATAAATAAGTAAACAAATGAAATTCATGCATGAGAAAACATGTTCAAACAGCACATAAAACCCACATGCTAGCAATAAAACGGACAAATGGAGACATGTATACTAACGTTTCCCATATAGCGTCCTTCCAATAGAATTACATTGCTCAAAGCATAACTTGAGCAGCCTATCTAATACAAAGCATAAAAAGCCATCTTCCGGATGCTAACAATGTAAAGATAAGAAGCACAAAATATGTTTGCCAAATACCCTTGAAGAATTTAGATATAATTATAAAAGAGACCAATGCTGCAAAAAAGGGGCAAAAGAGTATAGGTAAGGGTATAGTATTATAACCTGAAACACCGAAGCCCAATAGTAATCATAGCGACAACGAAATTTACTTTTCCCAAAAGGGTAGAACACATGCTTGGCTTTGTAATTAAACAGCCCAAGTTCGCAGACTTTGGATGACCTAAGATCCACGCCTACAAAAGGGAAAGCAACTGCTTACATTTTGATTGAGATTTTAACAAGCAACAGAAGTTCAAGCAACAAAACTTGAACAAAAACCATCAAACTCTGCCGTTATATAATCTCAAAAAATAAAACTGGATCAGGATGTAAGTGTATCATCTACAAGAATTTTCGGACAATTTATATTTTCATTTGGTGGTGCTTAAGAACCAATGAGTTAAGTCATTAGTTACTTTCTCTATAACAGGGAGCAAATGACTACAACACCGCAAGCGCAAAGCAATAAAGAGAGAGAGAGGGGGGGTGTGGTGGTGGGGGTGGTGGGGTGGTGGGTTTTGTGGCAAAACATTCGTATAAATCAAAATATTTGTTATAAATGATTGATAAGATTGTTAAGTACCACAAAAAAATTTGTGCTATCTCAGGCTCGAAAGTTTCACACTCAGGAAAAAAAAAAAAGTAAAATAAAACAAAACAAAAAAAAAACAGATCTTTGTTATGTAAGTTTCCCAGGACAAGGTTAGATTTCTGGCTTTGCTACTTCTAAGGACTACTTACAGACCCTTGTTCTTCATTCTTTTTCAGTACGTTATGTTTGTTGGAATTAATCAATCAATTCTAAGTTTTCTTGCTTTCAATCATAATAAGAATCATTTGACATCATCATAAAGTATATCAGCTTTTTTAAAAAATATCCAAGCTCTTCCCTAATAGTATTATCTCGTCCAAACAATTATACTCAAAGCATACACTTTTTTGCTTTTCCAGTTTCATTTTTCCTTCGATACTAGTCGAATTACTTTCGGCATCGAAACACAACAAAGTCACCTCCAAAAATCAGAGTCTTTCACAAGAAAAAAAATTGAAAAAAAGGCTGGAAACTCACTGCTAGAGACGATCTTGCACTGGGAAGGCGCCGAGATTGGGCTGGAGACTGAAGAATTGGCGAGAAAAACTGCTACGAGGCCGACGAAGAAGGAGAGAACAAAGAAGGAAAGTATGGGGAGAAGGAGAGCGATAGACAACCGGAGTATTAGGAAGGGCAAGCTTCCGCCCTCACTCGTTCTGGTCTCGTATTCGTCGTCAGAATCCATGGAATAAGAAAATCCGAAGGCGCCTTGACGGAGAGTTATGGAGAATTGACGGAAATACGATGGATTTTCTGCAAGTTTCCGGCTACCGGAACCATTTACGGTGATCGGTTGGATTGTCAACGAAGAAGTCAAGAGAAGAAGAGGAGAGAGAGAGAGAGAGAGAGAGAGAACGAGATATTTTTCACTTTTTTTTTTTTGGCCCTTCTTTTAGGACTTTTTTTAATGGATTTTTTTAAGACTTTTGTTTGCCTCGTTCTTTCTTTCTGTTCATTTTCCCTCTTTTTTTATCATATAATAAAATAGGGAGATTTTGAAAAACATTTTTAAGAAAAATTGATTTTGATAAAATGATTTTTTTTTGGATAGTTTTTTGATGCAAAAAAATATATTTTTTAGGTATAAGAACAGTTTTAGTTTTTTTTTTTTTACTCTGTTAAGGTTTCTCTCCTTATTACAGTTATTTTCATCTTTTTTTTTGAAAAAAATTAAGACAATTTAACTACCTAAAAAAACGTATTTTTTTCTAAAAAAATAAACTTTCCCTCAATTAGGATTTTTTTTTACCCTTTCGTCAAATCTTCTATATAATAAATAATATCTTTAAAGGCTGTCTGCGGGAAAATCTTATAGTCGGTGCGGGCCTCGCACGCTTAGCAGACTGGTTTAACCAGGAAAAAAAATTATAAAATATAACATTTATGAAAAATATTTGTTTTTTTAGGTTCCTTTAGCAATCTAGTTACATCAAATATTTATAGTGTAAAATTTTTATATGTAATATTTAACTCTTATATATTATAATATTTTGGCATTTACTTGCTATTTCAACTATAATCACAGTCACTTTTAAAATGTTTAAAAAATAAACTTAAACTTAAAAAATAGATTTAAAATATTATAACATATAAAAATTTTATAATATAATATATTTTGTTTTACATTATATAGCATTAGAACTTTACACTAAAGGCTATTCAAATCAATAAGTTTTAACTCTTCTCTCAAATGCTACTTCTGTATAGATCACGTTTTCAAAACGTTGAATATCGTCAAAAATACACATTTCAATACTACATAAGAAACACTCTTTGCAATCTTTTTCCTTTTTTTATGGATAATTTTCTGCGCGTATTGATGACATCAGTTCTCAAACGTCTACAAAATGATCAAAAGTACTGTTTTTTTTTTTTTTCGTAACAAAGTGATCCAAGCTTAAGAGTATACACGAATTATTTACTTTTACAAATCATATAAAAATTCTTTTGGGCAGCCAGTCGCGTACTAGCTATTTAATAATGTGTAAATATTGAAATAGCATCGCGTTTTTATTTAAGGAAAACAAGGATGATAACAATTTTACTAAATTACAGATTTAAAAAAAATCCAATTTTTATTATTAAAATACTATAAATGCCATCTTTTTTTATTTTTTTCTCTTCTTCATCTCTCATCTCCCTGTCTTCCATCTCTCATTCTCTCTCTCCTCTGTCTCTCATCCCTCGCTCTCTCTTTCATCCAGATTGCAAACTTGAGACCGCATTGGAGAAGACAATGTCAAACCAGAGAATCCAAGCTCAAGCCAAAGAAGACGGCAAGCGCGAGGCTCATGCGTCGCTAGTCGTCATCGTTCGTTGCTCGTCGTTGTCACACCCCCCCCCCCCCCCCTCTCCCCAACCCGGCTTCGTCATCAAGGACGAGAAAGAGAGGGGAAAGAAAGAAACAGGGAACCAGATTTGTTTGTCGTAGTCATTCGTTGCTCAACGTCGCGCTTTGCTCGTCGCGCATTGTCGTCACTCCCCTGTCCCCCAACCAAGCCTGCCGTCGAGGACGAGAAAGAGAAAGAAACGGGGGGAGAGAGAAACAAAGAAAGGATAGTGAGAGAAACAATATAAACAGAGGATTGAGGGAGGAAGAAAGAAAAAAGAAAGGAAAAAAATCAAAATTTTTTTTTTTTGGATATTTAGGCGGGATTAAGGATGTTTTGATCTATATACAATTGTTTAGTTTAAACAACTAAATTGACATGCGAAATGATTTGCTAACACCTTTAAGAGTACATGATATTTACTAATTGCCTAAATAATCCCCGTTCTATTTAAAAGTTGATAATTGAGGTTTTATTTTTTATTTTTTATTTTTTTGCTAAAATGATCTCGAACTAAAAAAAAAAAGGTGCAAATGGACCAAATTCACTGAGCTCTGTCTATTTTCCCCATTTTTTTTATCATGCAAGCATCACGTGTAGGTCTTTCAAGGCACTTGAGTAACATTAAATGGGTAACCGATTTTAGGGGGAAATTGGAGATCAAAGCATTTGTGAATAAAATTAGGGTTTTTTTTTCTTTCTTCAATCTAAGTTGCTAGGAATAACAAAAATTGAACACATTCTCCCATTGACAAAGCCAGGATTTTTTGTTAATGAAGACTAATATCTTATAATATATAAAATTATATATATTCAACTTTCTTAAGGGAGAAATTTTAGTAGTTTTTCATATGTATAATTTATAGAAATGTATATTATACAAGTGGGGGAAGAGTTCAGCCCCCTTAGTTTATGCTTGCCTCTGTCTCTGTACTCTCCCTCCCTCTGATCACAAACAAACCAAATCACCACATCAAAGAGGAAAAACACCATCAGAAAGGGAAAAAAATTCTTGATGAAAGAGAGAGGCAAAAAAAAAAAAAAAAAAGCACCTCACAAATACGAAAAACCAACCAACATCAGAGGTTAGATTCATGCCACCACCACCACGACACTACCGACTAACACCATTTCTGACCAACCCAAATCACCGCACTCCGCCATCAGATAATTACCCGTCGTCCCTGTTCTCCTTTGAAGAGAGTTATGCTTCCATTTCCGACAAGATTTGCGATTTCGAGTCTAAAACCGTCAACGAAATCATGCAACCAGCCCCACATCCTTTATTGAGAGAAACTGGAGTCAATTTTCTCATTATTTCTCGCCCAGCCCAAGAAGGCTAAAGCAGCTTTACAATTTAAGCCTTAAAAGCTAGGGTTGCTTTGGCTTCCTGATGCATAATCCTAAAAGAACCTACAAAACCACAAACTTATATGAAATTCTAATTCAAAAAAATAGAAGTTCCTAGTTATTTCTGGTTGTAGTTGCCAACTTTCTATCCCCCTTCTTCCCAATTCATCTTAATCACCCATAAGCTCTCTCTCGCCCCCTCCCCCTTTCTCTCACGCGCACACACACACAGAGATTTGAAATATGTTGAAGAAGATTTTCTTTGTTCTGATAAAAAAAGATTATATATGGAGGAAATTCGGCGGGTTTGGGGCTTCCGATTTAAGTAGAGGCAATGGTCGGGTTCCCTCGCCATGGTGAGGCACGATGGAGGGATGGAGTGCTTGCCAAGTTTGGGTTTGATAAGGCCGACGGTCGCGACGGCAAGGTGGGGTGCTTAGTGGGTTTGGGTTTGGGTTTGATGAGGGGCGTAGTAGTAGCAGAGGATTGGGGAGCTCAGCGAGTCTAAGATCGGTGAGAAGGTGGCAGGGCTTTTGGGTTTGTCCGGTAGAGAATAAGAGGAAGGAGGAATTTATTTGGCTCTGGCGATGGATTTGGGTTTATCTTTTTACATTTCTAAATATTAGTAGGCTGATTTAGCTGGGGTATTTTGGCCAATTCACAACAAATTAGGGTAAACGACGCTCACGTGATCGGGAATAGTGGAAAAACAGAGGACGTTAGTCGTGTCAGTCGTTTTGCACCGTTTTATAAGTTTAAGGTCGTTTTAACTAAAAATAATTTGACCATGGATTATTTGTGCAATTTACCCTTGTTTTCATAAAATCTATATTTCATATAATTTTTGTAATTTTTTAATTAAAAAGTTGCTTCTTTTTTTCTTAAAGGAAAAGCTCCAACTTTCAAAAATAAAATGAATTGGAATCTCAACATATAGGCCTAGTGGTCCTCACATGGGAGACAGGAAAAAATATCTGCCAGAGATTATTGGAATCCAGCATTGCTCTAGGGCTGGATGTTGATGTTCTGACCCATAAGAAAGGAGCTGTGTAATGGAAAGGAGGTTTGTTGTTTGTGTTGGTGGTGGTCAATAGAACTTGATGCCAACAAAATCTGTGGATGGGTAGTATAGTTGAAGATGGGGGATTTAAGGTCGGCGTGTTCTAGTACGTTTGGTGGTAGTCAATTGTGCATGGATCTATGGGTTCCATGGTCGAAGATGTTCTTTGCCAATGTATGGTGTTGAGGGAAATCTTCACGATGAGAAAATCGTCTAAAGTTCATACCCTCTTAAAACCGAGCACCCGACCAGGTTGGCTGAAATGTCCTGTCCGATCAGGATAGGATCTGCCCGACCTAGGACCTGTCCGACCAGGACAGGATCTGCCCAACCAGGGATCTATCTAACCAAGGATCTGCCTAACCAAGGATCTGTCCGACCAGGGTCTGTCCGACCAATGATCCGTCCGACCAGGACAGGATCTGTCCAACCAGGACCCGTCCGAGCAGGATCTGTCTGACTTACCCAAAGACCACCACGTGGCACCATCTCAACCCTTCGTTGGGCAATCCTCCTTCTCCGGAGATCGTGACACCGGTCGCTGGACACCTGGGTTACGGGCCAAACCAGTCCATACCCGGATCCAAGTTAAACTCTATAAATAAGAGCATCAACTCCACCACAAAGGTACAAGCATTCTTCCATTGCCTACTCTACCTCTCCCTTAGATCTTCCAGGTCAAAACACTGACTTGAGTGTCAGAGTGCCCTTGGCAGGCACCAAACTGGTGTCCCCTTACTCCGAGGCCTTCTCTCCTCTTGCAGATCCAACCAGACCCGGCTGAGCCAGGCAAAACAAGAGGCAGAACAGGTAACCCGACCATCGTGCATCCCCGCACGCGGTGTTATGCGGAACTCAGGCATCAACATTTGGCGCTAGAAGGAGAGCCCCATACTTTTCCAACAGCCTCAGCTCTTCCCCCCAGACATTCCCTGTACGACCAACCGAGACCCAAGGTCCAGGACAAAGAGTCCGACCAAGTCCGAGAAGGTTACGGCAGACCAAAGAGGCCAGGTCCAGGATGAAGAGTTCAACCAGGCTACGACCGAGACCTAAGGTCCAGGACGAAGAGTCCGACCAGGTCCGAGAAGGTTACGGCCGACTAGAGAGGCCAGGTCCAGGCTACGGCCGACCAGGTCTAAGACGAAGAGTCCAACCAGGCTACGATAGAGACCCAAGGTCCAGGACAAAGAGTCTGACCAGGTCCAAGAAGGTTACGCACGACCAGAAAGGCCAGGTCCAGGCTAAGGCCGACCAGGTCTAGGACGAAGAGTCCAATTAGGCTACGACCGAGACCCAAGGTCTAGGACGAAGAGTCCGACTAGGTCCGAGAAGGTTACGGCTGACTAGAAAGGCTAGGTCCAAGCTACGACTGACCAGGTCCAGGACGTAGAGTCCGACTAGGCTACGACCGAGACCCAAGGTCTAGGGTAAAGAGTCCGACTAGGTTCGAAAAGGTTACGGCCGATCAGAGAGGCCAGGTCCAAGCTACGGTCGACCAGGTCCAAGACGAAGAGTCCAACCAGGCTACGACCGAGACCCAAGGTCCAAGACGAAGAGTCCGACCAGGTCCAAGAATGTTACGGCCGACCAGAGAGGCCAGGTCCAGGCTCTGTCCAACCAAGTCCAAGCTACGGCCGACCAGGTCCAGGACGAAGAGTCCAACCAGGCTACAACCGAGACCCAAGGTCCAAGATGAAGAGTCCTACCAGGTCCGAGAAGGTTACGGCCTACCAGAAAAGGCCAGGTCTAGGCTACGGCCGACCAGGTCAAAGACAAAGAGTCCAAGCAGGCTACGATCGACAGAGACCAAAGGTCCTGGACGAAGAGTCTGACTAGATCTAAGAAGGTTACGGTTGACCATATAAGACCAGGTCTAGGCTACGGCTGACCAGGTCCAGGACAAAGAGTCCCGGTAGGATATGCTCATAAAAAATATTTCCCAACCACATCAAGACTTCGATGCTGATGACCTCCACCACCAGAGTCTTGGGGGGCTACTGTTAAGGGAAATCTTCACGATGAGAAAACCATCTAAAGTTCATACCCTCTTAAAACCAAGCACCCGAACAAGTTGGCTGAAATGTCCAGTCCGACCAGGACAGGATCTACTCGACCAGGGACCTATCCGACCAGGACAGGATCTGTCCAATCAAGGATCTATCCAACCAGGGATCTGCTCGACCAGGACAGGATCTGCCCGACCAGGGATCTGTCTGACCAGGGTCTGTTCGACCAGTGATCCGTCCGACCCGGACAAGATCTGTCTGACCAGGATAAGATTTGTCCGACCATGATAGGATCTGTCCGACTAGGGACGAATAGTCGGAGAAGGTTACGGCCGACCAAAGAAGGTCAGGTCTAGGCTACGGCCGACCAGGTCAAGGACAAAGAGTCCAAGCAGGCTACGATCAACAGAGACCAAAGGTCCTGGACGAAGAGTCCGACCAGGTTCAAGAAGGTTACGGTTGACCATATAAGACCAGGTCTAGGCTACGGCTGACCAGGTCCAAGATAAAGAGTCCCGGCAGGATATGCTCACAAAAAACATTTCCCAACCACATCAAGACTTCGATGCTGATGACCTCCACCACCAAAGTCTTGGGGGGCTACTGTTGAGGGAAATCTTCACGATGAGAAAACCGTCTAAAGTTCATACCCTCTTGAAACCAAGCACCCGAACAGGTTGGCTGAAATATCCAGTCCGACCAAGACAGGATCTACCCGACTGGGGACCTGTCCGACCAGGACAGGATCTGCCCAATCAAGGATCTATCTAACTAAGGATCTGCCTGACCAGGACAGGATCTGCCCGACCAGGGATCTGTCTGATCAGGGTCTGTTCGACCAGTGATCCATCCGACTAGGACAAGATCTGTCCAACCAGGATAGGATCTGTCTAACCATGATAGGATCTGTCTGACTAGGGACCCGTCCGACCAGGACAGGATCTATCCGACCAGGACCTGTCCGAGTAGGATCTGTCCGACTTACCCAAAGATCACCACGTGGCACCATCTCAACCATTCGTTGGGCAATCCTCCTTCTCTGGAGATTGTAACACCTATCGCTGGACACCTGGGTTACGGGCTAAACCGGTCCACACCCGGATCCAAGCTAAACTCTATAAATAGGAGCATCAACTCCACCACAAAGGTACGGGTATTCTTCCCTTGCCTACCTTGCCTTTCCCTTAGCTCTTCCCGATCAGAACACTAACTTGAGCGTCGGAGTGCCCTTGACAGGCACCAAACTGGTGTCCCCTTACTCTGAGGCCTTATCTCCTTTTGTAGATCCAACCAGACTAGGCTGAGCCAGGCAAAACAGGAGGCAGAACAAGGAACCCGACCATCGTGCGTCCCTGCACGCGGTGTTGTGTCAAACTCAGGCATCAATATATGGGTCTCGGATCCAAGGGAGATGGGTGGTGGCAAGATGGTTTTGTGATCAACGGAGGTCGGCCAAATGTTGAAGGGTGGGTGGTTGGGATTCTAGGGAGTGAGGAATGTGGCATGACGAAGATACTGCTAGAGAAGGAGAACTTTGAAGGAGCGAACTTGCGGTTGTGGGTGGCCGGATCTGGAAGAGGAGGTTGGCCTATTTAGAGGTTTAGTTGCGAGTTGTTTGCCAAAAGGATATCGTATGGTTGCAACAGTGGGTTTCTTGTTACCGTGGTGTTATATCCAATTTGTTTATTTGGTTTTAGTTTATGTTCTCATTGAATAAATGCGCCGATATAATTGTCGCATTGATATTGTGTAGTGTTTGTGTGCATTTAATGTCATAACGAAGGTGGTCTCCACACCTTTAATTTTAGTTTGGATGTCACACCCATCAGTTGGTGAGGTAGGTAAGTTGTTTTTCATCTAAATTTGGTTCTATGTCGAGTCGTTTGTTCCGCCACTTGGGAGAATTTGATCTCAGTTAACTAGTTTTTTGTCCATCGACTGTAGTGGTTCCTTTTAATGAGCCATGGTCAAGCAAGCATTTCCCCTTTGGGTCTTATCACTTAAAATTTACCCTTGTATATCCTTTGCCTTTACTGGTGGATTCAGTTAATGGTTGGTGTCAAATTCTCATGTAATGGGTGGTAATATCTAACTCTGTATATACTTTTATTAGTATTAATGAAAATTCCATTTATTCATAAGAAAAAAGATAAAAGACCTAGTGGATTGTCTACAACTTTCATATCTTTTTCTATCAAATATGATCATTGATTTTTATTTAGAAAATTTTATGGTATGACAAATATATTTACTATAGCAATAGCTTTTTTTTTTAAACGTTTATTTAATTTTTTAATAATCTGATTTATAACTGAACACAGTTCTATGTCATATGTTGCAAATGTTCAACGTTAGATTGTTGAAAAGCAAATTCAATAATTAAAATAATGGCGCCTATTGATAAGATAAAAATGTATGTCATACCATAAACAGTACCTTTCTTATATTAGTTTCAAAAGAATATTAGAAGCAAAATTATTATTTATTTATTGTAAAGATCACACTTTATAAATAGTTGTAAATAATTTATTTATTTTTGAGAGATAGAGGCCAATGGTCTTTTTAAAATAAATAATCATACTTTTTTATAAATTAGGTAAATGGTCCCTTCTTATTAATTATAAGTAAAAATGACAAAAATAACTTTTATTAATTATTATTAGTGTGCCTATTAAAATTTTGTAAAATTTTAGCATAGAAATTTATCTTGTATTATTTTAAAATAAATAACCATTCTTTTTTCTAAATTAGGCAAATGGTCCCTCCTTATTAATTATAAAGTTAAAATGACAAAAATAACCTTTATTAATTATTAATTAGCTATAGTTTATCAATGATAAACTTAACTTTATCATTGATAAACCCGTAAATAACAAACTCAACTCCAAGCCCTAACTATAATCCCCGTTTTATTTTAACAGGTATAATCATGTCTAATTTAAATATTAGTATTCCTATTAAAATTTTATAAAATTTTAGTATAAAAATTTATCTCATATTATTTATTCTACTTATTTTTTATTTTTATAAAATTTCTATAAACCTATTTAGCATATTTATGAAAATACCAATATATTTCTCATTAATTATCCAAATGTCATTCGACATATTCTCCTTGTGCTTTCACGAGAAAGCTTTCTCCTCCCACCCTCTTAAGTCAATTTCCTTATGACAACCCTAAACAATTTCCTACCCAAAACTTTGATTTTGTTTCCCTTTACTCTGAATAAAAGATTCATCCCCCATCTCACTCCCCCTCAGCACTTATTTCTTTTCTTTCCTTTTGTTCTTCTTCTTTCCTTCTTCATTCTTTTTCTTTTGTTTCTCCTTATCCCTGGCTACCTACAAGCAAGAACACCAAAGAGACCAAACCACCAAAACTTCACTTGTTTTCATCAAAAATCGTAGAAACAACCTTCTACAAACTCATAAATCAAGGAATCTTAGATATTTTCTAGATCAAACAACATTTTTAAACTAAGTTTTGAGGTTAGATTTTCAAAACTCAAACTTTTGATTTAAGTTATGATTTGAGTATAAAAATTATTAGAAATTAGTAGATTGTTTATGCATCAGTTTTATGCTCATAAAGCTGTTGGATAATCAAGAATTTGAGAAAAATAGTTCAAAGTCGGATTTTAAAGGTTCTATAAAGTTTTTATAGGAAGAAAATAACAGGTTATTTTCCTTTTTTCCTTCATTTATTTTTCTTCTGTTTCTCCTCACCCACAACTACCCACAAGCAAGAATACTAAAGAAACCAAACCACCAAAACTTCACCCATTTTTACCAAAAATAATAAAGAAAAAGACCTCCCACAAACTCATAGATCAAAGAAACTTGGAGATTTTTAAAATCAAACAACACTTTTAAACTAAGTTTTGAGGTTAGATTTTCAAATCTCAAACTTTAATTTAAGTTATGATTTGAGTATGAAAATTGTTAGAAATTAGTTTATGATGATTGTAGATTGTTCATGCATCATTTTTATGCTTCGAAAGTTGTTATGAGACAAGAATTTGAGAAAAATGGTTCAATGTTGGATTTTAAAGGTTATGTTAAGTTTTTCTAGGAAGAAAATAATACGTCGTTTTCCTTCTTTGAAGAAAAAGATATGTCGTTTTCAATGTTGAAATTTGTTGTTGTTTTGCATAAAATGATGCCGTAATTGCTTAAAATTTTGCTTCACTATAGATCGAACCTATAACCCCTTATAACTTTACCATGCTTCAAACTTTTGGACTGAACCTTCGGCTTATAGCATCTATAATATATAGTATGAACCAAACCAAGGCCAACCTAAATACAAAGCTATATATTTTAATTGTTTTGTTTTGATATATATATATATATGCAATTTCAAATTAATTTATTTTAAAATCAGTTTTAAAACTCTTTGGACCAAAGTATAGTTCCATTTTAATTTTTGTTAAAATTAAATTATGTGTTAATATTTGTATGCATATTTAGAACATATTAATTACGAGGCACACTGATAAAATAAATTGACATAATTATGAAGTTAGTATACAAGTTAAATTTATGATCTTATTACTTTATACGTTTTAAGGTTAAGGAAGTAATTGGAGCTTAGCGATGAACTGGTGTCGTGAGTTAGAAGTTATCCGTAGATTATCTACCAAAGTGGTAAGAAATCTATTGATCAACTTTTATGAGATTTTATTAAATTAAAATTTATTATTTATTGCAAAAGATAAATTATGATGCTTTGTTGATATTATTATAGGAATATTAAATGGACAAATTGTCGTAGACTCGTCCTGTATTTATACAAAGAGGTCAAATTGATTTAATATGTTTTAACGTAATTTGAGAAGTATGGTTGGATAATATAGATTCTACGTATATCGGTGATGATATGAGAGGATGGTGAGGCGTGAATAAGGCAACGATCATGTCCTTGGGCACGCATATCCTAAAAGGTAAATATATGAAGGCATTGGTGCTTCTTTGGGTCAAAAGTCCCATAATACATTATACAGTAGGTATCTAGGACATCGAGTCCCCTCACCTGGCAACTCTAATATTGTTAGTTAGAGTTGTCAAGTGCGCCCTACGGGGTAACCTTGAGTTAAGAGACATGATTCTCAATTTCGTTGCAAATACCAAAAACATTATTTAATTATGGATTATATTAGATGATATAGAAACATGACAAGGTTTATTTATCAGGTATCCACTAGATATAAATATAATGAAATTGTTATAAAATAAATAATATTATATTGGATAATAAACTAACCATGTAAGCATTAATAATGTAAATAATAAAACCTAAAGGTGAGTAATAGTATTCTTGCTGGGCATGTCAATGCTAATTCCTTACTATTCTTACCTTTCAGGTGGTGCTCAATGTAATCTATCTGACGAGAAATAGGCGACAACGTTGCTTGTGATGTGTTAGAGCTTTTTAGTTTATTATGGGGCCGTTTGGTATTATTTTCAAAATAGGTGAAAATGTTTTTGTTTTGAAAAATAATAATTTATTGGGAATTGTGCTGAGAATGTTGTTAAAATTTTTGCCTTAAAACACATGCGAAAACATTTTAAAAAATTCTAAGAACAAAGACAAACGGGGCTTATATATTTCATTTGATCATGTAAGATTCTTAAAACTATAGTGTTGGCTGTGTTAAATTATCTATTGATTAGGAACTATATAATGATAATGATAGTTCTATTTTTAATATTTCGTGCCATGCTAAATTATGGATTGGTATTTTAAATATATTATAGTTTTGTTTTATTCTAAAGACCTATGGACACTATTTTAAATGATTTGAAATATATTGTAAAATTTATTTATATTTACTACATAGTACTAACCCCCACTTAAGGTAGCTACACTAGTTTCCTCTCTCTTATCTCACCGCACATCTCCAAACATTGTCAATGCCACACTATTTAACGCATTTATCGGTGATAAACTCATGTTTATCATTGATAAATCTGTAAATAATAAACCCTGAAAAAAAAATCAAACCATAACTTTCTCTCTATCTTTTCTCTTATTTTTCTTTCACTGCACAACATCTCCAGATATTATCGGCGCCATACTTTGTCAAGTCGGCCACCTAGAGTACCGACCTGATGGTTATTTTGAAAAAGTGATACCTAATTGTCACATATTTTAAGAGATCATTAAAAAGGCTAACTAATCCAATTTCCTTTTATATTTTGAAAAGATTAGGCCTCATAAATCATAGCAAAGTCATTAAAATAAAAGATGGCAAAGATTTTACTTAATAAAATTTGATACGTATGGCACATGATTTTTTATTTGAATGACAGAATACATGAAAATCTATTAGATTTGGTTAAAACCACTTCAAAATGGAAAAAAAAAAAAATACAAAATACAAATTCAATAGTTGAAAAACATAAACTTAGTAGTAGTATATATTTTTAGTTAATTTTACTTTTGGCCTCTGAGCCGTACAACTTTCTTATTTTAACCCTTGAACTTTAAAACGTAATAATTCACACTTTTGAACTATGTAACTTATTTCATTTTGGCTTAAATCTGTTAATATTGACAAAATTGAGCTATATCTTTGCTTTTGGCCTTTGAACTTTAAAACATAACAAAGTACAACCTCAAATTTTGAAACTTATCCCATTTTGACCTTCTGTTATTAAATCTATTAATTATTAAAAAATTGAGACAAATGAAAATTTTGGCCTTTTGAATCTATATATGTTTTCAATATATATTTTAAAGATAAAATCACTAAATTTTATTTCTCTATTACATAAGTTTTATTATTTTTTTATTCTCCTTTTTCTTTATAAATTGTTTGATAAAAGTTTTGCTATTTTTTTTACTCAAGAAGTTTAATCAAAGTTTCTCCATCACATGACATATGTTAGGTTTGTATTATTGTGAATTAAAATGAAAAATATGAACAAATAAGTGAAAAAACGCTGGATATATGAGTATGCCTACAAAAGAACAAAAACGATACATGGAAACTAATGGACCTACCTGTTATTTTTATGATTAAATTTTAGGATTGAAAAGTAGTAAATGTATAATGATGAATACTTCGCTTAATTGGACTTAATACTCATTGGAAAAAGCTCAAAGTTTTTATTAATTTTAAGTCAATAAAAATGTATTTTTGTCTATAAAACCCCTACTAATAGGCTTGAGATATGTGAAATTCAATTGCAAAAGATTTAATCTCGATCGTTGATATATATTTAATCGGTTAGCTCCATACATATGTGATTTAATCCGTCAATATTTTTACAGGTCTAGTAACAAAAGGGTTAAAATGGAACAACTTTCATAATTTAATGGTGTGATTTGTTATAATTTAAAGTTCATGGTCAAAATAAGACAAGTTGTATAATATAAGGGTCAAAACTATAATTATTGCCTTAATTCTTTCAATATTTAATAGATTTAGTAAATAGACAACCAAAAAGAAACAAGTTGAATGGTATAAGAGTGTGATTCATTATATTTTAAAATTAAGGGTTAAAATTGAATAACTTACATAATTCTAAGCCAAAAATGAAATTAACTTTTTATTTTTTCCATAAACGCTCCCTCCTCCGATTAGACTTCGGAAGCAAGATTTTAGATCAACGGCTTTGCTGACGCCTCCAAATAGTGGCGTACTTGTTAAGACGTGGGGGAAGCTAGAAGACGCCACTTCTTTTATTTTATTTTTTTTAATTGTCCCATTTTCACCTCCACGAAAAAGCAGGGACACATTCGCCATTTCAAAATATTTCTCATTTCCCTCTCAAACACACTTCTCTTCCCTCTCTCTCTCTCCACTGGCGCCTCTCTACTTTCCCCAAAATTCCCCAATTCTCTTCGTTTCTAGGGTTTCCTTTTTCCTCTCTCTCTCTCTCTCTCTCCAAAAATGGCGGCGACGGCGGCGCCGAAGCTGACGGAAGGGGCGATAGCGAATATGAGCAACCTGGAGTTTACGAATGAGGAGGGATGGAAGCCTGTGTTGCAGGTGATTGACGTGAAGAAGATCTCGCAAACAGGCCAACCCGACAAGGAGAGGTACAGAGTTTACTTATCCGACGGCCACCTTCAACAGCAAGGCTTGATCAACACCAGCCTCAACCATCTCGTCTACGACGACAAGCTCCGCCCAGGCTCCATCGTCCGATTGAATAATTTCGTGTGCTCTTCCGTCCAAAACCGACGGTACGCTTCACTTTTCTTTTCTCTGTCTCTCTCTCTCTCACTCTCTCTCACACTCTCTCTTTCTATCTTTTTGCATCCGGTTCATTTTTTTTTGCTTTTTTCCTTGTTCTAGTCATTTTAGGTTTTTTTGATTTTCCGAGTTTAGGTTTTTTTTTTTTTTTTTTTAAATTAAGATAAGTTGTTTTATTTTATTGCGAATTGATAAATTAGGTATAGATTGTTAAGTCAATGATTGATTGGTTAATTAATGATTTATGAGGATCAATCAATAATTTATAAAAAATTTCATTTACTGGTAACAGCGTGGCAATTATAGTGGACATGGAGGTGATACTTGAAACATGTAACATCATTGGTGAGCCTCAAATGGCATCTAGAGTTGTGAATTCACCGTTGTCAGCGTCAGTAACTGGAAATCCCCATTCTCTGGGTGGTGGTGCACCTCATGCAGATGCAGCTAAAGAAGCTGCCGCTGGGTTGTCTGCAGTGCACCCTGGAATGAATAGACCATATGGTACTCCTTATTCCGGTAATTTAAACTATGGATCAGCAAATACGCCTTCTACATTCGCCAAATCAGAGCCTGGTGGTGGGTCATACAACTACACAGGAACTGCGAATACAGCCCCAGGAAGTGGGTCACTCGGAAATCAGAACTTTGGTTTTCGCAATCCTAGACCCGAGGTTTCACGGCCGCCTTCAAATTCTTATGGCCGCACACCTCAGTCGGCATATCAACAGCCACCTCCAATGTATGGTAATAGAGGACCAATAGCCAGAAATGAAGCTCCTGCAAGGATAATACCGATTGCTGCACTCAATCCCTACCAGGGCAGATGGACAATCAAAGCTAGAGTGACAGCAAAGGGAGATCTTAGGCACTACAACAATCCTCGTGGTGAAGGGAAGGTATTCTCTTTTGACCTTCTCGATTCTGCGGGTGGAGAAATACGTGCAACATGCTTTAATGCTGTGGCTGATCAGTTTTACAATCAGATTGAAGTTGGTAAGATTTATATGATCTCCAGGGGTAGTTTGAAACCAGCGCAGAAGACTTTCAATCATCTCCGGAATGATCAGGAGATTTTTCTGGAGAGTACATCAGTAATACAGCCATGTTTTGAGGATGATAATTCCATTCCACACCAGCAATTTCATTTCTGTCCTATAAGTGATGTTGAGGGCATGGAGAACAACGGTGTGATAGATCTAATTGGTGTTGTCTCATCTATTAGTCCAACTGGTTCCATAATGAGAAAAAATGGTACAGAGACTCAGAAGAGGACACTCCAGCTGAAAGACTTGTCTGGCCGTAGTGTTGAATTTACTCTCTGGGGAAATTTTTGCAATGAAGAAGGACAAAGACTGCAAAATATGTGTGATTCGGGAGTTTTCCCAGTTCTGGCTGTGAAATCTGGTAGAGTCAATGATTTCAATGGTAAATCAGTGGGCACCATTTCCTCAAGTCAGCTACTCATAGAGCCAGATTTCCCAGAGGCTCGCAAGCTGAAAGAATGGTTCAACAAGGAAGGGAGGAATACTCCATCTGTTTCTATTTCCAGGGAAACAGGAAGTGTGGGCAGAACAGATATCCGAAAGACCATTTCCCAAATTAAAGATGAGAAGCTAGGGACTTCTGAGAAACCAGATTGGATAACTGTTTGTGCAACCGTTACATTCATTAAGGTCGATAATTTCTGCTATGCTGCATGCCCTGTCAAGATTGGTGATCGACAATGCAATAAAAAGGTCACAAATAATGGAGATGGGAAATGGCAGTGTGATAGATGTGATACGTTGGTCGAAGAATGTGACTACCGGTATATACTCCAGTTACAGATACAAGACCATACTGGCTTAACATGGGTTACTGCATTTCAGGAGGGTGGTGAGGAAATAATGGGTGTTTCTGCTAAAAGCTTGTATTACTTGAAATTTGAAGAACATGATGATGAGAAATTTGCTGAAATAATTCGAAAGGTTCTTTTTACCAAATTCACATTCAAATTGAAAGTAAAGGAGGAGACGTATAGTGATGAACAACGTGTGAAATCTACCGTGGTCAAAGCAGAAAAGGTGAATTATTCATCCGAGTCCAGATTTCTTCTGGATTTGATGGACAAGTTGAAAAAAGAAGATTCTGGTTCTCTTCCAAAGGTCGAAAGTACCATTTCCAACCATGGAATCAACAATCCAGGAGTCACGAACTTTGCAAATAGGCAACAACCCATGCCAGTTGATTTTGGAAAGAGCCCCAGTTCTGGTAGAGAATTTGGTGCCCCAGCGAATCAAGTGGGCCATTATGGAAATCAATACAGTGGTTCTAGGTTTTCTGCAACTGCCTCTTCTGGTATGCATTTGAGCTGCAATAGTTGTGGGGCTGTTGGTCATAGCTCTATGAACTGCCCGAGTATAGTGAACACTCCTGGACAGTCACTCGGAGGGGTCTATGACAATAGGTCAAGTGCTGGAAATGCCTCTGGAGAATGTTTTAAATGCCATCAACCTGGGCATTGGGCGAGAGACTGTCCAGCGTCGCGGGATATTCCTCCATCCTATGGAAGCAGCGGTGTTAGCCCCGGTAGATATGGGGGCACTGCAAGACAACATGTTGGTGGCTATTGAGCTCAGTCTAAAAGAAGATTGTATAAACGGATACATAATTCCCCAGCATCAGTGTTAGATATTCAATTGCTCTTTTAAAGTATGGGTCGCTTTGTTTCCCTTCTACAGAACCGTGTCCCTTTTTTTTTCTTTTTTGTGATGTAACTTGGAAACTTTTTTTGGCCTTTGAATTCATGTTTTTGGAAGTACAGTAGAGATTATTGTGAGGAAGAATTTGAAAAAAGGGCAAAAAAAAATTTCTTAATTAAGGAAATGACTTTTTTTTTTTGGCACAAAAAAACACGTTTTTTTAAGCAGATAAATTGTTTCAGTTTTTTCAAAAAAAAGACGAAAATAACTGTAACGAGAAGATGAACTTTAATAGAGTGAAAACAAAAAAAAAACTGGAGCAGTTTTTATGTTAAAAAAACATGTTTTTTTGAGTAAAAAAACATGTTTTTTTGAGTAAAAAAACTGTTAAAAAAAAAGTCATTTGTTTAAAATAACTTTTTTTTAAAGTTATTTTTTAAAATGCCCCTGACTGTTTTTCTTGACCATGTAATATATGTTTTCTGGGTTTTTTTAAACCTAATTTTGTGGTCAAGTTAAATGCGATGGTTCAGGGTTTATTTGAAATCTGGGTCAGCTAATTTTTCGAGTTTGTTACATCAGTCACCAGCATTGGCTGATATTAGCAGCCTAGAAGATAAAAGCCAATGCCAGAATGGAAAATAACCCAACTTGTAATCCAAATTATTCACAAATTAATCACTTGAGCAGGGTAACAATAACCGGTATATAATACCACAAAATTTGACTCAGCTACATAAAGTTAGGAAAGGGACAACCAGTCATGAGTCAGCCATTTGGTCATTTAATGAAAACATCAGTACTTAAAAGGGCAGTTGCACAGAAAATGGTGTCGTAAAATAGGAGTATTTTGGTCCTATAAAGGGTTAGCCAGGGAGATATGTGTCTGTATACCTTCCAAATACAGGGGCAGTAAGCGATGTGGTCCCAGAAGAACTGTTCACTGTTGTCACCAGCCAAAGCAAGGTCAGCCAACACAAAACTAAGATGCATTGCGCGGGGAGTTCTCAAGCTCTGATCTCATCTTCTACAAAGACCCTCCTTTTAATGTCCTTGTGGGAATAAAGAGCTTAACATGTGTTTGGAAACATAGAAGAACGTTCTTTTACTGATATTATTACCGGGATTCGCTGCTTGGTCAATCATAGTATTACTATACCTTCTTACGGCAACTCCTTAAGGCTCTTAGGAGGGTCCCTCATCATTGAGATTGTTAATTAATTATCATTACAACTCAAGATTTTTTTGTTAGTAACTCTTAACTAAAAACCTTTACACTTCAAAATATTAAAACTATTAGCTATTTTTTTTCGTAAAAGAAAAACAAATCATATTACTCATGGCTTAATTTATTTGCATAAAACTCATAAAACGATATCCTAAACCAAAAGATGTTTGGTTGAAAAACAAGAAGAAAAAAAAAATCACTTGACTTTGCTATAACTACTAAACATATGCACTTAATTTTAATTCTTACAAGTGAATAATTTTCTTTTAACTTCATCCTTAATCATGATTTCTCTTAAAAAAGTTTTAAAAAATAAAAAAATTACATCAATATGTAATTATTTGTTCTAAATTCCACTCCATTATTTTCTTCCTTTGCTACTGTATAATCATATTATATATGTTTAAGACATTTCCCATGGTAACAACTTGACTTGTTTTGTTTGCTATGTGATTTTGAATCCGCGTGGTTTTTTTAACTTTGTGGTTTGAACTGTTTTGAATTTGTGTAGCTTGAACACTCGTTTTGAAGACATGTTGGAAATTACGAAGGTCTGGACATGAAATACAGATCACATTATGGGACTGATGTTTGGATAGTGAGAATTGTGAGGAAACTTGAAATAGAGCCATGATTTTCCTATGATATATAGGTTCAAAACTAACTTAATGGGGGAACAAAGTTTTTCAAAACCGGTTTTGCGTGGTTTCAAAACCATTTCAACAAAAACACTAGTTTGAATCAAGTTCATGGGTTTAAACATATGTGAACCCACGTACCAAACGCCTAGCATCTGTTATTGTTAATTTGGTGACATTTGTTAGTTAATTTGATGAGGCTTTTACACGGGGCCGGCTCAAGGGTAAGGCTGTTGCGGCAACAGCCTTAGGCGTCACCATGAGCCCAAGGCCCAAATCTTTCCTACTCAAATAACATGCATGCATGGATACATACATATATATATATATATATATATATATATATATATATATAATACTTTAACAATAGCATAGGATTCTGAGGGGAAAAAAATAAACTTTAAGCATTAGAAATTCAAGGTAGGGTTTGGCTTTTCAAAGCTTTTAACCTACCATTTGATCTTGAAAAAAATTAGTCTAAATTTTGTCCTGAATTGCACAAAACTTTCACTAAAAGATGAATTTACTTTTGTCTTTATATTCTTCCAAGTAAAAACAACGTTCTGAGGAGTTTCTAAATTTTGTGCTGGATCCATCCTTCAATTGACTCTTCTTTAGTTTTTTTAGTAAAAAGTGAAGAAAAATAGTATATCATTTACTTTTGTGACGTTTCTTCTCACCCATTTCTTTACTCATCATCTTCTCATTTTCTCCTCTAAAGCAGTAAAGCTTCGTCCCAAATTTGTTGACAAAAGCACTCCCAACATTTATTCAGACCCATTTTGCATAATGCTTGGAAACTGCAAGAAAAAAGCTTATACCGTTATTATAATTCTAGTTTTCATTGTAATTTTTTATTATCTCTTTAATAAATTATATTTTCTTCTTATTTCTTTGTTCTTGTTTGAGATATGTCTTGTTGTTTTGGGGTTTGTCTTTGATTTTTAATTATAAAATGTCTAGTAGGAAATATGAATCTGGATATGACAAATTAAAGAAAAAAAAATTAGAAAAACTAATTAAATCTCAAAAGGGAGCACTTGATAAGTTTATAACACCCAATAAGGAGGATGTTAGTACAAGTGAAAATTTAGAAATTGAACAAACAAATGCAAACAAAATAGATGCTCAAGAAGTGGTCATGGAATCAGCAAATAGTGATGAACTGGTTAGTAATGAAAAATGTGATATTAAAGTCTGTAATGAACAATCTCAAGGAAATGTAGAACAAGAAGACACACTTGAAGAAACTAATGACAGCAACAAATAGCATTCCTTCTAACTTTTATGATCCGGGAAGATGGGAAGATATTGACACTAAGTTGAGGGACTTATTAGTAGAAAAAGGTCCAATTAGAGAAAATAATAATAAAAAAAAAACTATCCAAGAGATGAAAATTCTAGGCATTTCTCCGATACATATTACATTCGCAAACTATCTAATGGAGAAAAGTATGATAGAACATGGCTTGTGTATTCAAAAGATTTTGATAAAGTGTATTGTTCTTGTTGGAAGTTGTTTAACTCAAAATGTTGCCCTAGTCAATTAGGTAACGAGGGAATCAAGGATTGGAAAATCTAAGTAGTAAGCTAAAAATTATGAAACAAGTAGAGAGCATATAACGAACATGAATACATCGGTTGATTTAGAATTGAGATTGTTAAAAAATAAGACAATTGACAAACACATCCAAGAGAAGATCAATAAAGAAAAAGAACATTGGCAAAGAGTTTTAATAAGAATTATTGCAGTTCTAAAGGATCTAGCTAAAGATAATTTGGCTTTTCGTGGAATGAATGAGAAGATTTTTCAAGTCAATAATGAAAATTTTTTAGGTTTAATGGAAACGATAGCAGAATTTGACCCGATTATGTAAGAACATATTCGATATATTCAAAAGGGTGAAGTTCATAATCATTACGTAGGACATAATATACAAAATGAGTTAACACAAATGTTAGCATATGAAGTTAAAAGTTCTATTATTGAAAAAGTTAAAGAAGCAAAGTATTTTTCTATTTTGCTTGATTGTACTCCGGATGCAAGCCACCAAGAACAAACGGCTCTCATCTTAACATGTGTGGATATTTCAATGAGTCCGATAAAAATAGAATAATATTCTTAGAATTTTGAACAGTAGATAATACATCTGGAAAAGGCCTCTCTAACTAACTTTTACATGCAACTGAGTCTTGAACTTGATATGAGTGACATAAGAGGACAAGGTTATGAGAATGGATCAAATATGAAAGGAAAGCATCAAGGTGTACAAAGAAGACTATTGGAGATAAATTCTAGGGCATTTTATATGACATGTGGTTGTCATAGTCTTAACCTGGTGATATGTGATATAGCTATATCTTGTTCCAGAGCTATTTCATTTTTTGGAGTACTACAATGCATATATGTATATTATTCTCTTCTTCAACAAAAAGATGGAAAATATTACACATAATATTTCTAAATTAAAGGTAAAATCATTGTCACAAACATGTTGGAAAAGTCGTATAGAAAGCGTCAAGGCAATTAGATTTCAAGCTCCAAAAATAAGAGATGCTTTACTTGAATTGGTTGAAATAAATGAGAATCCTGAAATAAAAAGTGAAGCTAGATGTTTAGCGAAATATGAAATAGAAAATTTTGAATTTTTGTTAGGTATGACTATTTGGTATGATATATTGTTTGCTGTTGAAGATATGCAAATTGATGTTGCTATAGATCAATTGAAAGGTCTTGGTTCTTTTTTTGAAATGTATAGAGAAGCTGGGTTTGCATCTGCCATGATTTCAGCTAAAGAAATTGCAAATGATATGGAAATACAGCCCAAATTTAATGAAAAACGTGTTAGTCGTAGGAAAAAAAAAAACCATTTGATGAAAGTGTTGATGAAGACAACATACAATGTGCTGCAGATTCTTTTCGAATTAATTATTATTTTTATATATTGTAGATCAAGCTATTTCTTTAAAGAGTCGATTTGGGCAGTTTCAAGTATATGACTATATATTTTATTTAATTTAAAAAAATTGAAGTTGCCAGATGAAGATAGTTTAAAAACTTACTGTATTCATCTATAGGTGAATTTTCTGATATTGATGGCTTAGATTTGTTTTCAGAATTAAGCGTGTTAAGACAAGTTTTTCAAAATGAAAAAAGTGACCCAATTGAAATACTCACTTATATCCAAAAAAATAGATTCTTTTTTAAATGCATATATTGCTTATAGAATATTATTAACAATTCCAATAACAGTAGCTTCTGCAGAAAGAAGTTTTTCAAAACTAAAATTGACAAAATCTTATTTAAGATTCACAATGTCACAAGAGAGATTAAATGGATTAACTATACTATCTATTGAAAATGATACATTAGCAAATCTTGAATATAAAAATGTAATAAATATTTTTGCATCTCAAAAAACTAGAAAGGCTGATTTTAATTAGTAGAATTAAAATTATAATAAAAGATCCCTTTAAAACATTTTGCCTTAGGCTCCTCATTGTCTTGAGCCGACCCTGCTTTTAAAAAAGAGTAGTTGGCGCAAATGGTTCATATGACCACTTGATCTTTGATCTTTTAATTTTGACAATTGATTAGATAGCAACAAATCTGGTCAAATTGATAATGGCCTTCTAATTTCGAGCAGAAAAGTGCACATACTCCATGCGTAAGGTATGTTTGAAGGGCATAGCAGCTTCGGCCACTCCTAGCTGAACGGCAAATGTAGCAGACACTACATCCAACTTGGTCAAACAAGTGGGGGGGAAAAAATTTAACTTCTCCTATACTAGGTTAGAAGTCTAAAACCAAAGTTCGTTTAGATAAGAAAGCAAAATGTTATTGCAACTTTTCAAAGTATGCTGAATTTTTCCAAGGGAACACCCACTCATAAGTCATATACCCGTTCCTCGCTACCTATACCAAACCAAGAAACAACCATAACATAAAACGTTTTAAGTACAAACATACAGAATTCCACAATCATTAATCATGTAAGTTTCAAGCAAATGCATTCTTCTATTCCCACAAAAAGGAAATACAGATAGAAGAATGCGAAATTATTTCCTGAAATGCAAGACGCTCTTGTTCATTTCAGGCCGAACACGGTACAAGCACAATAAGTGCATAATTCATCAAGTATCACGAAATGTCATGCGTTTGAAGTTTAGAACTCCATATACTATCAATACTTTTTAACACTTTTTTTTTATTTATTTAATCATCTCCTTGAGCTAAGGAATGACTTCAAAAACACACATTTGCTGGGGAAGTTCGCCCAGGGCCCTCGAGAGGAAGTGGGTTAAGCATCATCCCTCCTGCACCACAATGAGTACCCGTAACACCATCAGCCTGGCTTGCACTATAGCCAGCAGTGGCACCAGCACTCGCTATCTGTGATATTCCCTGTCCTCTCACACCCAGCGTAACACCATTGACCACCTGGCTCGGGCCATAGCCTGGAATGGCGCCAGCACTTGCTATCTGCACAGTTGACCCTCCCCTCTCAGCCACTTGCTTCAGCCGGAGCCGCTCAGCTCTTGAACCAATGACCTGGCCTAGGACAGAAGCTGCAATTGTCAATGCCATAGCTGTTTTGGGCATTAAGATGGACTTCCTAAGCATGGCTATGAAGGGCACAGCAGCATGCACCGCTGTAAACCATGAGAGAGAGAACTTTGTGGTGTGCTCCCTCCACACACCTAGGGGCACGTTAACTGCCATACCCAAGGCCGCAATGACGAGCATTTTTTCAGGTAGAGGCTGAGGGCGCAAGTTTTTTACGAAGGCAGTCCGAGCAAGAGCTGCCCTTGCAGCAACCACCGCAGGTGGGCATTTAAGCTTCATACCAGGTGGTGGCTGAATTGCTTTTGCAACAAGTGGGAGAACATTGCTCACAGCTCGGTAAGACTTCGCAATTGGGCAGTTTCCTGATTTTAACCATTCATTTCCCAGCGCCTCATGGTTTGATGAATTTCCTTCCTAGAATGTTTGAAATGAAAAAAACCAGTAAAAGAAAAGTTTTCCACAAAATCAATATTTTACTTCTACGCCTAAGGGACAAGAGAAGAATTCTATAACAACTGGCGAACAATAGAGGCCATTAACTTCTCTATAGAAAAATAACAAACTTTATTTTGCTAAGATGAAGCATTCATTCGCTAATATCAATCAAGCTTAACTTCCAATATTGTGCAATTTATTATCTGATAACGAATCCAAAACATTGCTCCCAGATGTCGCTTATCACGACTGATTTTCTTTGCCTCTTCAAACTCATTCCCCTTACCTAAAAATGACAGATTTACAGAGTATTTATTGCGTGCGTGTATATAGGTGTACTTACAGGTGAAGAAGAGGAATTCTTCTTCCTAGATGATTCAGACTTCTTCTGTTTCTTCCATTTGTCAGAGAATGGACCAAAACTGAAAGGTCCTCCGGGTCCGAATGACGACAAACTAATAGTAGCAGCTTTTGTTGCTAAAGGATTAAAATACGGCGCAGGCTTGAAATCTGGAATGTCATTACGAACATTAGACGTCTCAGACAGTGGGACAATACCATCCTTCCCATGAAAAACCTTAAATGCCATATCAAAGCTGGGACCATCCTCAAATATTGGACCTTTGGCGCCCTGTATCAGAAAAGGGAAAGATGTGATGATGATGATAAAGTTGGAACAAAAAAAATGGTCAAACTGAGAACACGTGAGTCATGACATAGAAGAGATAACTAACAGCTATGACAGGTAACGGAAGGTGAACTGAAGAAAAGGAAAAGCAGGTGGGTTTGTTGATGTTCCTCAAAAATGGACATCTCTGCATGTCCTTCACATCAAAAGGGCACTCAGATGAGTCTTCTTTTATTCCTTTGAAAAGCACGTCCATTGTTTCGCCTACTCAAGGAAATTTACCTCAAGAAAACAAAAATAAGAAAATGAGTTACAACCTTTGGAGGAAAAAAAAAAAAAAAAAACCCATCCCCCAGAATACACCCCAACAACTAGCTTAATGGCAATGCTTCAAAATATGTTCCAGATGCTAATCATACAGTAAAATTTTGACACTCAAGTACAAAATTGAGACAAACAATTAAAATGATGTCATTGATTACAACAACATTTCAGCCATTCTAATTAAAGTGCAGCAACATGCAGCTATTTTCAAATTGACAAAAATTATCTTATTAATGGAACATAATAACAAGACAACTGAAATACTTCTCCTTCAAACAAAATCTTTCCACTAAAATGTACATGTCTCCTTCTTGCACAAGCAACACAGTAGAAATGATTAAAGCACACCATCAGGTAAAAGACAGTAGAAGTTAGAAAAGAAAAAAAAAGAATTCTCTAATTCATTTCAAAATTAAATTCTTAAGAGCAGCGCAACTTTATCACAAGAAAGCCATGACTAAAATCTGAAAAGTAGGAGCAACAAAGACGCCTCATCATGAAAAACAATCACAAATCGTTTGCCTGGGAAGAATAGGGAAAAAATTACTACTTTATATTTTTGTTATGTCAGATGGTAATTGTGGCGCATGTCGAGCTAATTATTGTGTAAACCCTGAGTCTGAGAAGTGTGAGGTGCGTAAGTCCCTTGAGATCTATTTCATCATGTCATATTTTGTCGCAGCTGAAAGTGGCACATTGAAGATGAACCATTATATATTTTGCGTAAGCTTGTTTTCTTTTCTTGCTTTTATTGCTCTCACTTAGTAGGAATTACGGCTTTTAGTCTTTAACAGTAATGCTGTTAGGCATCCTTGCTGCTTAAATCTAGAAGCAGAAGACAATCTTCCTTCCTTGCAACAGACAATAAACTCTTAAAAAAGGTTTGTTATCAAATGCTTTACCAACCAACCAACACTAGGGCTCCAGACTAATTTAGAAGGAACCTTTATGAAATTCCCTATATTTAGTAAAACAACAAGATCATATGCAAATATTAGCTCTAAATTTAAGAAATTCTAATAGATGTTGGTCAGCTCTGGCAAGTTAGAACACAAGCAATTACAAGATTTCAATTGCACATTTTCACGCATATGTTTGCCATCGGCGATATTTTTTACTTATTAGGAATATGTTTGACCAACATTAAAGACAACAAAAAAAAAAATCTGCAACAAGAAATTCAGAATTGAAATCATCAAAAAGAAAATTTTCGGACAAATCAGACTCCTAAGAAAATTTAAAAATTAAAACAATAAAAAACCAAGAAATTCCATAAGAATTCCGTGATAATATCACCGTGGATAGGTGAATAAATCATCGGAAACATTTCAATTATAACCCCTATAAAATTCATTTTTTCAAGCTTATCTGAGGTGGAAATCGTGCTGAGCAAAAGAAAAATTGAATGAAATAGAATTGAACAAGAAAGAAAATTTGGGAGGAGAGAAAATACCCAAGAATCGGCCGGAAAATCCCAACTTTGGTAGAGAGCAGGAAAAGACGTGTGGACGACACAGACACGGACGCAAACTTGGGGGCCCCTTTTGTATGGAGCAACTCAAAATCTTCCAGGCGGAGCAGGTAATTGTCACGTGGCTTGTGGTTTTATTTATCCATTTATAGATATTAATCATTTTGGTTGTTGATAGCATGTTCGCATTGGTAGCCTGTAAAGCAATAATAAAAAAATCAAAATAAAACATTAAACAAAATTTATCAAAGACAATCAAGTGTGTGGATGTTTATTGGATTTTTTTGTACTTTTTTTTTTTTATAGTTTTAACAAAATAATAAGAAATTCATTAATAATAAAAAGATAAGTAAAAAATTACACATTATAAAATATGAATTTAAAGTATCAAAATAATGTTTTTAAAAATTACAAATTACCTATTTTTTAAACAATAAGATACCAGTATATTTTTTTTTTCTAAAACACAACGCATCAATGATAATAACCTTTTTTTTTTCCCTAGCAATAAATCGCCACTTTTTAAAGAAAGAAGTATCATTCTATTATTTTTGGTTGTACATATTAAATATAATATAATTATTTTAAGAGTAAATTGCATAGATCGTCACTCAACTTTTTAGAAAATGACACTTTGCTCTCCTTTTTTTTAATTTTAGCAAAAAATAACCCTCAATTTTTTAAGTCATTGGCAGTTAATAGACTTCTAATAAAATTCGTCAGAAGCCTCACGAAATCATACATGTGTGATTGTTTTTAAAATTGCAATCACTAATATGCCTCTATTTGTGATATTTTTATTTCTCAATTTAGGGCTTCACTTTTAGCAAGGAGAGAGACCCTTTAGTCCCTTTGATTCGTCTTGATTCTGTGCAATGCGACGGTGAGGCAGCGAAGATGATCTAAGGTTAATTTTATAGTGAAGATGATCTAAGGGTTAATTTTTGGAGGGGAGCTAAGGGTGAGAATACGCCAAAAAAAAGGTTGGGCAATTTTCTTACCTAGGGCCGGTAATTCGGGTCACGACACGAACCCGATATAAAAAAATGAGGGTTAGGGTTGGAAAAATAGGCCTCGGGTTGAAATTAGGTCTAATTCGTCTGACCCGCGCAAAAAAAGGTTAGGTTTGGGTTAACCCGAATCAACACGAAATCAACCCGAAATCACCCACCAAAAACGTATCGAAATCAAGTTGACCAAAAAATTGCTAGTCAACCCATGTGACCCGAATTCAACCCGTGTGACCTTAATGCAACCCGTATAACCTAAAATTAATTTTAAGGTTTCAAATTAGTCTAACACTTATTGTATATTCAATTTGACATAATTCTAATTTCTAGCATATTTGTTTTTGTTAAACTTATAAAAAGTTTTGTTAACTTTTTTGATGGTTTTGTTTTGTTGGGTTATTGTTTATTTTGTAGGCTTATTGTTGGGTCTATCGTGTTGCTCGTCTATCGGATTTAGCAGGTCAGTGTATCATGTCAACACAAACATACACAAAATAACATATTGACGGGTTGCATGGGTCGGGTCGTGTTAACCCGTAGACACGTCAGGTCGTGTTCGAGTTGGGCTTTTTTTGACCTATCAGGTCACCTGTCAAGTTCGGGTTGGCGTGTTAGCTCTTTAAATAAGGGCTCAAACCGACTCATGGACCCTAATTGTCAGCCTTACGTCTACCATAAGTTTCTTGTTTTATTTTTCTTTTTTTTTTTTCATATGCGGATCGTATGAAGTGGATATATATTTTTTAGTTGTTGAGAAGGATTTGGTGCTAACTTTTTGCATAGGATTTGTTTTATTGAATAATATGATACTTTAGGGTTTTAGTAGGACCTAAAAATTTCTCTATTTTATTTTATTTGTTGTGTTGATGCTTGAGATTATGAGCTATTTTCATATTATTTTAATGCAACAAATAAGTTGATGGTGTTTTTTTGAACTTTTCGTTGTTGGATTTTTTTTGTAGAAAAACATATTATTTAATGTATTGTTTGTTTGTTTGTTTACGTATAAGTTTGTACTTTTTTTTTTTGGGGTCAGGTGTTTGGCACATTAGCTCCCCAAAATCTTTCACTTTTTTGCAATATGATCCTTGTGTTTTTTTGGCATTGAGTCTCTAAACTAAACAAAAAGTAGCAATTAAGTCCTAATCACATATACCGGTCAAAATTAGGATCGAATACAATCATAAGAGATACACATGACCCATTTAAAAAATCATGCACCTTATCTACTTCTAACAAGAGTCAAATTATTTAATTTTAAACACAAAACAAAAAGCAAATGAAATTATATAATTGTTAATATTTTTTAACTTGTTAGCTTATATGAATATTATGATCATTGTAGTATTTAAAATTTACCCCTCCCTTTTAAAAGAGTTGTGTGTATCTCACGTGCTCGTTTTTCATCTCAATTTTGAAGAATATTCGTTGGGGGACTCAATTGCCATACTTTGCTAAGTTTAGAGACTCAAGTGCCGAAAAAATTTTAAGGACCACACAACAAAAAAAAATTTAAGGCCACAATACGTCAAAAAAATTATATATATATATATATATGTATTAGGAGATTGAGTTGTTTTTGTCTTTGTATGCTAAATTTGTTGTTGATAATGCTTTTTAATTTGTATGGAGGATTGAGGTATGAAACCTTGTTTGTTTACATTGTTGTTGATAAGTTATTTATTTTTTTGTTTTTTTTTCCCCAAAAAATGTTATTTGGTTGTGTAGCTCCTAATGCTATTGATATTTATGCTTAGAAAGTGCATTATAGGGGCGGATTATTTGAAAAGAATGGTATCACAAGCTATGTGAGTAGTGAAGTGATGTATATTAATGAGATGATTGGTAGCTATTTAGAATTTACTAGTGTGGAAGATATTACTATGGGGATAGGATATGAGGGCAAAATGGAAAGCAACTGTAAAGGTCATTGCATGACATGAAATTTTTCCTATTGAAAGTAATCAAGAAATTATGCAAATGCTTGATTAATATGTTGAGTCCAGGGTTATTAACATATATTCTAGTGTTTCACTGGAGCTGTTGCAAATAAATACTGGGTTTGATCCTAATGTCAAGGAGCTTATGCGTGGTGATGGTGATGAAGTATTGTTCGACCCACCTAAAACCTAATCTAAGCCTATCCCTAACCCTCGTTTAACCCACTTGAAACCTAATCTGAGCCTATTCCTAACCCTCGTTTAACCCACCTGTAGAAGAGGCTAATGTAGATGTTCAAACATATGGTTTAGCTGACGTTGAGGTTAATGTAGAGGTTGATCTAGAGAACAAGATAGAATAAGTTGACTTTGAAATTAGATGAAAAGGAGGCTTACTTGTCTAAGATTGATGTTAATCCTATAAGGGCTTGGTGTGGGTTTCATGATATTAATATAGAATAGGAAATGAATGACTTTTGAAAGTGATGACTATGATACTGATGTGCTAAAAACTACTAGTGAAGAAGATGAAGAAGAGGAGTTGAGTAAGAATGTGAGGAGGCACAAAAGGCATGAATTCAACCCAGAAGTAGACATCCCTAATCCTCAGGTCTTTGTTGGGTTGGTTTTCCATATAGGTGATTCTTTCAAGAAATCCATTAAGAAGTGTGCTATAAAGGAACACACGGATGTGAAATTGGTAAAGAATGATGAGAAGAGGGTAAGGGCCAAGTGCCAAAGTGGTTATAATTGGACTGTGTATATGATGATAAAAGAGGATGGTGGATCATACAAAGTCAATTCATACAATGGCACTCACACTTGTAGTTTGAGTTTCAAGGCAACACATGCAAATTGACTAGCCAAAAGTTATCTAAATCTCTTTCAGGAAAATCATGAGTAGAATTTAACAGGATTTAAGTAAGCTGTGGTAGATGATGTATAAATGTATGTGATAAAGTCGTAGTTTTACAGAGTTAGGAAAATTATTGAGGGATCAATTAGGGAAAAAGATTACATATTTTGGGACTATTGTGAGCAATTTAAAAGAGCAAATCCTAAAACCACCATGAAAATGATGTGCAACTTAGAGATTGAATGACACACAAAAGTTGTTAGGATATATATATTTATTGCATGCCTACAAAAAAGTTTTCATTTTAAGTTGTGATGGTCATTGGACTTGACAATTGTTTTGTAAAAGGTTGTCATAGACACCAACT
Organism: Artocarpus heterophyllus; assembly: GCA_025403435.1. Lineage (NCBI taxonomy): Eukaryota > Viridiplantae > Streptophyta > Magnoliopsida > Rosales > Moraceae > Artocarpus > Artocarpus heterophyllus. The sequence goes on along the minus strand of CM046344.1, from coordinate 11,866,188 downwards.
TTTAGCAGCTGTAAGGACATGTCTAATAATGCTATTTATCTAGTAACATATGTTGTTATTGAGTCTAAGTGATATGACTCTTTGATGCGGTTCTTGGATTTGTAGCATCAATATTTGATCTTGACCAACATAACCTAGATTTCAGAACGCTAGAAAGTCTAACTGGGGCTATGAAAACCCTCTTTGATGATGATGCACGATACATATTTTGTGTCTGACATCTTTACAACAATTTCAACACAAAGCACAAAGGATTACTCTTAAAGCAAATCTTTTGGGTTGCTGCACATGCAACTACAATTCGTAGGTAATTTTTTTTTATTGATAATTATTAAGCTTTTAATTTATTTATATCATATATTAAACTAACCAAAATTGTATAGCAGTTTTGAACAACAAATCACTAAGATGAAAGATCATAGCAAAGATGGAAGAAAGTATTTAGTCAAAATAGATCCCAAAGCTTAGAGCCATGCATACTTTAGTGAGTAAACCTAACATGATATGCTTGTAAACAATTGATGTGAATCCTTCAATACTGCAGTACTAGAGGCTTGTGACAAGCCTATCATCACCTTACATGAAATTATGAGAAGATATATCATGAAGTGATTTAGTCCAAGAGTTTATGTATTGGAAATAGAAAAAAAATCTAGTTAAAAGAAACATTTGGAAAATCGTTGAGGAAGACAAGTAGATTGTTGTTACTTGTAGACTAGATTATAATGGATATCTTTTGTTTTTTTTTTTTACGTATGTTTTACGTAGATATTGCTTATACTTGTTTTGTACATACATGTGAGTGTTTTAATCCCTTGTGGTAATGCTGGTTCGGTACCCTAATGAGTTTTAATTTGTAGTGGACTTGAGTACTAAAACATGTGCTTGCAGACGATGGATGCAAAGTGGAATTCCGTGTCTGTATCCTATTACATACATTCAAGATGGCCACAACATCGTGGACTGTGTGCATTTAATCATTTGAAAAGTTACTATGAGTGGATCTATGCACACCATGTTAGGTCAATTTATGGCCCAAAGCTGTGGATAAAAACTGATAATGCACATGTCCATGCACCAACATTCAAGAACTAAAATAGTCAACCTAAGAAAGCACGTCTCAAAGAGCCTAAAGATATCAAGTTATTGGAACCAACACCAAAAAGTTTAAGGAGGACCGGAAAGATTGTTAAATGCAACTCTTGTGAGCTTTTAGATCACAACAAGTTCACCCACAACAAATTTCAAAAGGAGGTTGGAACCTCAAGTAGACCACAGTCAAGACAACAGCCCCATCAAAAGTTTCCCCATAAGCAGGAGGGCACCAAGCAGTCATATTCAACCTATTTTGAAATGAATTAACTTAATTATTTATTAGAACTTTAATTGTACATATGATGACTATAACTGGCCGCTGGCCGCATCAGATAGCTAATGAGAAAGGTTTAACTAATATTTGGGTGTCATTGGAAATAGGACACGTAAGCCAACTAATAAACTATGAAATGGGAACGCTAAAGCTATGTTTAGGTGAGTTTCAAATCTCACTTATAACATGAAGAAAATGATTTTCAAATGCATTGAATATCTTTTATGTTTGCATGTTTTATGCATAAAGTTCTAAAGATCGAGTCAAGACTTGTAATGTATTTACAATTTTTATGTTTAAAGCATGTTTGCATTTTTTATGCATAATATTTTACAAGTACAAGTTATGATTTGTAATATATTTGTAATTATAAAGTTTAATGATTTAGACATTAAGTCATGTTATGCATAATGTTTACTAAGATTACAAGATTGGTAATCGAACCCTCAAGTTAATATAAAAAAGTGTAGTACCAACCTCCCGACTCAAGAAGAGTGTCATGCTAAAGATATGTTACGGTCTCGATGTTTGATGGTCAAGCGCGTTTGGTATATACACTTAGGCCTATAGTTCAAAAAAATTGGGAATGATGATAACAAAGTTCATAAATGAGCATAAACGAATTCATATGTTGTGACTTTGCTTGTATTCATTTTTATGATACGTTTATGAGATTTGTTTATGAAAAACAATTTAAGAAATATTTTATGCAAAATGTTTATGAAAAATGTTTACAAGAAAAGGTTTATGAAGAAAGTTTTATAAGAAAAGTTTAAAAGCAATATTTTACAGTGAATGTTTATAATGTTTTGTAAGATTATGTTTGAACTTATTGAGTGAAATCTCATTATAAGTTCTTTTATGCTGTAGGTAATACTATAGGAGACCAGTATGACTTGTTGAAGAGCTCAGTATCACGGAGAAACATATGCAATGGTTGGGCATGGATACCATTACGGCAGTTTTTCGCTGTGTCAAGAAAAAGTTTCATTGTTTGAAAAAAAAATTACTTAAAGAATTTTAAGAAAGTAAATGTTTTAAGAAATTTCTGAAAAGAGATGTTTTACAAAAATATTTTAAAAGATATATTTTTTGAAATGTATAAATGTTTATTAAGCCAGGTTTTGAACTATGTTTCAAGTTTAAGTTGCAACAGATATTGCAATAGTTTTCAAAGTATGTTTATAAAAAGAAGAAAAAAATTTACCCCAATATTTTTTTTCTTACTAACAAGTATGATTTAAGTTAACAAATTGATGTTTAAGCAAGTTAAGTGATAGTTCGAAAAGACAGGTCCTTACAATTAAAAAGTGGAAGAAGGCCATGAATGTGAGAAATCGATAGATAAGGATCTACATGATCTTGTGAGGTTAGAGGTTGTACGATTCAGAGTGCTAATCTACGATTCGAAGTCCCAATCTGAGCCAAGGATCGAGGCAAGGACGATGACGGCTTTCTTCACCCTTTCTTAACTAGTAATTTACAACCACGGCAGTTGTTGTAGCTCCAACAGATCGACATCCAATGATTGTTGGAATTTAGAGAGAGAAGGGGAAGAGAAAGAGAATCGTAGAGAGGAAAGAAAGAAAAAAAATGAGGGAAAACCAATGCGAGAAGGAGTGGGAAATAAACAAGGGAGTTTAAAATTTATGACAGGTCAAGATTTATAGAATATATTTCATAAGTGTAATAATTTGTGGCATAAAAAATTAGATAAGTTAAAATCTGGTATATTGTGTAACTCTCTCTATTTTTTGAGAATTTTCATAACTGCCATCTTTTAAGATTTACTTTTTATAAATGCTACATGTGTCTATTTGTGGTATAACTTAACAAGCAATATAAATAAAAGTATAGCATACACTTTTCTAAGTGTAGAATAAATAAATACAACTTTTAAAATTATAGCATAGTATGAAATTTTCACTTTTTTTTGAGCAACTTATAAGAATACACCCCAAAAGGAGCACTTTTTTAAGATTGTCCTCCTAAAAGGCTCTTTTCAAAACTGCCCCATTAATAAAAAAAAGTAGATTATTAAATGATTAAGTTATCCTTCCTCCATAAATGCAACCTACCAGGTTTCATCCTAAAACCCACTCGAACCCACCAAGTTTCATTGTGAAACTCATCAGGTTCTGACTCGAAACCCATCAAGTTCTATCATGGAACCCACTAGAACTCCCTTTTGTCACTAGAGCGGGGTGTTGGGTTGTAATTTACTAGGTTTCAACTTAGAACATACGAGATTCTAACATTTTTTAACAAAAAAGCATCAACCTCCTTCGATTACCCGTGCAGGTGTCGGATTATATCCTGCTAGATTCCAACTTGAAACCCATCAAATTCTAACATATTTTCTTTGAAACAATGAAATGCTAACTACCTCTAGTTACCAATACTGGTGTCGGGTTGTAATTTGTCAGGTTCTAACTTGAAACTTACCAGATTCTAACATATTTTTTAAAACTACTAGATTCCATCTTGGAACCCACCAGAACCTACCGTTTGGAACCCACCAAGTTCCAATACAGAAACTGATAGGTTTTGTCCCAAAACTTGCTGGAACATACTACAAAAAAAAAAAACACAAACAAAAACAAAAACCTTCCAAATCACAAGAAAAAGAACACAAATTACAGCAAAACTATCAATCAAAAACCATCACAACAACTGTAGAAATGAAAGTATTCAACCCACAAGATGCAAAGAATTCGAAAACAAAATTATAGATCTTGTCAAAGCAATGGACAAACTTGCGGCCAAAGAAGAGATCAATTCAAATTATCGGAGCACGCGATCTCCTCGCGATCCGATCGTCAGATCTTATGATGATCTGACGAGCATCGCTCCGAGAATCGAGAAGTTATGAAGCTAAACAACAATCCGTCGGACCTCACGAAGTCGCCAAAACATAGAGGCTTTAGATTAGGACACAGAAAAAAATCATATTTTCAAAAGAGAAAGAAGGAAAATCCCTAAACCAATTTAGAGAAATTAGTGATCAAACACCGAGAAAAAAGGGGAAAAATAAATGAAATTAATGAACAAAAACAAGAGAATACCTTATATATGGTCAAATCAAAAGCCCCAACCCTAAGTGAGAGAATTTGTTGGCAGATCAGAGGTTGTCGGAATGCAGAGGCATTAGATTAAAACACGGAAAAATTAGATTTTTGAAGAGAAAGAACGAAAATCTCCTAACCAACTTGGAGAAATTAGAGATCAAATACTGAGAAAACGAGAAAAAAATGAGTGAAATTAATAAACAAAAATAAGAGAATACCTTATGATGACATTGACATGGTTGAATCAAAAGCCTCAACCCTAAGTGAGACAAATTGTTGGTGGATTAGAGACCAAATAAGCTCATCTATAGAGACGGCGACAACTTCGACAGAGTCATAGCAAAAGATGAGGACAATGACAGAGACAAGGAATCGGGTTAAAAAGAGGAGAGAGACCAAAGGAGGTAGAGAGAAAGAGCAAGGGAAGCATCGAGACTGAGAGAAAGAGCAAGGGAAGTATCGAGACTGAGAGAAAGAGAGGAGAGAAAATGACGAAGAAGAGATGGGGATGAGCCATAAAAGAAAGAGACGTTGGCGGAGAGAGAAGGGTTATGGGGGCGACGATGGGCACTTTTAGATCCGCTTTTGATCATTGGTTGGAGAACACGAGAGAATTGGTGAAGAGAAGACGAGAGAGAGGGAAGGAGGAAGAGAGAGAGTTTTAGATCTGAGTTAGGGTATTTTTATTTTTAATTTGATTTAGTTTTGAACTAGAGACAAAAATATAAATTGATAAATTGAATTAAAAAACAAATAACAATAAAGGAATGGTTTTGAAAAGTAAGAAAGAAGAGGACATTTTTGAAAAAGAGTATCTATGAGTAGCATTCTATGTAGTTTTCTCTTCTTTTTTTTTTTAATTTTTAGTGAAGAGCTCAATTACAACACTCGTTTGGGCTCTCTAATATTGGGTCGGCCCCTAAATTTTAGCACTTTGGGTCCTAATGAGCTGCAAATTCTACTTCCCATTGGGCCTGGAATTCTAACACTCGTTTAGGCTTTCTGATATTCAGATCGTTTTCTGTCCACTGGAAAACTCGTACTGTCCATATTTTTCCCTTTCAAACTTCCACCATCTCTTTTACCTCTTAAAAAATAATTAAATCCCTCGAGAGGAAGTTAATTAAACACTTACAATAGCCTAAGCGAAATACTCTTTTTAAGCTCAGAATCCACCAATGAGTTTCATCCAACTCCTTTCCTTCTCAAAACTTCGCCAAAAAAAAAAAAAATTTGTCAACTTTGATGAAACAATGTTGAAAAAAAACTTATGGAACTAAGTAATATAAAGAATTTCCTACTTTTAAAGGAAATTTGAAGAGACGAGAGAATTTTGTTCGTAAAAAAATAGCAACTAATATTTTTTCATGAAAGATATTGTAGTATTGTTTTTAGTAGCGGTTGTTTTATATATCGTATTGACAATTGAAAAATTTTTTAAAAAGAAAAATTTTCATTTGACAGGCTTACTTCCTATAAAAGGACCCGTGAATGATAATTGAGAAAGCATTTGTTTCTTCCAAATATCCATAAAATGATTCTTTCGCTCTTCTATCTTCCAAATAATATTATGAGGCCTATTTCATAACTAGAAAGTGTACTAATTGATGGCTTCTTTTTTTTTTTTTTTTTAAATAGATGTCCTAATTTTGCTTAACTGAGAAAATGCTCCTAAAAACAAAATCGACTTCGTAAAAATTCTTGCTTAAATTTTTATAAGTTATTGATTACTTATTGATTAATTAATCATCAATTTACCAGTGTATGTCTAATATATCAGTTTTCAAAAGCGTCAACTTTTGAAAAAACAGACATTTTCTTTTTTATATAACAAAACTTAAACGACGAACATGCTTCAAAAAGGGTCGTTTTTGGGCATACCCAAAGTGTATCATGTCGGAATGTAAGCAGCATTCACGATGTTAGAAGAACCAGTTCAGGGGGAAAAAAGGGTGATGATTGGAAGATATTTAAACGGTATTACTGTAATTCAAATCTCATTAGAAGAGAAAAATATCAAATACACAGAACTTATTTTAATTTTTTTTATTTTTTTAAAAAAGAAGGGGGTCAATATAACAGTCATCAAAAGAAAAGAGAAACATCTCAAATAAGGTGACATCCCTCTAAAGTTTGTATCCCTACGAGAACCACCAACTTTGTTGGAATAAAAAGGGTTATTAGCACAGTTAATCCCCAAATTATGTGCATAAAAACACTTTGATCCAGATAAGAAAAAGACACTTTAGTTCCTCAACTTTTAATTTTGATTAACTTTCTTTTTTTATTTTTTCTCGTCATTTTTGATCTATGACCATAAAATTGAATATAGATTTCTGTAACTTTATAACAAAGATAATCATGTTCCCATCTTGTGATAACTTAAAATTTTACAAAAGTAGATAAATTACATGCAATGTCCTATTTACCATTATTAAAATCATTAAACACTATATAATATTTTGCACCTACTATAATTATTTACTTAAAATTTTTAACTATTATATGCGCTAAGGATGTAAAAATCTATATTAATATAAAAAATCGTTCGTTAGTCACAATGTCCAGGACCCAAATAATTAAAAACAAAATTTAAGATGTAAATTGTCACAGTGCTCATTGTCTCGGGACCCGATAACCCAGATAAAAAAGAAAATGCAAAGATCAAAAACAATAGAGCAAGACTAATTTGCAGGCTATAAAAGAGCAACCTCAACAAATCAAGTGAAAACCCAAAATTAAAAAATTGAAATACAAATAAGGCATGTAAAACCAAAAAGTAGGAGACCTCATTATGTAAATATAAAGCCTGGTGGGAAAAAATCCAAACAAAGAAAAAGAGTGCACGCATGAGTACTTCTAGCCGATGCTTCTCTTGAAAGAGATTGAGAGGGTATATAGGAAGCCAATTTGAACCAATAGTTTAAATTTAAAATACTATAAAAATTTAAATTTTATAATAAATAATATTGTACTTTTAAACTAAAATTTTTTGATTTGAACCAAGTTTCGAAAATTCACTGTGACAGACTCCGAAGCATAATAATTGAACAACAAAAACTTCATGAAAGAGAGCCAGAATCGGATTCACCAAAATTTGTTAACCGGAAAACCCAACATATGTCAATTATAACAAGAAGCAGGAGTTAATGCTACCAAGCAAAGTTCTGGAAATTGAAAGAAGCTAATTTGTTCCTGATTTACATATATGGGTCTTCTTTTTCCTTTTCTTTTTGCCATGTTATTTAATTAATTGATTTTGTGTTTGTTGAAAGTTTTGTGTTTATTGAAAGTTTTTATTTGAATAGAATTTCACATTTCCGATAATCTTAATATAAGCGCATGTTTAATTCACATCAAAAAGAAAGAGAGAGTAAGGAGTGGTTTTCTTTTCTTTTTAATAATATGTTTACTTACTAAATGACTAACGAGAGATTTGTGCGCCCTACACAATATAGAGAATAAGGAAAGGAAATATGAATACTTGAATACCCTTTATTATTGATTCCTAAATAAAAAGAATGAAACTTAAATTTACTAATATACTCTGGCTATAAGCAAAATAATATTTAATTATGTAAAAGGGATATTTTATATGTAAAATTACTATTTCTAGGTTTAGTAAACACTAAAAAAGGAAGGAATGATGTTTAGTCTCATTACTTTACTTTTCTTTCTAATTCTACTCTATTTTTCTTTGCATTCTTTTACGATTTGATAAATATTATGTAATGTATTTACTTAGTATAAATGGCTAAAAACTTCACTTTAGCATTGCAAGCATCAAGTATGAAAAGCTTGAAGGCTACTATTATACAAATTTGACATCTAAAAGGTTTTAGAGAGAGCTTTCATACAAGCGTTTAATACGAGCTCAGTACGTATCAGTTACAAGAATCTTTATTAGAGGCGAAGAGCAATTTAAAAGACCCAAAGATTTATTTCTTCTGAAGCTCCATTTTTTCTCCTATTACTTTAGAGTTAAATGCACATCAATTGAAAAGAGTACAAGAAATTCCTTATTGTTTCTTGATAAGAATTAATTGTTTAACTATTTTGTTGGTTATAATGTATCGATTTTGGCATTAGTACAATATTTTAAATTATATTAATATTCATTTTGAATGAATGAAAACTCCATCTTTATTTTGAAAAAAATTAATTTAGATGCACCCAAGTTGAGATACAGAATAGAGTAGTTAGCAAATAATAATAATAATAATAATAACAATAATAATAAATCAAAAGATGAAAAAAAAATCAGGTTATAGGATAGAGTGAGAATCAGTTATGTATGTGTTTTATTATATATGCAAAAGTGGTGAGTAGATTTAGCCAAAAAATAAAAATAAATATAAATATAAAAGGAATATATATAAGTGGGGATCATGGTCCTGCATGCATGGCATGCACGTTGTTGACAAATAGAACATGATTCTGTGAAGCTGATTCTCAACAAAATTTATTGTCGGTACCACTTGTAAATCGAACAGAGATGATCAACCAAGTCCATTCACGAAAACGAGAGTTCCACTGCCACTTCTCAGCTATCTCCAGGGATTTGATTATAACGATTAGAAGGAGAAAAATGCAATATTGGAGTATATATTGCGTACTTTTGGGGACCCTGAAATGTATAGATATATAGATAGATATGTATAATGAGGCAATTGTGATGTTTTGAATTATTGTGTAACTGAATTGAGCCCACTTTACTCCTTTGTCGGTGGCCAACTGCACATGCTATGTGCTTCATTTTCTGTCTCTAAGTCACTGTTCTGATGATTAAATATTGACCATGTTTCCTTCAAAAAGAAAAAAAAAATTGCCCATTTTATAATTAATTACTAAGCTGCAATTAAACAGATTTGTTATGACCATGCATGTTTCTTGTAGCACTGCGTTTGAAGACAAAGTATGTTTTAAATCTGAGATTGTGACTCTAAAGATTTTTTCACATTTGTTAAGTTAAGAGAGATTTCAATTGGAAAAAGTATAATGCTGGCAACAAATATCTTATTAGCAATATACTAATTGCAATTTCAACTTAATAAATTACGACAAAATCAATTAATTACAAGGGTAAGAAAAATGCTAGAGAAGATAATTGGCGGCATAAATTGTTTGAAGAAAAATAAAGGTAGTTTTGCCAGTCTTTTAAAATTCAAACTCTCTTATTGATACTGACCTTTTTAATTTGAATCCTCTAATATTTATTAATTTCAATTTTATGGCTTAGAGTTTTTGAATTTTTTTTCTTTTCTAAGATTATATTTGGCAGTTGGAGTTCATAGTCTTAACATACACAATATTTATTTGGTGATTAAATCATAAGTTAATATTTACCTAAAATTTATTTTTCGCTTAAATTATTTACTATCAAGTTTATACTTAATAAATACATTATTTACCTATATATTCGAGTTCATTTACTTGAAAACACTAATTACAAAGTTGTAGCTAGTAAATACATAATTTACCTAATATTCTATCCATTTAAATATTCGCATAATATATAAACTTGGTAGATACATTATCTATTTAATTTTTACCAAGTAAACATATTCTCCTAATATTTACTAGGTAAATACATTATTTACCTAAAACATTTGCAAATTTATATATATATATATATATATATATATATAATTGAAAGCCCTAACCCTTGAACTTTCTTTGAAACCCTAGAACTAATACTTACGCCAGCTTAAACATCTATTGGCCAGCCCAAAGATCTACCAATAGAGGAGTAGTTACTGAATAAGGAGACAACGGCCTAAGATGTTGTTGTCTTCGGTGCATTTGTGAAACCCTACCGGTAGATAGGTAGATGTTTGCTAGATTATTATGTATTTTTATAACAATGTTGAACGTCGTTGCTGTGCAACAACTTTCTAGTTCCATGTTGCTAAGGCAATGCAAATGAGCTTTCAAAGAGAGAGAAAATTGTGAAGGGTAAAGAAACTTAAGTCCCACATAATGAAACACAAACTTATAAGAACAATGGACTAACCCACTTTACAAGTTGACCTTTTAAGATAAAAGTCCAACTCCTTAGGAAATCCAAATTTCATTATGATATCAAAGTTCAACAAAGCTTAAACGAATAGGCCAATCCATCCAATACAAGATTAACAACTCAAAAGAAAGCACCATCTTACAAGGGCTTGTGAAGAGCAAAGACATTCGAGTACCACATCGTGAAATACCAACTTATAAGGACATTGGCCGTCCTATGAAATAGGTTGACCTTTTAAGATGAAATCTTAATTCCTTAGGATCTCAAAATTCTATTAGAAATGAGTTAGCTTTGGAATTTTGCTTTTATTTCTATAATTTTTATCATTTGCCAAAACTTTCAATCATTTATTATTAGTGCCCTAAAAAAAAATTATTTACCTCCATCTTCCTAGAAATATAACTTCTTAATTGATACTAGTAACCTAATAAGTTGGCTGGTTAGGCTATAAACTTTTGACTAAAGACATGAGAGATTCGAGTCTTCACCTAATATTTTGGTAACTGTGTTTGCTTACGAGCCTATCAATCAGCCCATGGTTAAAAGAAAAAACTTTTAGAGAAAATTATATACTATGTCATATTTTTAAAACTTGTGTTTATTTATGTCATATTTAGAAAAGTTTATACCATATTGTCATTCATGTTATACGTTAAATTGTGCCACAAATGAACATGTATAGCATTTATAAAAAGTAAATCTTTAAAGATTGCATTTATAAAAACTCCCCAACTTCTTAATTAATAGATACTTAGAGTGAGGATATCACTTTTAGAGAATCAATATTTGAATAAATTGTTTTTGTTAGGGTATATTTTTTCGAATTTGATTATTTTCATTTGGAATCATAGTACCGCAAGAACGGGCTCGTTTTGTGGACCCAAGCTAAGCTTAGGGAACTATCATGTTTGTGGTTTGGTAGGCCATACATAGTCAAATGGGCCTATTTATTTTGGTTCGATTCAATTATAAATCTGGCTTAGGAGGATTTTAAAATCAATCGAACAGAAATAAATAGGTAATTGAGGAAAAGAACCTTAAAGGCCTTCCCTTTTGCCTTAGCATAGCCCAAGGAAGCAAAAGCCAAACCTGAAACCTCTTTCATAGAAAAAATGTTGAGGAAAACCTAGCAATAGAGCACTCATTACGCCCTCTAAAGGCACACTTTCAAAGGAGCTCTATCTGCACCAAGATGACTTCTGCTCGAGTCGCAAGTTCACCGTTGGAGGTGTTATGCATGTGTCTCTATCATTTGTTCCCGCTGGAATTTTTGAAAGAACTCTGATGATGTGTCAGACATTTCAGTCTTGGAAAAAAATAGAGAAAGTTCATGCCAGAGGGAATGACATGCTTGTCAGATCTCCAAAAAATAAATACTTATACTAAGTCAAACCTCTTAAGAGCATCAGGCCTATAGGAGCTTTAGAATAGCTATAAATGTATGCCATTTCAGGCTAACCCTAGAATCAACTTCCAAAAGTGCCTGGCACTGCTTGCTCCAGAGGGAAACAGAGCTACCACGCAGTGTCAAAGCATAAGGGAACTAGCTCCAAAGCAAGTCTCCTACCGCCACTATAAGTACACCCTATCTTCCTCATTCAAGAACAATTGGAACAACATACATTAGGCCATCAGAGGGGCTTATACCCACAAATTTCACGCCATCTCCACTCCTAATAACTTTAGAAAAACATCATTTTCTTCTTCCAAGTTTGTGCTCTTTAGACTTAGAAGATTTTCTAGAAAAGTTCTTTGTCTTTGTTGCCAAAAATTAGGTCCTTCCTCCGACACCACTTCAGCCTCTTTGAATCTCACGAGATTGTACCGAAGCACTTAGAACATTTACCAAAGTCCATCACCACCCTTAAGAGTTTCTGGAGTTCAAGCCTCACCTCTTGACAATCTGAACCCATGTCACGCCCCGGAGTACGGGAGGTGACGTGGCGGAATATTTAGATTAATTAAAAGAGAATTTAATTAAAAATCGAGAGTTTGAGAATCAAATTAAATAAAAATTAAGAAGATTTTCCACCACATTTTATAAAAGAATTTATAAATATCAAGCAAATAATAATAATTAAATAAAACCGCGAATATGGGTTCCACAACCCACAACTTGTGCACACACATGGAGCTGACAATATCATAAATACAATTACAGTCCAAGTACAAATAAAGTTAAGTCTTACATGCCTTGATTAATAATACATAATATAAATAAATTCTCCTATTGCTCCTGAGTTCGGTCCGAAGAATCTTCTCCAAACCTAAATGGGAAACCACCTAGAAGGGGGAAATTTAAAACAATAAAACGTGAGCGAAAGGCTCAGTAGGACTATGTTTTATGAAATAGTTTTATACAAAGAAACATAACATTATCAGGAGTTATACAAAAAGGGAACTTGAATAAATAAATAAATAAATTGAGTAGAACCGTTCTGACACAGAACAGTCTACTCGTCAAATCAAAACACCAGTTTACTTTTACCTAGGCAAACCATGAAATCACCACCGTAGTGGCCCAGCTGGGTTTCGGGACCTGCCCCCAAGGTCGATCGCTACACGACCCGATCTCTGATATGGCATCATGCCCATGTGTTTATTATCATTATCATTCAAAACCCAATTACCGAGTGTTGTCAATTACATTTATTATGGAATTCATTTCAGATCACGGTACATTAAAATATAACCGATAAAACCATTTTCAAACAACCGTTGAAAACATTTTGATAAAAATCATTTTCAAAGCCAAATCATTTGAAAACCAGGCTATCAAAGGAATATGATAGAAGTCCTACCTCAATACTCGTGCCGGTGCTCCACACCGTAATCCCGGTCCGCTATACGTTAGCTCCACGGAACCACGAATGATCCTAGATACCAACTAAGTCAATCAATATCTAGTTTGAGACATTCTATGTTACTAAATCACTTTATGATGTCCTAGTGTGCCATTTGTACCTTTAAAATCATCCTATAAGGTTGGGATTTAAATCAGGGTTCAAAACAGTGAAAACGGGTAAAAATCACAAAATTTTCCATGCCTCAGTCGGCCTGCCGGACGCCCTGCAGTTCGGCCTGCCGAACATTTCCCCAGATTCGGCCTGCCGGTCGAAAGAACACCGGCCTGCCGATCATCACTCCGGCCTGCCGAACATGAACTTCGGCCTGCCGAACTGGGAAAACCCAAAAATCCCAGCCACGGGTTTCTCGATCCCCAAAATCCAAATCTTGTTTCTAACCTGTTTTTCTCAAATCCCAGGCATGAAAAACAACTATAATTGATAGAAAAACATTCTAGAACATGTTTGGAATCATTTAAACAACATTTAAACTCGAAATCCTCAAAAATCCGAAAATGAGAAAAAGAGGAGAAAAATGAAAAATCTTGAATTCAATCCGTTTTTCTTCAATCTAGGCTTAGATTCTAGTTGTTCTAAGCTCATTTAACACAAATCTACGGTTTTCTAAGCTAAAACAAACTTAGATTTCAAAAACACACAAAATTGAAAATTTTGTAAAAAGTTTAGAAATTTCGAATCTAACCTCGAATCGAAGCTTCAATCCGCGTTCTCGGTTGCCGAATCACGTCCCCGAGCTTCCTCCTTGCTGTTCCGAAGCTTGGATTCGAATGTGGTTTCAAAAATTTTTGAAAGAGATTGAGAGAGAGTGAGCTGCCGAGAGAGAGAGAGAGGAGAGAGAGAATGAAACCGGGAGAGTGAGGAGAGAGAGAGGAAGGAAGGAAATAAATAGAGAAAATCGGTGGGCGATTTTACTGTGCGAAAACCATGTGCCGCCCACGGTTTTGCAAAACGGAGTATTTTTAACATTTTACAAATTGTTGTGTTTTAAAACTCAAAACATCATTTTAAAACAATAAGAAATCATTTGAACACATCAATTTAACAAAACAACCAAAAATTCAAAAATCCAACCAAATAGTCTAATAAATGTTAAAACGCTAATTATGGCACACTAATTCATCATTTACATTACATTAACATTAAATAAATTTCGGGACGTTACAACCCAATGATGGAGGCAACCTATGTTCTCCTCCGGAGCATATTCTTTGAAAAATCCAAACAACTCTAGGACTTTGTATGTTAGCTCATTAATCCATGAAAATAGTCCAGATCTGTCGACAATGGCAGCTTTGCTTCTAGCCTTGACAGAGACAACTTTGTCTCTACTCTCCAAAACCATTCTTTTATCAACCATTGACTACTCTATTCACCATCACTGCTTACACTAGTACCTCCATTTCTACATTTTCGTGTTTTCTTGACTTTGTTGTAGGTTTTCTTGGTCGTTTGACCATAGAGCAAGCCCTAGGAACCACTTTCTTTAGTTTGTTCTAGACTTAACTATCCCGATCACCTGTTGAAGGTCCTACCAAAGTCACTACATACAGACTTATTTGTTGCTCCAACCATGTCATCATCAACGCCATCAAATCAAATGGCAACACGTGTACTGCCCCAATAAGTCCTACTTAGTGGATCTATTGGATCCCAACAAGTGGTAAGATGTTCAAGTGATTAGAAGCATCTATTAACACGAAAATTGGAATTGTCACTAGAAATCTTGGATAGAATTTAAACTAAAAATCATCAACCATTATGATTTGAATCTTGAGTTAGATTTTATGGTGTTTCAAACCTAAATTGAGTTGAATTTATCTACATATACCTTCAGCTATTGGCATGTCATTAATTACAGGTATTGTGATTCACATTTTTAAAGCTTTTAAGTGATAAAAAACCAAAGCATTTTAGGCTTATTTCCTTAACTCTTAGCCCATTGTTGATGTGCATTATCTGAACTAGACAGTGGTCAAGGAGCTGTTAAAGGTAGATAGAGCTTCAAGCATGTGGAGCACTGTAGGTAAGCATTCAAGCTTAGAGTAAGACGAGTGGTTTCAGAGACCAGAGAGGGCCACCATGGCCTCCCTAGATTTTTGTTCTTTTTTTTTTTCCTTTGATATAGCTTTTTGTTTTTTTTCTTTAATATAGTTTTTTTTAATAATAATAATAATAATAATAATAGAATAAAAACACAAATATTTAGCATAATCGAGTGTCCAGCACAATGCGTAGCATAGTGTCCTACATTATCAATAAATCTTATAGCTGTGCATCAAAGCTCTGATTTGCTGAGCTCCCTCCCGCTCTAAAATTTGAAGCTTGTTCTTAATTTTCTAGATCTTCGCTATTGTTTTTTTCTCATAAACTTAAATCTCATCTACAACACCGCCACCATCTTCAAATTTTAGTAAACCACCTTTAGATCTTACACTTTCGTTCTTTCTTTCTTTCTTTCTTTCTTGTTGATTATTTCTTTGTTTTTCATGGATTCAAAGTACCATCACCTGATAAAATACTTCTCATCACTTTCCAAGAAGGTTCTCAAGCAGAAATAAGTCTAGAGTAACTCGACTATGGGTTCTCATGCGTTTTGGAATCCTAAATGATGTGAGGATGCTGATCAAAGGAAAAATTCATTCGAGTGACTTCAATCAGAGGACCAACCTTTCATATATGAATACTAACCATAGTGCACTGAGAAGAGCTTGTGCCATTGACTTTAGATGTAACAAATGTAGGCGACAGACTTGTGAGGGTAAGTATCATTTGCCTGGATTTATGTCAGTAAATAGGAATGACAAAATCTATTTCTGTAAAGATGGATTTTCTAAAGAGGACTTGGATGACCTCTATGCTTCTCTTCAAAACCATCTAAGTAGATATGTCTAAGGTACATTTCTAATCTCTGGCTCAAATTCCATGCAAAAAGACAATACCTTAAGAATCTAGCATTTAAAGACCCTATTTGTTAGTTTGTAGATGGGGAGTAAATTCTTAATCCATAGATGCCGTTTGAGTGTTTCTACAAAAAAAAAAATATTTTGTGTTTTAAGTGCTTGTTATTGTCACAGTATGTGTTAAACAATAAATGTTTGTTTTTATTTTATCATTATAGTAGTTGTTATTATATCTATGTTTATTTTATTTAAAAAATATTACCTTGTCAGATGCATCATGTGTTTGTTCTTGTTGTTAGTTTGAAATTTTTAGATCCTAATTTACTTTTCTAGATTCGTGTTGTTTTTGTCAAAAAGGTTTACAGTATGTCATATGTCTTTTACTGACTTTTCTAGATTCGTATTGTTTTTGTCAAAAGGTTTACCGTATGTCATATGTCTTTTACTGACTTATTTAGATTCATGTTTATTTTATCAAAAAATGTATAGTTAAATGTGTCGGGTTTTGTTTGTTTGCATGTAAATTGTCAAAAATTGTATAAAGAGTCTCATTTGTCAAAAGTCGGTATGATTGCGTGTTTATTTTTCAATATTTAAACTAATTTGGTCTGACTTTTTCTAACATATACATCACCTACCTATCATAAGTCCCTAGTCCTTTTCCATTTCCATCTTCTTTAAGATCTCATTCGGGGTTCAAAGTTTAGGCGTAGCAGACTTAAGACAAAAAAAAAAAAAAAAGGAAAGAAAAGAGTCAGTTTATTTTAGAAACCAAACATGTCTTCCTCCCATTCGTCTTAGAAAATTGAAACCATTTATGTCTTTTGTAGTTCCAGTCCTAGTAAAGGTAGAGTCAACTTAGAAGCCACAGAACACTGACGATAAGTCTTGGCACGTAGGAAAATTAACTTGATTTATGGGGGAGGTAACTTAGGGTTAATGAGGAATGTAGCAATAACAACACATTTGAGGGGTAACCATGTCATAGGAGTTACCCCTCATCTTCTAAGGGGAACCTATATGGGGAAACCATAGGTAAGGAAGAGAGAGTTTTAGAAATCTCTAAGCATCTTGGAAATATGATCCATAACTCTGACACTTTCATTGTAATACCTGGTGATTTAGGCACCATTGAAGAGTTATATGTAGTTGCTAATAGGAGTCTGTTGGGCATTCACCCCAAACTCGTAGGTCTTTTGAATGTAAATGATTTTTATAATGGTCTTTTAAAGTTTTTAGATTACGCTGTAAAATAAAACTTCATTATAGAGTTGGGAAGACAAATCTTTGTTACTGCTTCAACAGCTAAAGACTTGCTTGCCAAAATGCAAGTCATTCATCCGGAGTCCAACAATGCAACATCCAAGCTTGATTGGAAGAAAGAAAGTAGGAAGTGACCATTGATTTGAACCTCCACCTGTAATCTTTTGGTTTTACCCATAGTATGGTCGTCTGTATTTCTTGTGTCTTGAATAACCAGTCTCTTCTACATGTTGCATTTTTTTGTGACATGCTATTGTTAAAACTTTTAGATTTATTGACTCTAGTGTCGGGATGGCTGATATTACAGAATAACTAGTACTCTCGAAACATATTTCATTTTAGGTCTAATTTTTTCTTAATCGATGCTTTTGTAATCTTCATGCATACATGGTTAGGATAGCTGATTATATGGGGTATTTTGTATTCTCAAAACGTATACATATTATGTCTGTAAACTCTCTATATAGTAATTTAATGTACGTTTTTAATATAAATACTTGTGCTATTTATTATTATTATTATTATTATTATTATTATGTAATATAACATTCTTAATATAATTATAAACTACGGTTCAAAAGCAATAAAGGACTAAAAAATGACATGATTAACATGCGCACTTCTTTGATATACATTAAAATAATCTTGATTAAAAAACAACCCCTGACTCAAAATCCTAGCTTTATCAATGAGTGGTTTGAACGTGAGCTGCTAACTTGGAGTGAGGTTGTGCGTCCAAAGGCGAGTCATTGAGGAGCGAGATGTCATGGATTCATTTCGGTGGAATTTCAATAATAGACTTATAATTCCAGGATGTATAGTGAAATTCATTTTAAATAATTCATTTTGGTGGTTTTTTCCCTAAGTGTGGTGTTTTACAAAGTCCAAAATTTTTTTCCCTTTTGGTTGGGGCTTACAACATTCATGGCTTTTTCATTGAAGATTTTGGCCACGTTAAATACCCATGTTGATTGTGTTCATATTTTGTTATGGTTATTTACTTTCTGTTTTAATTTATTTGTGGTTACAAGCTAATCAATTCTGTTTTAATTTATTTGTGGTTACAAGCTAATCATAGTTATTTTAGTGTGTCTGTCATGACATCAACAATATATCTGTTTGTCAGCTCTTACAGTTTTTATTTAAAAATGTAACTCCGTTTAAAAAAAATGCGGATGAATAATTAGATTTAAAACTAAAAGTGATCGCAGTCTAATTCACCCTAATTATCGACATGTCTTATATCACATGCCCAAGTATAATTTAGGAAAGCCAAAGCTCAAAATGCTCTCAAGTCTCAACTGCATCGCCCAAAAGCGGCCAAAACATGGTGTTGATGGCGCTGAGAGAGAGAGAGAGAGCACATGCAGACGTGAGAGACGCCATGTGGGCATAACCCGTTCACAAAGTGACATCTCCTATAACTTGTTTTTTGGTTCACAAAATAGAAACCGCACGACACGACCTCGACAACGCGGCTTTTCTCACGTAAGCCTTTGAAACAACGCGTCGATATTCCATCATTGACATTTCACACACCGTCTTTTGTCCTTTTTCCTTTTCCCAACTGGCCCCCTTAAACCCATGTGCCTCGCCTTCAATTCTTCTTCTTAGTTGTTTTTTTTATATATATATATATATATATATATGTTCTCTCCAATTGACTTCTCGTATATAGAATTATTTTCTAGTTTTTCTTCTTTTTTATATGTTATTTTACTTGATTAGTTTCTGTCCTACCCATCTTTTAGACTTGCTGTTTTAATAATTCTAAAAAGTTTTCATTCACATTGCATGTAACGTATTAAGTATACATAGAAACCATACAATGTAAAATGCCACATTTTACGAAAATGGAGAATTATTTAAAATTGCATAATTGGACTGGTTGGTCAAAATTATCAGCTATTGATTATCCATATATGTATATATACAAATATATATCCATATGGGGACTATGCAAAGACTTATTAATTTACTTGAAACTGGTGAAGGGAAGTAAAAAACAAGGGATGTTTGTCATGCACATATGTCTTCTTATATTAATTTTTTTTAATTAAAGGAAACTTATCCAGGGTCGGTGTTTAATTTAGCTATTTTTTTCCCTCTATTTTAATTAATTAATTACAAAATCTTAATTAAGAGGGTGTTTGGCAGTGGTAGGAACCACTCAGTTCCCACTACAATTCAGTTATGAACAGTGTAAAGCTCTCACATGCTACAGTAACAATAAAAAAATATGCTACAGTGTAAAACTCTCACATGCTACAGTAAAAGTGATTCTCACCATTGGTTCCCACCACCTTTCCAAACACCCTATAAATTCCAAAAGGGCAGGCCAAGTCACCATCATCTAGCCTAGCTATTTCGTCTCTCCCTTGAAAGCTAAACGTTTTGTCAATTTCGTTGTGCAAAATATAGCTCATCAATAATCACAAACAAACACGAGTTTACATATTTTTGCAGATTGCTTGAGACCTAGATGTAGACGGCATTGTGATTATCATGAATTGATTTGGGGCCCACTCCACTTGCACTGGTTAATTGCAGCCGACGGTGGAGCTTGTCACCAACCTAGTTTAATTTATGCTAATTGTTCAATTTTGCATTCATCATCATTAAAGTAACAAATTAAGTGATACGACTTTGAAGTGGCAATGCAATCAATTAATTCGGAAAACTCATGATTTATCATTACGTAATAACAATGAATTAATTGATTGTGACTCCTGATCCAACGTTTATATATAACTTGTATTAAATAATTAGGTCATTAAATTTTTTACGTGTGATTATTTTGTAGAGAGAACCGTAAAAATGAGCCCTAGCTAGCTATTAATTTGTAACATCTCTATGAAAAATTATATTAGTTTTCTTTTTTTTTTTTTGGAATTCATGACATGCCATACGGTCTTTTTTGTTTTTTTTATTTTGATTTTCTAAAATTGCTTCTTTTGTTTAATGTCGTTTGTGGTGGGCGCTTCAATTGATAATGTAAGAATGAAATAAAAATTGCTTCTCCTAAAAAAAATGTGGGTGTATAATATACGAACAGCTCAACGGTCATAGTTGAAATGGATCCAAATATCATTTATAAGATTTGGAACATTCCCATAAGAGTTAAGACAACAAACCAAACTTGCATTTCTCATTACACATAACGCCAAAAAAAAAAAAAAAAAAAAGCCCCACAACTAACGTCCTGAAATTCAAACTTTGCTTCATCAAATTAACTTTTGCTAATTTTGGATTTGTCTACCGACAGTAAACCATAGCACTTCTCAAATTCCTTTTTGGCCTTTCGTCTTCCCACATGATTTCTTCCCTTATCTGCTCATAATTTTCTTTGTCTATCTGAACATGAAAAGACAGGAGAAATTAAGGTGGGCATTAAATGGCAAAAGTTATTATTATTGTTACAGTTTTCTTTTACGGCCACCATTTTATCCCTTCGTGGTGGAGGGAATAGAAGATATAGCTTTTCTATGAAATTCAAGGGTGGAATGAGAGTCCACTAATAGAAAGACGTTAAATTAAGTCAAATTGTTACAACTGTTGAAAAATTAATTTTCTTATCAACGTGGTAAAAGAAATTTATTCCCAAGTGCATGAACTTTTTCCAGATTTTAGGTTCTAATATTGAGTTATGTTTCTGTTAATAAAGCAGTTGTCACACTCTCTAATCTCTTCTTATTTTTTATTTTTATTTTTATTTTTTATTTTTTTGGGGAAGAAAAGCTTCCATGAACCCTTTTATCCATACTGGTTTTTAATTCTCGTTTTTAATTCTATTTAAGTAGTTTCAATTCATATATTATTAACAGTCAAACTTAATTATATATATTTAGTTATAAGCGAAGAATAAAGTCAGAACCAGACACACACACACGATATGTGTGTGCAAGTGTGTGTCGGTGGGGCGGATTATTTAATTTTGTTAGTATCTAAATGAGACATAAGCATGTGTGTTTTTGCATTGATCATGAAGAAGCAGAAGTGGAATACTAGTTGCATGTGTAATGAACTTGATATTATCACATCGAATTAAAATGGTTGCTCTAAGTTGGAAGCACGACTAGACAATTAGCCTAACCTCATGTATAACTTGATTGGTGTACTAGCCGGTATGTATGCATAATATTTTATAAGAAAATTACATGCCACACTTTTACGGCGTTATTTTTTAATGCCACAACTATTTTTTTCTTTTTGTTTCCCGTAATTTACCACTTTCTTTCTCTTCTCTCCCATCCAAATTTCTCTCTCCCCTCTCACTATGTCTCTCTCTGCCTTTTTCTTCTTCGTCTCTCTCTGTCTCTCTGTCTCTCCTCTGTAAGTGATGACGACCTTCATTGGAGATGGAGCCTCGCCGCTAGACGTTGAGCCTTGCCAATCTCTCTCTCAACGAATCAATCTGGAGCAGCTCGTACGCGATGAAGAAGTTCGCAGTGTAGTTGGAGGATTTTGCAACATCACCGGGGAAATCTGGTTCGGATCTGCCACTCACTCTCTCTCTGTCCTCCTTCTTCTTGTTCGTTTGTCTCTCACTCTGCAGCACAAGATCCGCTATGACCAAAAACCAACAAAGCTGTTTAGATCTGTGACGAAGCTTTGGGGAAGCTCGACCTTGGAGTTGCAGATCGAAGTCACCAATCGGAGATTTGTAGATCCAGTTATGGACTTCCTTTATTTGTGTTTCTTAGATTGAACTCCTCTGGTTTTGTTTTTTTGTTTTTTTTGTTTTGTTTTTTTTTTGTTTTTTTTTTGTTTTTTTTTGCAGTTTTGTTGTTAGGGGCATTTTGAAAAATAATTTTAAGAAAATTATATTTTAGATAAATGTATTTTTTTGTAGTTGTTTGACGTAAAAAAATTTGATTTTTGGGTATGAAAATTGTTTCAGTTTTTTTTCTTTTCACTCTGTTGAGCTTTCTCTACTCGTTACAGTTATTTTCGTTTTTATTCTAAAAAAAACTGGGACAGTTTATCTGTTTAAAAAAACATGTTTTTTGTACAAAAAAAAAAGTCATTTTCTTAATTAAGAATTTTTTTTTTGTCATTTTGTCAAATTCTTCCTTTGTTGTTATTGTGGTGATTTTTTTAGATCGTAAGTATTTTTTTTTTTTCCACTGGCGATGTCGTTGATGCCGAAGACAAGCCGATATCGGCAAAAAGAGAGAGATGAGAGGAAAAAAAACAAATAAAATGTTTGGGACATTTTAAACATCCGAAGGGACATTTCAAAATATCACATAGGGACATAGGGAACTAATAATTTATTTTGTGGTATAAGAATTTTTTATATTTTATAACATAGATAAAAATTGAGTCTAAAATGTGATATTTATTTAAATTCTCCATAATTTTAAGGTTAGAATTGGAGGATTTGAGCTTTATATCTCAAGTTAGAGTCAAGGTGAATTTACTGTTAAATTATACCTACAATTACAATTAATTTTTGATTAACTATTTATATGTGAGTTTTAAAACAATGTAAATAAATAAATAAATATATATATATTTTAGGATTTGAAATTTACAATTTTGATACATTGTATTTTAAGAAAACATAACATCGGTACCTATTGTTTAGAAAATATCAAAATAGTATCCTATAGTTTTTAAAAATGTGATTTTGTTACTTTTAGTTCGTGTTTTAAAGGTAAAATTTTCTTGTTAATTTTTTTATTAATGAATCTCAATTTGTAATACTATAATAGAAAATCAAAATAAAAGATTAAACAAAACTCATCAAACATAAGTATATACATCGACTTATTCATTTTTTTTTTGTCATTATTTGTATTTTTTTTATGCTTTTCACAAAGTAATTTTGGGTTCATTAATAAAAGAGTACATTGAAAATTTCACATCATAAAACACAGACTCAAGGTACCAAAATGATATTTTTTTTAAAAACTATAGGATATCGTTTTGATATTTCCTAAATAGCAAGTTACCTGATGTTTCTCTAAAACCTGGGGTGCTAATGATAGTATTCCTTTTGAAAAATGCTAGGTATACATAGTTTCATTTTCTCTATAAAAGAAAAAACTAAGATTTGAAAGAAATGTCAATAGTATAAGTTGATTTTATTATCATTGAATTTACTTTTATGGGTCTTGTTCATGATCAAAACTCGTTAAATAATATGAACTCTTCCTATTGTAATTGATAACACACGTAAGAACAACAAAAAATAAAGCATAAATTACAAGAGTAGATGATACAAGTTGTGCTGATTCACTCTTTATGTAAAAACAATGTTGGGGTTTTCACTATAAGAGAAAAAGTACTCAAAGCTCTTTAGAATGCAAATTCCAATTAAGATTTTATAAGGGATAGGAAAACCCATTTTTATCCTTTCAAAGTAAAAGGTACAATTTAAATAAATAATATTGATTACATTCCTAATTCATAAACTTATCCTTGACTTAGCTAATTTAAGAGATAAATCTTATCTTCAACTTTGAATTTAAAGAAATAAAATATCTGGATTATTTCTCCGTGATTTTATAGTTTTACTCTTCATATCATCCTATCAAGCCATGTGTTAGACGTGTTGTGTAAGCCTAACTCATCTAAGATTTGTATCGCGCTAGGCTCAATCCTTCTATAACTCATTTATCATAGGTGGTGTCTTTAAGATGTGTTTGGTTGGAGGAAAAGGAAGGAAAAGGAGTATACTTGGGCCCAAGTAATTTTTTTGATTCAAGGAATAATCATTCCAAAGAAAAATAGTTTTTTCCCCTCAATTTGATAAAGTTGTCATTCCTTGTGAAAATGGGAAGAATAAAAATTTACATGTATTTTCCTTTGTTTAGTGTTGCCATTCTTCTTCTTTTTGGAACACCACCACCTCCTCTACCTCCTTCTGCCCTATCGCTACTTCTTCGATGACTCACTCCAAAAGTCATCGTCTAATCACCATTGTTGCCATATGCTGACGGCCTAATTTAGAAAGCCTAAGTTACCCTCTCCTTGTCAAATCTACCTAGCCCACAGCCTTTTTTCTTCAAAACAAACTCTAGCACAACAATGAAGATGCTCCACGTTGAACTCGGACGACAACCATATTTTTCTATGCCTTAAACCCTAACGACCATGATCTTGTGTGCGTCTAACTTTTGGCGACAATAATATTCTTGGCAAGGATATGGTGCACATAGAAGATGGTGGCAAGAAGATGACCTATTCTTGGAGGGTTGGCTATGTTCTTTTTGTTTTAGTTTTCTCTAACCTTTTGCAAGTTTTACAAATAATTTATCCTAAAAAAATCTGTTATATAATTAGTTGAACATAAAATTTTTTAAGATAATAATATATTAAGGATAGCAATAGTTTTGTTAAAATAAAATAGCAACTTTACATTAGTATATGTAAAATGTTAACTAAATAAATAAATAATTTTTTTTCATCATATTTCATTGTCATTATTAGCCTTGTTACTATTACTATTTCAACATTGCAACCAAATGCAATTACTTAACGTGCTTAGACCATCTCTAATGTGAAGGCAAATGCTAATGTTATGTTTGCCATAAAAAAAATATGAGAACATATTTGATATGTTATTTGATTTTGTGCTGTAATGCATAATGCTATTTGAAGTGTTATATTTACATTTTGTCATAATTATTATACATTGAAACTTATAAAAGTAAACTTTTAATATTAAATCTTATTCATCCTTGTAGGGTTACAACATCACTACTATCAAAGCAATAGATCCCACTCTAAAAAGTACACTATATACTAGATTGGGACTCACAGTTTTATTAGTAGTATGTTTAACTACATGGGGATAAAAAAGAATGTTTCTTAAAATAATTAAAAAGTGAGAAGATTGCAGTTATTAAAGCCAAAAAGTTAATCTATCAACCAACAATAGTCAAATGTCAAATTTGCTCTATGCTAAACTTTGTGGCAATTTGTGACAAAGTTTAGCATATAACAAATTTAGCATTAAAAATGACATTGTATTAGAGAGTGTTTTTTTACATTCATCTGCCGGATTTGCTATTTGTGATACCCGAGGATTTCTAGTGCATTATGTATGCAATAATTAAAGATTACGTTAAGCAATTTATGAATAATTTTATGAGCTAAAATTTTATGCTAAAAAATTTAATAAGAATTTAATGAGTAATTTTGGTGTCACAATGATTATTGTTTAAATCCGATTTTCATGAAAAATTCCACAAAAGTGAAAATAAGATTTTCAAGGTTAAAAGGATTTTAAAATGATGGCGTAGTCTTAAACTAGGAAGGAATGATATGAAAATAAGCTAAAAAACCATATTGTTACAGAATGCGTTGCAATAAATTTTAAGACAGAAATACAGTTTAAGGAAAAAATACTATACTAAAATATGAAAATTATGCAGTATAAAGATTAAGAGACACAAAAATTATGTAGTATGATAATAATACAACATAAAGATTACACTGATAAAGGTATACAAAATAAGAATTATACTGATAAAGTTAAGCTATATAGCAAATATGTTACGTAAAGGTAAGCAGTATGAAAATTATACTACATAAAGTAATACAATATAGAAATTAGACTATGTAAAGCTAAGTAGTATAGGAATTATGTTGTATAGATGATGTGGAAGTTTGTGGACCATGAAACACAATATGAAAAAGAATGCTGGCGGTATAAAAAATGTACCGACAAAATAAGAAAAATATTGTTAGTATATATTTGGACTGTTAAAAAGCTTATGTAGGACCCACTTTGGTGCCAACTTGAAGGTGGGAAAAAAGCCATCTCACTCCCTAAGTGCACTGGTTTTACTCAAGTGGAAAGAAGAAATTTTGTTTCCATCATTTTTCATGCAAAATAAGAAAAAAAAAAAGTCCATTTCTTCCTCTTAAAAATTCGACTCTCCTCTAGGCAATTCTCTCTCAAAGTTTGATGAATCTAAGCATCCAAATCATGTCTAGAAGCAAGTTCAAGAGTCTAAAAGCAAGATTGAGGAATTTTTGAGGTAAAACCTAAGGCTTTTCTCTTTGAATATTAGTGTTTTTCTTGAAGTTTTGAGTAGGGTTTGATGGGAGTTTTTGCTATGGTCATGTCAAGAAAGTTTAGGCAAGATCAAGCACTCTAGTGGAGGATTAAAGAGCTAGGGAGAACCTAGGCAAATTCTAAAACCTAGCTTACGAAATTTATGTTCTAAAGTGCATATCAAGTCATGTAATAATGTTTATGGATTATGGCATGTTAAATATATATTATGGTATGATTATTTAGGGTCTTGAATGCCTATAATATATTCAAGAAGGTTAAAGTGGGATTAAACTTTACCAAAACAAGTTATGCAACAATTATGTCATAAAAGTGCTTAAAGGGCATATTTGAATGATTTAAATGTTTAAGGCCTTTATAGGCTAAATTATTTTCTAAGCTCAACATGAGATTTATTGAAAATTTCAATTTGGAAAACTTTGGTGAAGAAATTCTACTTAAATTCTGACCGAAACAAGTCGAAACAAGTTGATTTTGATTTTTCCATTCCAAGAATGCCATTAAGATGAATGATTTTAAGGAAATTTAAAATACAAAAGTTGTAGATCTCATTGAAATGGTTAGGAAATGTGGATGGTTCATGAAAATTCTACACCAATTTTAAGTTATGAATTTTACGAGACTTTATGCACAAAATTTTGTAAAAAAAGAAAATGATGTGAAATAGTTTTAATTAGGCTAAGGAGTTTAAGGAAGTTCTAATCCTTGAGAAAAACTAGATGTTTTAGTATAAAGCAATAATTTTTGGTTCTATGGACAAAAATGTCAAGATTTTTATATTTCAAATTAAAACCATAAAACTATATAAAATTGGATTTTCACTAAGAAAATGTTAGTATCCTGCACTGCTATAGGCAGTGAGGAACCACCGATTTCCAAGTTTGAAAGGATTAAGAGTTTTTATCAAGTAAAGAATGAGAGAAAATCGTTAAGGGTAAAAACGTTAAGATTTTTGCATCACAGGTCAAAAGTGTAAAGTTTTTATAAATTAGATTTTATCAAAAAGAAAACTGATGTTTTATTTTCTGTAATGTTATGGGGAGTAAAGAAATCTAGGTTGTGGTTTAAAATGGGTTCTGAAAGTTTTCTAAGACCTGTGATACACTCGAATTAAAAAAAAATGGACATTTTATCAAAAGTGTAACGTTTTCTAAAACGTTAAAAGCAAAATGGACATTTTTCATTAAAAAAAATGCCAAAACGAACTTGATACACTCGAATTAGAAAAATGCCTCCTAGCGTGAATTTTTTTGTACCCGTAAGCATCAAGATGGTAAAGTAAAACAAGAGGTTTAGTAAAGTTACAAGGCTTATGAAAAACCCGTTAATAGTAAAATTGTCATTTTTAAGAGAACGTCTAAAACGAAGCCGAACACTTTGAATTAGCAAGACGCCATTAGAAGGAAAATGTTTCGTATCGCATTAAGTAACAAAACCGTCTAGTAAAACGAGGAATTTGATCAAGCAACGTACAAGTTAAGTAATGGAGTAATGAACCGATAAGAACGAAGTTAAGTAAAAGGAATGAAAGATTAAAGTTTAAGTTTCGTTATTGATCGAGTAAGTCGATAATGAGAAAAAATAGCTAATAGTCAGGTGTCATTTGAAACTGGACATAGAAGCCGACTAATAAAAGGAAAATGAATGAACATTAATGCTAGAGCTAAATCCAAGTAAGTCTTAAACTTCACCTATGGCATGAAGAAAATGATTTTCAAATGTTTTATATATGTTTGCAAATGTGTTTGCAAATGATATGCGAATTGTTTTTGAAGTATGTTTACATATGATATACATCATGTTTTTAAAGTTCAAGTCATGATTTGCAATGTATTTGCAATTGCCATGTTTAATGTTATAATGCTAAGGTATAGCACATGATACATTTAGCAATTGATATACTTACAACAAATACAAGAAGGTAAATCCAATATGTTAATTAAGTGCCGTACCAGCCTTGTTAATGTGAGGTATGCAGTTATGTTAAAATTATGACCTCGTTGTTTGATGGTCCTATGTCTTCTATAAGATAAACATTATACTGTTAAAGTAACGATCTCATGATCGATGATGTTGGTATGAGCATTAAAGCCTGCAAGATAAAATAAGATAAGAATGATGATTAAAAGTTTAAGTATGTTATGAATAATCATAAAAAATTCATAAATAGAAGTTCATAAATAGAATCATACATTATGATCTTGCTTACATTCCTTTCCATGAAATGTTTATAAGACATGTCTATGAAAAACATTTTGGGAAATGTTTTATGAGAAATGTTCATGAAAAACATTTTATTAAACATGTTTAAAAGAAAAGGTTCATGAAGAATGATTTATGATAAAAGTTTAAAGGTAATGATTTGCGATAAATGTTTTTAATATTTTGTGAGATTATGTTTGAACTTACTGAGCAAAAGTTCATTACAAATTCCTTAATACTGCATGTAATCCTATGGGAGACCCGTATGACTAGTTGAAAAGCTCGGTGTCGCGGAGAGACAGATACGAAGGTTAGGTATGGATACCACTACAAAAAGTTTCCGCTACTTAAAGAAAAAGTTTTTCACTAATTGAAATAGCGTTTTTAAAGTTTTAAGAAAGAAAATGTTTAAAAATATAAGAAATGTGTTACAAAAAACATTTTAAAAGATATATTTTACGAAATGTTTTAAATAGTCATAAAGTTAAGTTTTAAGTTATGTTTTAAGTCTATGTTGCAATAGATGTTGCAACCAAATCAAGTTTATTTTAATAAAAAAGAAAAAAAATTTACCCAATATTAAGTAAGAATTAAGTTAAGATAATAATGTTTAAAAAAGTTACGTAATGGTCTGAAAAAAGCAGGACGTCACACTATTGGTATATTAATTTAGCATTGCATTGAAGATGCTTTTATGTCTTGTAGTATTATGTCATGGTAATATTATCACGCCCTTGACAGACCCGTGTACTCCTTTTCAAAAAAAAATAGCAAATAATAAAAATGTATTATTGGACACAAGAATTAAATATATAGGCTATAGAGTAATGTAGTTTGAGCTATAAATTGTAGTTCAAACTAAATTTGCTCTCAAATTTTACTAGAGAAGACATTATAACAATTTTAAATTGAGCCGCAATCAAATAATTTGTAGTTCAAATTAAATTTTCCAAACAGCCTATTAATTAACAAAAATAATGTACAATATATTCAACGTAAAAATATATGATGAAAAACCTTATCGAACCAAAAACTAGTGGATAAAGTTTATATATGGAAAGTGAGTCTACGTCTAAGTCTCATAAAAAATGTGTAGTACTAGAATAGTAAGGGTTAATTACATAATTACTTCATAGTTTAAAATTATTTTTAAATTATCCCTCAATTTTAAAAAACTACAAAAATATCATTTGAATTTAAAAAACTTGCTTTAATTTGTCTCTCACAGACTTACTTGACAAAAAGAACAAGAAAAAATATATATAAAGATGCCTATAATTAGACTAAATTTCTTTTTTAAATATATTTTGTCTTGAGAAAAATCTATAAAAATATATATTACCATTCTAAAAAAAACATAAAACTCAAGATTTTTATTGAAATATTACGTTTTGTTTTAAGGATTTTTTATTTTTTAAAATCATAGATTATTTTTCATAAAACTGTTTAAGAATGCTTATGTCGTTTAACCTAATTTTTTCTATTCAAATAGATAAAATTGAAATAAATTTGTCAAATTCCAAAGGTACTTTTGTAGTTTATTATAATAGAGTGAAAAATTTAGAAATAATTAAAATTAAGATATATAATTATGTAGTTAACCAGAAACAATAAACTCAAATAGTATTTCTTGGACAAGATTCTCCCAAAGTGTCCATAAAACTAATAGGGTGCTTGGCATAGTGGTAGAAACCATTGGTTACTATAGCGTGTAAGAGCTTTATAATGCAACAATTTTTTTCTTTTTACTGTAGTATGTGAGAGCTGTACACTATTTATAATTTAGTTAATAGTGTAAACCGCCCTATGCCAAACAACCTTTGACTAATTCAAATGTAACTAACAAAATTTAAAGTACTATTACTTACTAATTACTTGATCAAGAAAAACTTGAGACTTGAGAAGTAAGAGAATGTAGAGAACAAAAGAGAGAAAGTTATTGGGATTTGAGTTATTGTTAATCACAGAACTACCGAATGAGTACTAGGATTTCTCTTCACTAATGATGTTCAAGCTGTAGAAAAGTCAGTGCTGAATTATTCATTATTGACCATGTGAATTAAAGGAATATTTATTACTAGTAGTGCACCTTTTCCCAAATATCTCTTAGGATTTAGGTAAAGGATCATTATTTTCCCCTCTCTATCTTAGAAGACCATGACCAAATAATTTTCTTAGTCCGGGAAAAACCTAATTTAGTTAGAGAATTCTGCGTTAATATGAAAAAGAAAAAAAAAATCCTTCAAAAAAGAATGTAGTTCTAGACCATTAATTTATAATCACATATATTAGATTGATTAATAAAAGTATAACAACTTAGCTGAATTTAATAATAATACTAGTTTTAAGAAAATTACATGTTATATAGCAATTTTAAAAGTTGTGTTTATTCATTTCATACTTAAAAAAAATTATGTCACACTATCATTTATATTATATATTAAGTTATAGCATATATAAACATATATTACATTTATTAAAAAAATAATTTTAAAGAAAATTCTTCTAATATCTTAAAATTTCATAATAATATGATGGTTTAGAAGTCATTATCTATGGGTAGTTCTTTTTCCCTTACTTTTGAGAAATTTCTCCAATTTATTTTAATAATTGGTGACGCCATTAAATGGACATTGCTTCCCTCATTCGTTTGTTTTGCCGAAATCCGGTACGAACCGACAAAGCACGAGGGAAAACTAACTTCAATGAATAAGAAAGCTGTATAATTTTCCACCACCACACAAAGAATAATCAAGATTATTATAAAAAAAAATGGAAAAGTATGGTATATACTTCAAACCTTTAAATCATTAGTTGTAGCCAAACGTAGCCATTGGATAACAATTGACAATCCATAGATCTAAATTATAAAGGCAAAGCTTTATTTCAAGTATTGATAGTTATCGATGAAACGTGACTCCAATGTCAGCATCATTAGGGCAGTTGTTATTATAGATTGAAAATGAATTATGGTGTGTTGTTTAGTCTTTTGGGTTCATTTTTGGCTATCTAGTTGGCTTTATTAGAACTTAAGAGGGTCATTAAAAAGGAAAAGCTAGTCTAACATCAAAGGAAGATGAAATATATATATATATATATATATTCTCTGTTATCATTAAAAAGCGATGTGGTGGGGACGTGCTCAAATTCTATCTCTGCAATTTGGTTTGATATATATATATATATATATATATATATATATATATTTATCAAGTACACCTTGTATTAAACCACCAAAAAAAAGGTACACTATGTATTATTATTTTTTCTTTTTTGAAAATGTGCCCTTGTTGTTTCTTTTCAATAGCGAGGAGATTTGAATGCCCTTGTAAGTTGAGGCTTAAAAATTAAGATCTATTTTTTTATGTGGTACATGCAATATAATTATAGTGTCTAATTCGAAAGATGCATCTTGAAAAAAAAGAAGAAAGAAATTCAAGTAATAAAACCTTCATCACAGTTATACTTTTAATTTTCTTTTGTAGGTTTTTGCTGGGTCTTACTTTTAAGTATGCAATCTCGTTCATGATCCATGTCAAGTGGTTTCATTAATGATAATTATACATCATGGAGCACCTTTGTCTACTTTTCTCTTGAAACTCTCAAATTATTTGTTAGGTAGCTAGAGATATAAGGGTTTCTTAGGCCTGTTTGGTTCGAATATTTGAATAGAGTATTTGAATGAAGATTTAAATTTTTATGAGAGAAAATACTGTAGCTAAATAATTCGAACCGTGATTCGAGTATTGAAACAAACGGGCCCTTAATTTTTTTATTTTTTGAAACATAAAGTTGTATATGGTTGATCTCGCGTCTATTTACGCATTTTAAACTAAACTTAAGTATAAGGTTGTCTCAAGTAATATTTTCTCGGTGAATCTGAGGTCGAACCCACAATGAAGGATTTATTAAGTTCCAATACGTGTATTATATTAACATTTTCTTTTTATTTAAACTGAAAAATTTGAGGATTAATATTTATTATTCACAAAATGTATTTACAATATTTACACATTTTTTTACAGCATTTTTTTCATCTTTAAATTTTGATAATTTGGAACTTTAATAACAAGAAATACAAATAATAATTTAAGCAGAGTAGCAACAATAATAACGGCAATTTAAAGGAGTAAAACAACAATAATAATAGGGCTGAGGTCCAAACGTTCTGTTCTGACAATTATCTTTAATATATTTTAGTTTCTCTTTTTATTTATTAGTTGGTTTAAGTATACACTATGCCATCCTATGTCGACAATAAATCAAGATTTACCAAGCATTTACTGTGCCATTCTATGTCTATAATGTAACAAAAACACAACTTAATAAATAAACAGCATTTCAACATAACTTAACTAAAATAACAACCAAGATAGTAAGTTAAGCATTTACCGAGCCATTCTCTGTCTACGAGTAATCAAGGTCCTCCTAAGCATTATTCGTGCCAGTCTATGTCGTCGATAAATCAGAACCGTAATTTTGGCAGAGTTCTAGCTAAGAAAATATTGAAATTCTAGGTTTTCTAAGAGAATATTTTGGCATTACAACAGCTTAGAAAACTAAGAAAAACAAAAAATATTTAAGATAATTTTGCCAGAATTTCTCCCTCTCCCCTCAGCTAAAAAGAAATTTAGAAAGACATAATTAATAAAGTACTACTGATATTATTGAGCATAATTTTTACAACATAAACTAGAAAATATTTTACAAGAAACTAGACTGAAAAGTAAAATAAACTAGACTATAATTATTACAACAATATTTTCATGCTGCTGGGGGCTCTCTTCAATTGAGGCAAATGCCTCGGTATTTATAAGGAATCGGATTTACTAACGTCCATTGATAATTAATGATTTTTACTATTGAAAGTTGACCGATTTGCATTATTTTCTTCCTTTTCTTCTTCGCGCTGGGCCTCTCGTGAGAGTGTAAGAATTCGTTTGTGATTCTCTGCTTCGCGGCACACGGCAGCACTGAAACAGACTGATCATGACCGTTAATCGCGCGATCAAACAGCTGTCAGACGCTCCCAAATTGGGCTCAGGTGGGACCGAGATTCAAGGCTGATGGATGAGTCAGAGTACTTAGATCTGACGGTTCAGAGAACAGATGCACGTGGACATGACTGCACACGATCCAAAGCGGCTTGAGACTCCCCTGCCTCGCCTGCAGCCTTGTTGGCGCGTGTAACATACGCGCCAATCATATTTAGACACGTGGACTGCCCGTTGAGATTCCGCTGATGCACGGGATGACGAGTTGACACGCGTCTCTTCCTCGGACGGCTGAGATTAATTTGTCAGTTGATCTGACGGTCCTTGTTACGCCACGTGTCTTTGCTTTTTATGAATCTAAATATTTTAAGGATCTTTTTATGCATTTGATGTCCGATTTTATCCGTTTTGGTGTCATTTTTCTCCGTTTTTTCTCCAGATTTCAAATCTAAAAATCACAAACACACTAATATTAATTATTTTACAGACATAACATTTACACAAATATTAGAAATATTTATTTCACAATAAAACACACAAAAATAGATAAAAACTCCTAAAATTTTCAGTCTCTTACGGTTTAGCACATATATAATTTTTATGACTTGAAAATATTTTTAAAAATTACTAAAAATATAATAAGACATATTTATAAACTTAAAACACACTATCAAACACACTAAAACTCAAAATAAAATAACCGCGTTACTTTTACGGTTTTGACTATTTACAGACTAGACACTTATTTAACACACCAAAATGACTCTAATAATTACTAAAAACATAAAAACACACTAAAAACGTATTTTTAAACATATTTTCACACCAAGACACAAAAATACTTATTAACACAAAATGTTATTAATTAAAAGATTTAATGAGAAATAAAAACGTAAACAAATAATTTAAGCCTTAAAAAATGTATACTTTTACAGTCTCATCAATGGCAATAAATGAAACAAAAATGCCAACAGGTTGGTCCAACTTTTGCTTCTATATTTAGTCAGAAAAAAAAAGTCAAACTATAGATCAACACGTAGTCACTTTTATAATTTTGAAGTCAAATATAATGTTGACATTACCATCTACAATGGAGATGATCTAACAGTTAGGCTTTCGCAAGTATATATGATCATTGTTGACCAAAATATCCAAAAAAAAAAAAGAAATCAAATCGAAGATTCCATGTCCCTCCGGTCCATCTGTTCGAATTGTGTGACTTTGAACCTTTTTAGTTTGAATTGAAAATTTTTATAACGCATATGTTTTGATTGTAACTTACATTAGCATTGGAAGCATAAAGTTTAAATAGAGAATAAAATATATCAAAAAACTGGTATTTAGATAGAGTATGAATAACGAGGAAATCAAAAATTAAACTATGATATCTTATTATAAAAAATGGGTTTTAACCATGTGAATTTAGAGGGAAGTTGATTAAGTTCTAAAAAAATAAATGGTTTTAAATAGATTCAAACAGCACATCAGGTTTAAAATCACACAATCAAATATATACCATACAGCAGTTTAAACCAGATTAATAGGTTGAAACCCACCAAAAACTACAAATCAAATGCAACCTAAATGGTTTAACTGTTAACAAATATCTCAAACTGTGTTCGCGCACAACATCATTAATCTTGAAAAAGCTGTGAAAAACGCGCATCAGTTGGTACAAACATGCTCAATTAAAAATGGTTTTGACTTTGAAACTCGTTGAATGATGACCAATATATTTTCATACTAAAAATTCAAAGTTCTTGAAAAGGCCAAATTGCGTTTGGCACGGAAACTTTGGCGGCCAAATAAAGAAATATAGGTGATGAGTTGGAGAAAACCAAAGATTATGGGCAGAACATGTTCTGGGTCATTCCCATGCTATGGTGTTTGATTGGTTTATCCATTGTACGGAACAAAAGAATTTTTTACCCTTTTTTTTTTTTTGAACTAAAGAGACTAGGGGTTTTTACGTAATTTACTAAAAACCGACGGGTTGGCGACATTAAATTATTAAATTATTGTTTTTTTTTTGGGTAAAAAAAATTAGCTACTAAATAACTAATGTCGCTTGTGATTTGTCTACTGGTAAGACGAATTTGCATATCTAAATTAAAGCAGGATTTTTTTAAAAAATAAAAGTAAAAGAGTGTAAATCAAACAAATAAGTGAAAAAAATTACTAACTATAATGAAGAAAATCACTTGTTATATATCATGCAAAATATTATACAAATAAAATTATCAATTGCAATAAGCTAATTCTAGATAACAAAGAAGGGAAATTATTAACTGTTCCTCAACAAATAAGAAATGGCGACTCATATTCCTTCAAAAGATTGAAAAAATGGTCACACAAATTCATGACCATTTTTTGGTTACAGATTTTTTTTGTAAGGGAATAAATAAAATACTATTTTACACCATCATTCCCTCTATATATATTCATTACCTTGATCTTGGTGTAACAATATCTGATTTTTTCCCAAAAAAAAAAATTATGATGTACAACATTTTATAACACAAGTTATTTTTCTTTTCCCCCTTCATTGACAAGGATTCCCCCAATGATTGTGGTAAACAAAAAAATAATAATAATGTTGATTGATAGTTGGAGTGGTTTTAAGTAATTCCTAAGTACGTACGTATAGAAAGTAGAAACTAATTGCTGGAAAATACTAGCGATGTTGGGTTTTCTATTTTTGTGATAAAACATCGCGTATGAGCAATGAACAATAGTAGACATCAAATCAAAATTTGTCGAAAAACTCTTAGTGGCCCGAGAGGGCTGTGGCCCAGACCTCTCACAGGCTTAGGCGTAGGTTTCACCTAGTGGGTCCTGCTAAAATTTGTCATTTTATGTTTGTGCTTCTCATGATTATATGCTTGTAGACTATAGTAAGTAAATCCAACTTATTTCTTTATGACTCATTACATTATACCTAAACTTTGGCATTATTTTTATTTTGCCTCTCAAACTTCAAAAATTCATACTTAACCTCTAAATTTTAAATTAATCACATTTAGTCTTGTTTGTTATAATTTTTTTTAAAAAAAAAAAGAAAGAAAAAGGGTAATGCGATCTTGTGGTTTTATTCCTTTTAGATTTTCTATTAAAAACAAATGAAAAAACCACGCAAACTACACTTAAACCTTTTTTTTTAAGTCTGCTTTTAACAGAAAATCTAACAAAAGAATGTTAAGTAAGACTACAATCAAGATTTAGAGAGTAAAATGAGAGTTTTAAAGTTTAAAAGGCGAACTGAAAAAATGACCTAAGTTTAGGCACATAGGTGAGATTAACTATATATATATATATAAAAAAAAAAAAAGGAAAGAAATGAGTCTGTTTACACCATTGTCGCGTCGGTGCTTAGTATTCAAAACTTATATTATTTGTAAAATAAAATGAATAATGGGAGCCCGCAATCAAAGGAAATTAGACAATGGCGGTGTTGACTGTTGACAATCTAATTTTTCAAATTTGTATCTTTTTATTGTTATATCCTTTTAAGTTATATTGTTTCTCAAAATAACTCTTGATATAATTGCAGGCATAACCTAACAGTAAAACTATATCTTATCCCCTTAACGGTGATGAGTTTGAATCCTCTCCCCAAATTCAAATAATAATAATAATAAAAACTTGTGATCGTTGCAATTTTAATGCAATATTTATCTGAAAATAATTATATAAATAGTGCATAACTCTATTTTTAAATTGTCTACTCTTTTTAAAATAATATGATTTATATCTATTTTCAGAATCATCTGTTTAGATATTTGAAACTCGTGATCTTTGCAATTTTTATGCAATATATATCTGAAAATAATTATATAAGTAGTGTATAACTCTATTTTAAAATTGTCTACTTTTTTAAAATAATATGATTTATGTCTAATTTGAGAATCACCTGTTTAGATATTTAGAATCAAATATTGTTTTCGTATATCGATCATAATAACCATGTGCACACCCTATACAAAAATTGCCGCCTTTACAAATTTCTACTCTGATTTCATTATCATATACTTACAATCTATATGCTTATGTTGACTATATATCCTAGAATTTTTTATTGTTCCATTTGTTGTTTATGATGATGAACATTATCACAAAGTTGAATTTTTCATGACGGTGACTGTAATCGTAAATTGTACATAAACATCATTGAAGATCACAAGAAACAACGACTTTCATTATTATAGATAAACAATAATTGAAAAAAAAAAAGTAAAATAAGAGGTCAGAAATTCTCTTGAGTTTCTTGCCTTTGTGGTTCTAACTTCGACACCAATAATGGCAAAGCCAGCTTTTAGCAAATTAACTCAAAAAAAAAAAAAGAAGAAGAGGAAACAATAAAACAATGGCAAAGATGGCAATATATTTCGCCGGTTTGGTATTGTTTTTTAGAGTTTTTACAAATATTTTTACACTTTTTTAAGACTTTCAAATAACACTCTTAATATAATTTTTTAAAATAAAATTATTTTTTTTTAGTTTTTTTTCTTATTTCAATTATTTAAATAATATAAAGCTCTTATAATACTTATAGTGTAAAACAAAAATATACTATAATATAAAATTTTCACATAATACAATAATTTTAATTCTAACTTTTCTTCCAACTCACTTTCTAAATATCCTATTATTTTTTACCTAAAATAATATGTTACGGTAATCTTTAAAACACAATTTAATACGGGCTATGTTCTTGTGACATGTGTAGCACTCTAATGGCATTGTTGCAAGGCCATCGTCTTCATGTGCCTCTTCTAGAGTTTCCAATTTAATGTTATCATTTAGTTTTAAACAACTATAGTCTGCCATGCTGAACGAGAAAAATACAATTTAAACCAAAGAGGAAAATAAAAAGGGGGTTTGGATAGCCGGCTTGAATCGAAAACAACGAGTAATAATTTAATTATGTGAAAAAAAATACTATAATAAAATTAGTTTGAATTAAAATTATTTTGTTCAAACCGTTTAGCCAAACATACTATAAAATGTTCATATGCAATTATCCAACAAAAATAGTTTCATTTATAAAGATAAAAGATTTTAATTTAATGGTTGCAGATATAGCTTAAGTAATTTTATACATTAATTCATTACAAAGTGTAAAGTTTGAATCCTCATTCTAAAATTAGAAAAAAAAAATTGTATTTTAGACTTAAATATTAAGAATCATGTTAGAATTCGTTAGACTACTCATGTATCATGAAGGTAGTTGATTTAAATTGCCATTCGTTTGGTTCTACAAAAATAAAAAGTGCAATTCTTTTGGAGGGAGAGTTCTAAAATAATTAGCAAAAGAAACAAAGAAAGTAATGAAAAAAGTTGAAGATAATGAAAGCTAGTGGGGTAAGTTACAAAAATATGTTTTTCCAGAAAAGAATTGCAAATATATGTCTTGTGTTTTTAGTTTTATGCCTTGGGGTCAGATTTTGTCCTCCGATTTTAATTATACACATGTAAAATCAACCAGAATTAGGTTGATTGAAATATTGTTGACTACTATCCTGTTTACTCTATAAGTTATTGTATATGTTTAGGTAGGGATGACAATATTTCCCACAAGAACATGATCCTGCGAGGACCCAGACAAATGGAGTGGGATTGGGGACAATAATTAAGGGGTAAGGATGGGGACAAAATCTTATCTATGAATCGTGGTGGGGCGGGGATATATACACTCTTATAGAAATGTATATAATATTAAATTATTGCATTGGTTGGACCAGCTTATTAAGATTTGGTTTGTAATCATATATGTTTAGAATTTAGTTTTTACGGTAGAACCTTTGATTTTGGTTGAAATCTATACCGAATATCTATTTTATTTTTGTTATAAATTTTTAAAATTCTAAATGCATAGTTATATGAAAGTAGGACTAGGCGGGTGGCCTTTTAACAGAGAATTCCTAACCTCTTGTCCCACCTCACGTTGAACAAAGATAGGAATGGTTTCGGGGGACAAAATGAGAACATAAAATCATTCCCCAACCCGCCTTGTTAACACCTCCTGGAAACCTATGCCATCTACGATTGAGCGAACCAAAAAGACTCGATAGGTAAATTGATAATTTGGCTCGATCATCATCAAAAGATTACAGAATATGTAACACCCGAGATTTTTAATGCATTAAAAATGCATTAAATTAAAGATTATATTGAGACAAAGTACAATTAAAGGAAAATATTGTATAATACGATGGAAAATTATACAGTGTTAGAGCAACGCAGTATAAGAATTGAATTGTGTGGACCACAATTTTATCTTATACTTTTTATAAAAGAAAAGAAAAAAAAATCAGAAAATATCACAAATTCGAGACTTTCTCTCTCTAGATTTTCTCTCTCTAGAATTTCTCTCTCTCTCCTCAAATCTCGTTTGAGATTCCGGCGTTATTTTTCGACACCTCCCATACCAGTGGGAAGCTCTCGTTGAGCTGAGTCCAACGAGGTGTCGTGCCACCCAAAACACCGCCGGAGGAGGGCTCACGCGCCGCCCAAAGTGGCGGCGAAACCCATTTTTTCCCGACGTCGTTTCTCGGCCGTCCGACCACCAATCGACGTGATTTTGGTGTCTATGGACTCAGTGTGAGGAGAGGAACAAGATGGTACCAATTTTCCAGCTCAATTTTGGCTGGAAAGGCTTCGCCGGAGCTGCCCCGTCGCCGCCGTGGAGCCGTCGTCGGAGCCGCCGCATATGGTGGCGGTGTGGCACACCGCCGGTGCCAAAACGATCAGAGGGCGACGGCGAGCAAGACCCCTCGGTCAATTGCACCGTTCCGCCGCCCCTCGCCGGAGATCGTGGATGCCCGCCACCGTCGCCGTGGGTGTGTTTGGGTTGGCCAATTTAGGCCGTTTTGTGCCAAATTGAAGGCACAAACACCTTCAAAGGACCGAGAGGAAGAAATCCGGTACCTCAATTGCACGAAATGATGGCCGGAGGACGGAGAACGGCGTCTCCGTCGTGCACCGCCGTGGAGCTAGGTGGGGCCGCCGTTCCACGCGGTGTTGAGCTGTCCCACCGTAGGGGAAACACTCAGAGGAGGTCGGGGAAGAAAACGCCCACCTCAATTTCACGGTACCGTCGCCGGAGGACCGAAATCGGAGCCGCCGGTTTCCGCCGAGAATTCCGTCTTCGATTTGCTATGTTGGAGGCCGAATTGGGTGAAATTGACCCCACCAATCGACTCAGGAGGGTCGAATTAAGGGGGGTAGGCTCGAGCTCAGCCCTCAACGGGGCCAACCGCCGCCGGTCAACGGCCGGTCAACGGCGGTCAACGCCGGTCAACGGCCGGTCAAAGGGCAAAATGGGATTTTGTGATCCGGACCTCCGATCGAAGATCCGAGACCGCCTCCCGACTCGTTTTGACGCTCTGAACGCAATGGTGACCTCCGTTCGAGCAAATTCTACTCCGATAAAAATCATCCGGTACCGACTGCACGCGGATCGAGGCGATTCAAGCAGCAATATCGGAGTCCAGAATGACAGTTTCAAGAATGCATGATCTCCAGGAAGCATTCCTAGCCATTTATGGTCGCTCGAGGAGCACTGCAGAGGATGCTTCACATACTGTAGATGCAGCGAGATACAACCAGATCTGCTTAGCTTGGAGTTCAAGTAAGTAGGAATCTCGCATGCAATATGAACTGTTTTAGAATAAACTGTTTTAGATGCTTTCATAGAAATTTATGAAACGCATGATCAGTGATTGTTACACTGTTTTATGTAAGAATAGGTTTTATAACATTATAAGGTGACGAAAAACCCGTTAAGGGTAAAATCGTCATTTTTAAGGAAACGGCTAGAACGGAGTCGAACACTCCGATTTAGCATAATGTTATTAGATGGAAAATGTTTCGTAATACGTTAAGTAACGTAACGGTCATATGAAATCAGAGATTTCATAAGGGATGTTTTAAGTAAACGAGTGGTAACCGATGGGTTACAAAGTTAAAAGGAAAAGTAACCCCGGTGGGTTACA
The DNA here is from genome assembly GCA_025403435.1 of Artocarpus heterophyllus. NCBI lineage: Eukaryota > Viridiplantae > Streptophyta > Magnoliopsida > Rosales > Moraceae > Artocarpus > Artocarpus heterophyllus. The sequence goes on along the minus strand of CM046344.1, from coordinate 11,824,481 downwards.
AGGCTAATTGAAGGAAATGTAAACTAACAGTTTATAAGGTTGAGTAAGAGAATGGTAGACCGATAGTATACCAAGTTATGAATAAGGAATAAATGGTTAATGTTTACGTTTTATTATCAATCGAGTGGATTGATAATAAAGAAAGTTAATTAATGAGTCGGCTGTCGTTTGATCAGGACACAGAGGCCGACTAATGCAAGGAAAAGGAACGAAATAGAGAACGCTAGAGCATAGTTTGGGTAAGTTTCAAACCTCACCTACAGCATGAAGTAAATGATTTTTAAATGTTTATTTATATGATTTGCAAATGTGTTTGCAATTGTTAAGCAAGTTTCTTTTAAAGTATATTTGCATTTATTATGCAAAAAGTTTTAAAGTTCAAGAAAAAGAATTGCAATGGAATTGCAATCGTTATGTTAAAGGTTTATTGGCATATTGATATGCATAACGTTATTTAAAAGTCTAAGTTATGATTTTCAAAGTATTGAAAGTATGTTTTGCATTATGACAATGCATAATGTTTTATAGTTCAAGTTAAAGGTTTAATGATGCATTTGCTATGCAATAATTTGCATTTGTTGTGCAATAAATTTAAGAATAAAAGTTATAGTTTGCAAAATGTATTTGCATTTTATGATGTATTGATTTAGCAATATGTTGCATTTGTTATGCAATGAGTGTTAGAATGCAAGTTATGATATGCAAAATGTGTTTACATTTTATATTGCATTTGTTATGCAATGAGTTGCATTTATTATGCAATTGGTTCTATAGTATAAGCTATGAATTGCAAGTGTATTGCATATGATGTGATTGCATTTGAAATGCTCACTAAAGTTAATAAGAAGGTAACGTAAAGATAAAAAGAAAGTGTCGTACCAGCCTCTTTGTTATGAGGTAATAAAGTAAAATTAAAGTTTGACCTCCTAAAGGTGAGGTACAAGACCTCAATGTTTGATGGTCTCAAGTCTTCCGCAAGGGAAGCATCATGTATATGATCTCATGATTAATGAGTTGGTACGAACACTAAAGTAAAGTAAGGAAAAGAAATGTTATAAGATAAAGAAAGTTAAGGAATAAGAATAAAGATTGAGAAAGAAATGAATATTTAAGTTTATAGAATGTTCATAAAAGGCTCATAATTAAAGTTAATAATTGAGCATAAATGAAGTCATGCATTCTAATGTTGCTTGAATGCTTTTTATGAAATGTTTATATGTTATGTTTATGGAAAACATTCAGAGAAATGTTTTATGACAAGTGTTTATGAAAAACATTTTCATGTTTTCAAGAAACGGTTTATGAACGACGTTTTAAGATAAACGTTCAAGAAATGTTTTAAGAGAAAGGTTTTACATTAAATGTTTATGAAAAACATTTCATGTTTGCAAGAAAAGGTTTACGAATGACGTTTTAAGAAAAACGTTGAGGAAATGTTTTACGAAAAACGTTTATGCAAAACGTTTCAGAAATGTTTTATGAAAAACGTTTTCAGAAATGTTCTATGAAAGACGTTTATGAAGAACGTTTTTAGAAATGTTTAAGGAAAACGTTTATGAAAAATATTTTCATAAATGTTTATGGAAAACGTTCATGAAGAACGTTTCAAGAGAAAGGTTTTCATGATAAAAGTTTTTTAAGCATGTTTAAATGCTTTGTGAGATTATGTTTGAACTTGCTGAGCGAAAGCTCATTAAAGTTTTTCATGCTGTAGGTAACTTATGGGTGACCAATGGGACCCGTTAGAAGAGCTGGGTGCTGCGGAGGACAGATGCGAAGATTTGGGTATGGATACCATCACTGTTTGCTTCCGCTACGTAAAGAAAATGTTTTCCATTGTTTAATGTTGTGTTTTCAAAGTTTAAAGAAAATCAGAGTTTTAAGAATAGTATTAAAAGTTTTAAGATACAGTTTATAAACTGTTTTATGTAATTATAAAGTAAAGTTTTAAACTATGATTTAATAAGTGTTTCTTATTAAGTATTGAGAAACGATTTGAAATGATTTTAAGGTCAAGTGTTGAGCGATGTCTCAACTTGAAATGCGACAGAGGTCGCATCAGTTTTAAAGAACGTTGAAGGAAAGAAAAAAAAAATTTTATTACAGTATTTTCTTACTAAGTAAGTAAGATTACTGTTTATGAAACTATGTTTATGAAAGTAAAGTGACTGCCCGAAAAGGCGGGTCGTCACAGGTGGTATCAGAGCAGTATCCTGCCATCCCATTTCGCGCTGTCATATGTCCGCTACACCATAGCTCAAGTAAGTAAGTTAAGTTAAGTAGAAAGAAAAGTTAGAATTTAATGAATACGTATTTATGTTAGGCGTAGCCTTTGATATTGGCGCACCCAGATGAACAACGAGAAGGCAAAGGTCAAAGGATGAACGTGATGTTATATGCTGGAATGTCCTCGCAACTCGACAGTAGTCGTTGTCTATTAGCGATATTAAGTCAACGATGACAAAACGTGGTCAATGATGGTCAACAGATGGCCGACAGCTCAAAATCAAGAAGATGAGCTTGTGACACGTTATGATGTTTAGGCGCACAATGAAGTCTCCGTAGGAGCAAATATTACTCTGATGGAGTTATTATGTATTGGCTACACGTATAACGAGGAAAAGTAGATCAAGATAACGGAATAATGAAGGTTTGAAGTGATTTCAGTGCTTTATGGAACGAAAGTGCCTGAGAGCAACTTGACGTTAGGTCATTAATTATGTGATTTGATCGAGCTTAAGCACTCCTTCGCTGAGCTGAGACATGCGAATGAGCTCGTAACTGCCCGGATGGGAAATACGATCAAGGCAACGATGCCCAATCTGGCAGCGGAAACCTCACAGATTGGAGGATGGAAGCTGGAAATTATACGTTATGAGGAAAATTATGCAAAATGCCATTTTAGAATGGATATAGAAACGAAAATTATGGATTTTGTGATCGGATGACCCTGATCTTTAGAAGGAAATGAAGAGATTAGAATGAAAATGAACCCTATTTCTAAGAATAGCATTCAATGATAGAATGCTAAACCCTTAGATGAATGGAAACTGCGCTCAAATGTTGGAAGATCAGAGTTGCGCAGCAGAAGTGTGGTGTACAATTTAAAGGAATATGTCAAGAACATGATGAAAATTGTTGAAGTTTCAAGATGAAGGCTCAGTTTTAATGAAAAAGTAATGATCAAGGAAGTATGTTAAGAACGAAAAAGGATGACAAGGAAGATGAACTACCTATGAAGGTTCTGATTTTCGAGGACGAAAATTGTTAAGGAGGGAAGATTGTAACACCCGAGATTTTTAATGCATTAAAAATGCATTAAATTAAAGATTATATTGAGACAAAGTACAATTAAAGGAAAATACTGTATAATACGATGGAAAATTATACAGTGTTAGAGCAACGCAGTATAAGAATTGAATTGTGTGGACCACAATTTTATCTTATACTTTTTTATAAAAGAAAAGAAAAAAAAAATCAGAAAATATCACAAATTCGAGACTTTCTCTCTCTAGAATTTCTCTCTCTCTCCTCAAATCTCGTTTGAGATTCCGGCGTTATTTTTCGACACCTCCCATACCAGTGGGAAGCTCTCGTTGAGCTGAGTCCAACGAGGTGTCGTGCCACCCAAAACACCGCCGGAGGAGGGCTCACGCGCCGCCCAAAGTGGCGGCGAAACCCATTTTTTCCCGACGTCGTTTCTCGGCCGTCCGACCACCAATCGACGTGATTTTGGTGTCTATGGACTTAGTGTGAGGAGAGGAACAAGATGGTACCAATTTTCCAGCTCAATTTTGGCTGGAAAAGCTTCGTCGGAGCTGCCCCGTCGCCGCCGTGGAGCCGTCGTCGGAGCCGCCGCATATGGTGGCGGTGTGGCACACCGCCGGTGCCAAAACGATCAGAGGGCGACGGCGAGCAAGACCCCTCGGTCAATTGCACCGTTCCGCCGCCCCTCGCCGAAGATCATGGATGCCCGCCACCGTCGCCGTGGGTGTGTTTGGGTTGGCCATTTTAGGCCGTTTTGTGCCAAATTGAAGGCACAAACACCTTCAGAGGACCGAGAGGAAGAAATCCGGTACCTCAATTGCACGAAATGATGGCCGGAGGACGGAGAACGGCGTCTCCGTCGTGCACCGCCGTGGAGCTAGGTGGGGCCGCCGTTCCACGCGGTGTTGAGCTGCCCCACCGTAGGGGAAACACTCAGAGGAGGTCGGGGAAGAAAACGCCCACCTCAATTTCACGGTACCGTCGCCGGAGGACCGAAATCGGAGCCGCCGGTTTCCGCCGAGAATTCCGTCTTCGATTTGCTATGTTGGAGGCCGAATTGGGTGAAATTGACCCCACCAATCGACTCAGGAGGGTCGAATTAAGGGGGGTAGGCTCGAGCTCAGCCCTCAACGGGGCCAACCGCCGCCGGTCAACGGCCGGTCAACGGCGGTCAACGCCGGTCAACGGCCGGTCAAAGGGCAAAATGGGATTTTGTGATCCGGACCTCCGATCGAAGATCCGAGACCGCCTCCCGACTCGTTTTGACGCTCTGAACGCAATGGTGACCTCCGTTCGAGCAAATTCTACTCCGATAAAAATCATCCGGTACCGACTGCACGCGGATCGAGGCGATTCAAGCAGCAATATCGGAGTCCAGAATGACAGTTTCAAGAATGCATGATCTCCAGGAAGCATTCCTAGCCATTTATGGTCGCTCGAGGAGCACTGCAGAGGATGCTTCACATACTGTAGATGCAGCGAGATACAACCAGATCTGCTTAGCTTGGAGTTCAAGTAAGTAGGAATCTCGCATGCAATATGAACTGTTTTAGAATAAACTGTTTTAGATGCTTTCATAGAAATTTATGAAACGCATGATCAGTGATTGTTACACTGTTTTATGTAAGAATAGGTTTTATAACATTATAAGGTGACGAAAAACCCGTTAAGGGTAAAATCGTCATTTTTAAGGAAACGGCTAGAACGGAGTCGAACACTCCGATTTAGCATAATGTTATTAGATGGAAAATGTTTCGTAATACGTTAAGTAACGTAACGGTCATATGAAATCAGAGATTTCATAAGGGATGTTTTAAGTAAACGAGTGGTAACCGATGGGTTACAAAGTTAAAAGGAAAAGTAACCCCGGTGGGTTACAAGGCTAATTGAAGGAAATGTAAACTAACAGTTTATAAGGTTGAGTAAGAGAATGGTAGACCGATAGTATACCAAGTTATGAATAAGGAATAAATGGTTAATGTTTACGTTTTATTATCAATCGAGTGGATTGATAATAAAGAAAGTTAATTAATGAGTCGGCTGTCGTTTGATCAGGACACAGAGGCCGACTAATGCAAGGAAAAGGAACGAAATAGAGAACGCTAGAGCATAGTTTGGGTAAGTTTCAAACCTCACCTACAGCATGAAGTAAATGATTTTTAAATGTTTATTTATATGATTTGCAAATGTGTTTGCAATTGTTAAGCAAGTTTCTTTTAAAGTATATTTGCATTTATTATGCAAAAAGTTTTAAAGTTCAAGAAAAAGAATTGCAATGGAATTGCAATCGTTATGTTAAAGGTTTATTGGCATATTGATATGCATAACGTTATTTAAAAGTCTAAGTTATGATTTTCAAAGTATTGAAAGTATGTTTTGCATTATGACAATGCATAATGTTTTATAGTTCAAGTTAAAGGTTTAATGATGCATTTGCTATGCAATAATTTGCATTTGTTGTGCAATAAATTTAAGAATAAAAGTTATAGTTTGCAAAATGTATTTGCATTTTATGATGTATTGATTTAGCAATATGTTGCATTTGTTATGCAATGAGTGTTAGAATGCAAGTTATGATATGCAAAATGTGTTTACATTTTATATTGCATTTGTTATGCAATGAGTTGCATTTATTATGCAATTGGTTCTATAGTATAAGCTATGAATTGCAAGTGTATTGCATATGATGTGATTGCATTTGAAATGCTCACTAAAGTTAATAAGAAGGTAACGTAAAGATAAAAAGAAAGTGTCGTACCAGCCTCTTTGTTATGAGGTAATAAAGTAAAATTAAAGTTTGACCTCCTAAAGGTGAGGTACAAGACCTCAATGTTTGATGGTCTCAAGTCTTCCGCAAGGGAAGCATCATGTATATGATCTCATGATTAATGAGTTGGTACGAACACTAAAGTAAAGTAAGGAAAAGAAATGTTATAAGATAAAGAAAGTTAAGGAATAAGAATAAAGATTGAGAAAGAAATGAATATTTAAGTTTATAGAATGTTCATAAAAGGCTCATAATTAAAGTTAATAATTGAGCATAAATGAAGTCATGCATTCTAATGTTGCTTGAATGCTTTTTATGAAATGTTTATATGTTATGTTTATGGAAAACATTCAGAGAAATGTTTTATGACAAGTGTTTATGAAAAACATTTTCATGTTTTCAAGAAACGGTTTATGAACGACGTTTTAAGATAAACGTTCAAGAAATGTTTTAAGAGAAAGGTTTTACATTAAATGTTTATGAAAAACATTTCATGTTTGCAAGAAAAGGTTTACGAATGACGTTTTAAGAAAAACGTTGAGGAAATGTTTTACGAAAAACGTTTATGCAAAACGTTTCAGAAATGTTTTATGAAAAACGTTTTCAGAAATGTTCTATGAAAGACGTTTATGAAGAACGTTTTTAGAAATGTTTAAGGAAAACGTTTATGAAAAATATTTTCATAAATGTTTATGGAAAACGTTCATGAAGAACGTTTCAAGAGAAAGGTTTTCATGATAAAAGTTTTTTAAGCATGTTTAAATGCTTTGTGAGATTATGTTTGAACTTGCTGAGCGAAAGCTCATTAAAAGTTTTTCATGCTGTAGGTAACTTATGGGTGACCAATGGGACCCGTTAGAAGAGCTGGGTGCTGCGGAGGACAGATGCGAAGATTTGGGTATGGATACCATCACTGTTTGCTTCCGCTACGTAAAGAAAATGTTTTCCATTGTTTAATGTTGTGTTTTCAAAGTTTAAAGAAAATCAGAGTTTTAAGAATAGTATTAAAAGTTTTAAGATACAGTTTATAAACTGTTTTATGTAATTATAAAGTAAAGTTTTAAACTATGATTTAATAAGTGTTTCTTATTAAGTATTGAGAAACGATTTGAAATGATTTTAAGGTCAAGTGTTGAGCGATGTCTCAACTTGAAATGCGACAGAGGTCGCATCAGTTTTAAAGAACGTTGAAGGAAAGAAAAAAAAATTTATTACAGTATTTTCTTACTAAGTAAGTAAGATTACTGTTTACGAAACGATGATTTATGAAAGTAAAGTGACTGCCCGAAAAGGCGGTTCGTCACAGAATAGTGATCACCGCCTATGTAATTTAGACTAATTTTAGTGTTTCAATATCAAGAAAGGTATACTAACCTAAATTAGAGAACGAGAAAGTATCTAAAATTTAAATTCGACGACTCTATCACAGACATGTAAATACGAGGTTTGTATACAAAATTTTAATAATCAGCGCTTGAACCTTATCCTAAAAGATTAACTTATTAGGAGGAATGGTTCAATTTTTTTTTATTCATTTTCACTTTCATGTCTAGCCACAGAGACTATTGTCCTCGCATGTAAATGGTCACCATATTCGTGACTATCGAAGTTAGTAAGATAAAACTATTAAGTGATTTTAACAATTATTTTTGCGCAATAATGCATTTCACACTCAATAAAGTATCTTAAAATACTAAAATGGACCACTGAATATTTCAAGCCTTTTTTTTGGTCAAATGAAAAAGAACTTTTAAAAGCTCGCGTTTATACATTTCTTCCAATAAGGAGCTAACTAAGACACTCATCTTTTTTTTTTTCGTATTTTCAATATTACAGTTTATAGATACCAAAGGCACTCTTTTATTTTTGTTGGGGAAAAAAAACACAAGAGAGGCACTCCTTTTTTTCAGTATAATGTTTTTTTTTTTTTTTTTTTTTGCTGGCAATATAATGTTACGTGCTTGGACATTAGTCGTAAATTTCTTGGTGACAATTTAAAAAATTTATTTAATGAAAAAAAATCGTTCGAAGACTCACCGGGGCATCTAGTACACGAGCCAGAGCCCAGAGAGATTCCATGCAAATGCCAAATATCGTATGTTGTCAAACGAAAAAAAAAGCATCATTTTTTTTAAAATTAGAACTGCAAAAGTGAGAAAAGATTAAATATAAAACGTTAATTTAATTGTTAATATACAAGCAAGCTCAGTTATATATATATATATATATATATATTAGATCTGCAGAAGTTAGAAGAGATTAAATATAGAATAATTTGTTGATATACACTCGTGTCACATATTTTTGAGTTCATCGCAAATTAAAATAAATACACGTCTATGTTTACGTGTCAATTATTCAAAATTTTTTATTTATCCGTGTACATGATATATATATATATATATATATATATATATATGTATATTGCTTTTTCTTCTTTTCCTTTATATTTATATTGCTTGAAATCTTAGATGTTGGGTTTGGTGCATTGCAAAATGAGGGAGTTTATAATTTCTAGTGGAATACACGTATATACTGCGAAATAGCATTTAATTATATAATTTAGAAAAGCTTACTAATAAACATGGCAATGGCGACCACTTATACGAACTTATATGAAGTTAAGCCAAGCAAATAGCTATCAGTAAAGTGACTTGCCGTCGTTGCAACACAATTGTGTACTAAAGTGACTAAAAAAGATACAATAATATCCTTATGTTATTCATTGTTTGAGTTTTTATTTTTAGAAAAATAATTAATACTTTTAATATACACTCTACAATTTCTAATTGACATAATAAATGACGAGTGTCTTTCAATTTATGAAATAAATTTCTTAAAGTAAAAAAAATATATTTTTGTTCAAACAAAGAGAAATGTATTTCATATATATATATATATAAAGACAATACAAACACCAATCCATATAGGGTTAGTAATTTCAGACATGGCACGATGATACGATACGAAAACGACACGAGATAAACGGGTTTGGACCGTACATTTATTAATTGTGCTATAAATGAGTTCGCACGAATAACACGAAAATAAACGGGCTGGATTCGTGCTAACACTCCAAACACGCCTTAACATGTTTAATTAAACAAGCCGTAAACATGTTAACACGGCACGACACGACTCGTCCATTTATAACACATTTAAACTTTAAAATAAAAATATTTGAAATATTTATAGTAGTTTAGTATTAATTAGATATTGTGTTTTTATTAATTTTTTTATTGGCTTTTTTAAAAAAAAATAATTTTTTTTTTAAAATTTTTAATTTTTTTAATTTTTAGTTAATTGGGTAGTAAACGTGTCATATGCATGTTGTTATCGTGTCAACCCGTCACGGCACGTTTAATAATAGTGTTAATCGTGTCGTGCCGTGTTACGCGTACCATAGGCGTGTCGTGTTCGTATTTGCATTTCTGGCACGTTTATTAATCGTGTCGTATTCGTGTTCAGGCTAAATGTGTCGCGCTGTAAACGTGCCGACACTAATATGGCACAAGCACGATTTTTGTTACCTCCATACCCGGTAAAAACGTATACCAGGTCCTACAACATAAGTCACCCAAAGGGTACTTACACAAAAAATAGAGCAAACACATCTTTTATAGATCCTTTACAATCAATACAATATCGATCAATCAATTTGAGAATTTTATAAGACCTACACGAAATTCTGGCAACAACACAAACCAAGGAGACAAAAAAACATAACAAAAACACAAAACAAGCGAGACAAATACACAAACAAGTTGGGCTGAAAATCATTATATTCCTTAAAAAAACCTTCGTTATTGCATAACTCGGACCAAACTCAACAAAACAAAAGAAACAAAAACAACCACAAAAAAAAAAAAAAAGACGATAAAGTTTCCATGGACGGAAACACTGGAATTGTTGGACACTAAATAAGAAAAAAGTACCATCGACGCTTACTACCGAACCAACATGTGGCGCTAGGAACACAAACACTAATAATATTAAACAACTAAAAATGTTACAAGTTTAACTGGCTTTTGGAGAATATTAGAACATCGACTACCGTTTTGGATAATTTTTTTTTTGTATTCAATTGAACTTTGACATTAGTTTTGCTTTGACGATTGTATTTACTAAAGCACGATAATTTCACCCCTATCCCACCAAAAAAGCTTCCATCTCGCACAACTCATTGAATGCTTTTCAGTCCACCCACATCGAATTTTGCCTTTTAATAATATAAAAAAATATTGTATGTTTTCAACAGCGCATATTTGCATCAGAATCTATTGGATTTTGTAGGAGAATTTTATAATAATGTATGAAAAATATATCATATTTGCAACGATTGAAAATAGACGTAGCTTTCATATTAAGAGTAAATCACTATAAAGTAAGTGTTATATTTTCTTGCTTAATTACTTTTTATTTCATTTTTGTTGCTCTCGATAAAATTAGGTTCTATAATTCGCAAATGATAATAACCCGCAATAATTACTTGTGAAATTCACTAACATAACAGTGACAAAAACAATAAAAATCACGAAGCAGAAAAACAATGAAGTAAAACTAATATACACAATTTCAGCTCCAACCAAAACTTTTTGTTGTAAAAAAAAAAAGTGCTTTGGTCTGGAGAATACTTCTCACTGCAGTTTGCTTTCTTCATGTAATTTGAACCCTAACTAATGAAGCTTAATAGTAGGATGAACAATCAACATGTTAGTTTCCATAAATATTGATCACTTACACAGTTGAACTAGCACATTTTTTTTTGGGTAGAAATTAGCACATGATGTGTTACGACTAATTGAAGCTTGAGATCTTCCAAGAATTTTTCAAGATGAGTGCTAAGGGAACTCGTACGTTATAACTTCAACATTGTTGGCGTCTGCTTTTCAAGCTTGATCGGTACGTCGTCCCAGGTGACAAAGTTGTAGGGTTCATGCAATTCAAAAGCATTCTTGTTCGGCTCCACTGGAGCTCAGAGCACACGTGTGGGCCTGGCCCCACACCCCGCAATTACCGTGCGATCTTGAGTGGAGCCATATATATTTTTTTTAACATATTGGCACCGATGTCCCCAAATTTTTACTAGGCTAACGCTTTATTTATAAATTATTTTATTTGACACTAAACAGTATGCACTATATACCATTGTTTATTGGTACTTTGCCCACTGATAAGCGTGTCAAAGTAGGATTGTTAGATTTAGTTAACTAGTCGGTCGGAACCAAGGAAGCCGACTAACGCTGACTGAGCAACAATGCCCCGTCAACGTTAATTTCCGTCAATCAGATATTAAACTACTCAGCAATCTGGTAAGGTTAATTTTGTGGATCATGGTGTCAGTCGGCCAATTCATATGGCGTTTGGTGCATAAGTTTATGTCAATTTAAACCAATGTTCAGTAGAGCAATAATTGAATAGTTTAAACATTATCAGATAGTTTTAAACCGACTAAACCATCAAAAATCTAAACTTTGCTCTTTCTCAATTTCATTCAGTTTGAACCATTTCTAAAATAAAAGCTATTCTTATTGTCATTTTTTTTATAAACTATAATTTTTTAAACACCAATTTTCGTTTAAAATTTAATATGATATTTTATTTTAATTATAAACCTTTATGTTATAAACATCAGTTAAAAACTATCATTTAAACTACATAATTCAAAAATATCAATTTAAACTGTAATATTTTAAACCTTTCGTACTAAACAAACTCTTAATTATTTGCTACAGCACTTCAGTCTCGCCTCAAGGCGGACCATGCCAAGTATTTTGTATGCTGCGAAAGCTGAAAAATGTCGACGAAAGCATTGCATCAAATAGCGAGATTACTAACAATCGACTCTGACAAGTGTCGAATTCTCTCCCCGTCCCTAAAATCAACATTTGAACAACCGGCTTGTTAGAAATAATTTAATCTTTCTAATTGACAGGATAAAATGTTGACGTGGCACCACTCGATTGGTCATCATTAGTCAAGCCAATTTGACAATCAAATTTAACCACATAATTTGAACAACTTTTGAATCGGATGGGCCAAAGTGCTAGTCAACTGGTGCTTAACGCCTAATTAAATTCATTTAAAGGACATTGTCACACGAGCAAAAATTTAGAGCATATTCGTGTCAACTAGTCCAGTTTTAAAAAAGGAATAAAGTGTTTATATATATATATATATATGTATATACATATATATGCAATTCAATAGGCGGGAATTTTTTTTGAAGTATATGAATTTGAATTAAGATCTACTATCCTATTTTAATGTCTTTTTAATTGTTTTATCACTTAAATTTCGACACATAAGTGAATTGTTTAATTACTTTTAATATTTAAGTTTTATTGATGTTTTTAAATTATTTAATTTAAATAATATGTCGAATAAATAATAAAAAGAACAACTAACATGACAGAAAAATGAAACAACGCATCTGAACTCCATGAATGTCCTTAACGTAAAACCAATTTTTGTAAATCGAATAATATATAGAAAAAGAAATATTGGAAAGCCAGAGTTTCTGCCTGAAACCCTCCTCTTCCTTTTATCTCTTCTGTTTGGGCCTGGCTCCTCAATTTGTTTATTATTATATTTTATGTATCAATCCCAAGAATAGAAAAATTTATATGTTATGTCATATTTTAAAAGTTATATTTATGGATATTATACTATAATTTATAGTACATATATTATTCATGTCACACTGTAATTCATATTACATATTAAGTTATAGTATAATAAATATATATGACATTTATAAAAAATAAGTATTAAAATATGATATTTATAAAAGTTTCCCTCCCAAATATGAGGACCAGCAGTTATAACAATTGCATAAAAATATAACAACTAAAGGTAGATGACATAAGTATAACAATTAACAAGCTTAAAATTATCACATTGGACTCGGAACACTAGCTCAGTTTCAGTGTTGACAACGATGTCTGATTATGCCATGCCATTTAAAAATTTCAAAATACATTTTTATTAACTTTTTCATCCTTTAATGTTTTAATTCATTAAATCATGCAGCATTATTTGATTGGTTAGACAACAATTAAACCATAAAAAATTAGATAATGATCGGAATCCTTTTTTTGGGGCATATATATATATATTTTGTATTATGTATTAATCCAAAAATGAGGATAGTCAGTTAATGTAATTGCACAAATATCTAACAACTAAAGTCAGATGCAACAGTGGTTGTAGACATAACCTAGTAGTAAATCACATTTAACTTTACCTAAAAATAAAGAGTTTAAATCCCCAACTTAAAAAAAAAAAGGCCAACAAACAAAAAGTTACAAGAAAAAAAAAAAACACAACAAACAAAAAGCAAAGGAACAACATCAACAAAATATCTATCTTGTTTGGATCAGAGCCAAAAAAAAAAAAAAAATCTAGTTTGGTACTGGATTTGAGTAACTGCAGGAAATTAGTTCTACAAAAGATGCCGATCAGTTAATAGTTCTTACCTTTCAACGTATCATTCCAAGGCCTATTCAAATAACTTGCAATTTTTTTAAAAAAATTTGGGCATAATGAAATTCAAACAAACTAAACATATGTCATTTTCCGATAATGCTAATTATTTTTTTGATATATTGAACAAGTCTGTTGCGGTAAAACTCTTGGAAACAATATCAAGAACTATCAATTATTTTTCTTTTTTTTTAATGGAATTATTTTTCTTTTTGAGAAAATAAAAGGAAGCAAAGTATTTTTTTTGGTAATCAAGGAAGCAAAGTATTTAACCATTGCTCAGGTGTTGAACCCAAAAAAAAAAAAAAGAGAGAAAAAGTAAAAGTAAAAGACAAAAAAAAAAATAAAGGAACTCAACAAAGACATGGCAAAAAATCTAAAATTGAGAATTTATTTCCATATCAAATTAGGAATTTTCTTTTCCGCCGTCACCATGAAGAATTTTAACACATCTAAAAGACATCAATATGAGGAGAAAGATATAGGAGGACTCATATTTCACCGTACATCTAATACTTGTAGATCACAAAAAGCCATTTACAAAAAAAAAAAAAAAACAACTGCTTTGCCTAAAAGAACATCTCATATTTGGTAATGTTAATTTTACATATATATATATATTACATTTTATCTATATTAGATTTTAACAATTTTATATAAATTTTTTTATCATAATTCTCATGCAATTTTTGATCGAATGTGAAGCTACGGTGTGTTTGACAAAAGTAGTAGAAATTACTTTTTCATTTATAAACAATATAAAGCTCTCATATGTTACAATAACAATAAAAAATTACTATAATATAAAATTTTTATATACTATAATAAAAATAATTTTAATCAGTAATTTTTACTGTTTCCTTAAAAACTCTATACAAAACGCGTATTGTGACAGATAAATACATCTAGAGTAAAAATCTCCTTAAAAAAGTTATAAAAAAAAACAAAAAAAAAAAAAAGTAAACTATGATTAGGACAAAAGAGGGAAAAAAATCTAGCTGTTTTTTTTTATATGATTAAGGAAAAAAAATTCCTATCCAGCTAGCCTACGTAGGACTGAGCACTTTTAGCAGGGGTTACTACAACCTACGTCGTGTAGATTAGCTGTTTGTTGCGGTAAAAAGCTCTTTTAAGGGAAATGATTAAAAACAACAAAAGAAGTTAAAAAAAAAAAAAAGGATTGTCGTTTAGCTATACGGAAGAAATCATTTCGTTTAGTTGAGGCCAACTAAATAAATAGGTACAAGTTCCAAAAAATGAAATAGAAAAAATAAAAAATATATATACATAAATGGAAAAAGAAGGGTAGAGAGAGAAAGAGAAAAAAAAATACAAATACAAACGAAAATGAAAAAGATAAAATGGGATGGAGAAAGAAGGAGCGAGGAAGAAGTAAGAACTGTGAGGGAAACAAAAGGGGTGGTGGGGACAGCGAAGCAGAAAACGAGCTTCTTCTCATATGCATAAATTTATATATATATATATATATATATATGTTTGTGTATATATATGGGTTTTAAGTCCGTCTATTAATACGTGTGTGAGGCCTTTTGAGTTTGAGATACATGAAACTGCGAAGTTAACTTGTGTTCTGTCGTGGTTTCTGTATCTCTTTTTCTGAGATTGAGCAATTTTAGGCCACACCCATTTTTCTTTTTTTTCTTTTATTTTTTTTTTCATCTGAAAGATTGTTTGAGAGTCAGAGACTAGTTGACAAACAAGAGGTATCATCTATCTACTTTCTCTCTCATATTCTCTCTCTCTTTCTCATTCTTTCAATTCTTGTTCTTCTCACAAGCTTCTGTTTCTTTGTTTGTTTCTTGGGAAAGTTCATGTCTTTCTTTCTCTTTTTCTGATAGATCTCTTGTTACACTCTGTTTTCTTGCTTTTCATGTAATGCTCTCTTTTATTATTATTGTTTTTAGTTTTTTTTTTTTTCTGCTAACTGGATCTGGGTTGTTCTCTTTTTTTACCCAATTGGGTTTTATTTGGGTTTTTTCTCCAGAAATTAGTTGAATTTTATGCTAAGGTTTGGTGGGTATGTTTTCAATTAATGGCTCAAAAACAGCTGTGACAAAACAGAACAAAACTAATCATGAATTATCTACCTTGTTACGTTTAAAGAAATAAATTAATTACTTGATGCGTTTCCTCCCATTTTTTTCCCTTCTCTTTCTTGTTTTTCCTCTTTTTCTTGGTGGGTTAAAGATCCACTTCTCTGTGTTTTTTTGACTTATGAAGAGAGAGAGACTTGTCTGGGCCGGCCACATTTGACAAAAGTTTTTTCTTTTTTATATTTGATTTGGTTGATAGATTTTTTTTTTTTTTTTTTTTTTTTTTTTTTGCACATTGATTGATAGAAATTGGAATGCATATTTGATTAAAGTTGGGCCCATAGTCATGTGAGAAATATAAAGTCAGTGTGACATGGAAAGTAGAAATTGTCGGTAGTTGGTTTCAGATCCTTTGATTTACAACCTACTCTTAGTGGTCTTATAGAGTTGTGGTTGTTTTTTCAACACCAAATCAATAAAATTTTTCATTCCCTTTGATTTTCTTGACAAATACTTATTAAAGAAGCAAACCCTTTTTTTTTCTTTTCTCCAATTCCTTGATTTCATTTCTTTTTGAGTAAATGAGTACATTTGGTAAAATCTTTTAGTAATAACCAGAATCTTTCCCTTCTGCCTTCCATGTTAAAGATCTGCTGGTTTTTCCTCTGCTAAATGTATGTCTTATCTTGTGTTCAATTTTTGTGACCTTGTTATGTTCTTTTTCTCAGTCTCTTGCATGATTTTTGTGTTCAAATTTTATGAACTTAAATTGTATGTCTTGTTTGCAACTATTGAGGATTGGTGAAGTTACGTAACTTTGGTGAATTATAATAGTGCTGGTTATTGAAGGAAGAGAAAGCAATGCTTGTCAAATATGGTAGTGCATTGATTACTTTCTGTTATGCAGATTCTTGACAATTTTCTGAGAAGATGAAGCACAAAGATGGAAAGCCGGGCTATCAGCAGGACAAGAGTTCCAGGGTCGTCCCCATGACAATCATGTTCATCTTTCTGTGTGGATTTTCGTTCTATCTAGGCGGAATCTTTTGCTCCGAGAAGAATAGATTTGAAGGTGCCAAGGATGTTACAAAAGATGCCGTCCAATCTTTCAAGGATTCGACAGCGGTGTCCTCACTCCAAGTTAAACCCGTCACTTTTCCCGAATGCAGCAGCAACTATCAGGATTACACTCCTTGCACCGATCCAACGGTACTTAAATTAGTCTTTAGGATCTGAGAGAAGGTGTAACTATAGTGTGTTTGATCACTTGTGTAACTATTGCGTTTTGTTCGTTTTATTCGTGCAGAAGTGGAAGAAGTACGGGGTTCATCGGCTGACGTTCATGGAACGCCACTGTCCTCCGGTGTTCGAGAGGAAGGAATGCTTAATTCCTCCTCCTGATGGATACAAGCCACCAATCAGATGGCCAAAGAGCAGGGACGAGTGTTGGTATCGGTAAGTGTTTTCTGTTGAGTTTCTGGTATTTTGCCTCGATCGGTTCTAAGTAGGATGTTTCTAGACCTTAACATTTGGATCCGGGTCCAGGAATGTCCCTTATGATTGGATTAACAAGCAGAAATCTAACCAGAACTGGCTGAGGAAGGAGGGTGAGAAATTCCTGTTTCCTGGTGGGGGTACTATGTTCCCCAGAGGTGTTAGCGAATATGTAGATTCAATGCAAAATCTTATCCCGGAAATGACAGATGGGACCGTCCGAACTGCCATTGATACTGGATGTGGGGTGAGTATGCTTCTATTCTGCTTCTATGTTTCAGGTATTTGGCGTTGTGGGTACATGCCAGGTTCCATGTTATGTTCCTTGTCGGAATGCTACTAGTCAAGCTGCAGCAAATTTTTGCTCTGTGGTTCTTACATTTCTTGAAGCTGTATTCAACTTTTAAAAAGCTTGGACTAATGGCAATGCTATATTATTGATGTGTATTAATTATTATGATCTTTAATCATAGTTGTCTTCTGACTTTACTCTCTGCAATTGGTTTATTTCTAGGTTGCAAGTTGGGGCGGCGATTTGTTGGATCGTGGAATTCTAACAGTGTCTCTTGCTCCAAGAGACAATCATGAAGCTCAAGTCCAGTTTGCCCTGGAACGTGGAATTCCCGCAATCCTTGGCATTATTTCCACTCAGAGGCTTCCTTTCCCATCAAACTCGTTTGACATGGCTCATTGCTCTAGATGCCTCATCCCATGGACAGAATTCGGTAAACGTTGCAAACTTTCACAGAATATGATAGCTATGTGCTTAGAAAAGAAATTGGTTTTTAACCAATTCTGATATCCTGACGCTGCAGGTGGTATTTACCTTATGGAAATTCATCGCATACTCCGTCCGGGAGGGTTCTGGGTGCTGTCGGGCCCTCCTGTCAACTACAAGCGCCGCTGGCGTGGATGGAACACGACAATTGAGGAGCAAAGATCTGACTACGAGAAGTTGCAGGAACTGCTTACTTCATTGTGCTTCAAATTGTACAACAAAAAGGATGACATTGCTGTCTGGCAGAAGGCTTCAGACAATAGCTGCTACAACAAGCTTGCAAACAATGCTGAGGCCTACCCACCAAAATGCGACCACAGCCTTGAACCGGACTCTGCTTGGTACACTCCACTTCGCTCTTGTGTTGTTGTTCCAAACCAGAAGCACAAGAAATCCGGCTTAAAGTCCGTCCCTAAATGGCCCGAGAGGTTGCATGCCACACCAGAACGCATCTCCGACATCCACGGTGGGAGTGCTAGTGCTTTCAATCACGACAACAGCAAGTGGAAGGCGCGGGCAAAGCATTACAAGAAGTTGCTTCCGGCAATTGGGAGCGATAAGATTAGAAACGTAATGGACATGAATACAGTTTATGGAGGTTTCGCTGCGGCCGTGATTGATGATCCATTGTGGGTCATGAATGTGGTCTCTTCCTATGCAGCCAACACACTGCCAGTGGTCTTCGACCGTGGCCTTGTTGGGACTTACCACGATTGGTAATGTTGAATTCATTCATGTTTCAACTTTTCGAGATTCATGTTATTGGTCTCCTATGCTGTGGCTTGTTGTGGTCTCTTTGTTCACTTATAGGGTGTTTGGAAAGGTGATGGGAACCAGTAGTGGGAACCACTTTTACTGTAGCATATGAGAGTTTTACACTGTAGCATATTTTTTTATTATTACTATAGCATGTGAGAGCTTTACACTGTTCATAACTGAGATTGTGGTGGAAACTGAGTGCTTCCCACCACTGCCAAACACCCGCTTAATTTATTTCATTTATTGCAGGTGTGAGGCTTTCTCTACTTATCCTCGGACTTACGATCTCCTGCATCTTGATGGCCTTTTCACTGCCGAAAGCCACAGGTAAGAAATGGATCTCGGTTTACCAATTTCTTGTGGGTCCCATGAACTAATTTCACTTATTAGGTTAGGTTGCTTGTGAGGAGGGGAAAGACACTATCGGATACTTGAAATCCATAGAGTAATTTAGTATTTGTCTGCCTTGCAACACAAGCTAACTCAATCTTGGTTTGAATATCACGAAGTATTAGGGTATATTTGTTTCGATACTCGAATCACGACTCGAATCATTTTGCTATAGTATTTTCTCTCACAAAAATTTTAATCTTCATTCAAATACTCTATTCAAATACTCGAACCAAACGGGCTCTAAAATCTTTCTACATATTCTTGGATGAGTGGTGAAAAAATTATTTATTGTACAACTTAGAAACCAAGTGAGGTAATGATTCTTGTTTGATCAAATGCTCAACACTTTAATGGCTCACTCTTCTTGGACAGATGTGATATGAAGTATGTGCTCTTGGAGATGGACCGGATCCTTCGCCCCAATGGTTATGCGATAATCCGGGAATCCAGCTACTTCATGGACGCCGTTGCCACAATTGCCAAGGGAATGAAATGGGGTTGCCGTAAAGAAGACACTGAGTACGGCGTCGAAAAGGAGAAGATATTGATCTGCCAGAAAAAGCTCTGGTATTCCTCTACTGAGAGTTCCCGGTGACGAAAAACCAATTCATGGTTTGATTAGTCTCGTGGTTGAGTTTTATTACTTACAAATTCCATGGTTATAAGAAAGAAGAAGCAAGGAGAGAAGCCAGTTCAATCCCAGTCAGAGAGAGATTAATTGGTTCTACAGTAAGCAAAAGCAATTTTTAGAATCAAATTTGTTAATTGGAAGACTCAAAAGTTACCCAATAAGTCGACTTTGTTGATGGATAGGGCCTTTATAATACAGTTATATATATATGTTCGTTATAAGGTCCCAAAATGTGTACTTGGTATATTTTTCTTTTTGTTACTTTTTTCATTGTTTCCCCATGTATTTGTTTCTTTCTCCTCTTACGAGCTAGGCTCTGATTATTTAATGTGAAAATATATAAGGGGTTGGAAGATCACACACCCCAAATAGTTTATATATATATATATATTTATGCCAAATGCGAACTCTGCTGCTTCCTCTAATGCATGAATTTGCAAAGCTGTAATTCTTTTTCATTATTGGAACTATATTGTCATTAGCTAATACGGCAAATTTCATCTGTTTTGCTTTTCCAAAAAATAAACAAATAAATAAATTACAAAAACAAAAATAAAAACTCATGTTTTGTTAATACAAACAATCAAGGGTTAAATGTTTACCTAGCACTTGCTGAAAAAAATAAAAAAAAAGATTTTTTTTTTGGTTGTTTTACATGATTGGAGGTGACAAAGAGGCCTGATTGGACCGGTGTGACCTAGTTTAGTTGGGCCCAAGCAGGCCGCTTGATATATCAATGGCCGTAAATGTACCGTACTCCTTTTTAATTTTCATGACAAGCTCATAAAAATTCAAGATTTTTGAATTTAATGTTTCGAATCATTAACCCAATCTATCTACTCGGAATATATATATATATATAATTTAGGGGCCTTTTTTTGGAGGTCAAAGAGTTTAAAACCAATTTTGAACTTAAGCTGGTATTTGGCTTAAACATTGGAGGCGCAATCTCAAACTCTTGATAAGACAACCTGAGACGAAGAACCACCCAATTTCAGAATTTATCTCCCCCTAAACTCGAACTCAGCATTCTCCATGTGATATTTTCAATCTTCTTTCATATCCAAACACAATTTAAAATTTTGAATTCTAGTTTCAAACCTTACTATTGTGGGGGAGTTTTTCATAATAGGAAGACCATTTGAAATCTATACCCCTTTAAACCAAGCGCCTAAAGTTGTATGAGAAAAGTTTAAAGACTATATTTTATGACCAATGTTTTTAATATTTTGTGTGATTATGTTTGAATTTACTCGACAAAAGCTCATTACAAATTCTTTTATGCTATAAGTAGTCTTACGGGAGACCAGTATGACCAATTGACGAGCTTAGTGTTGAGGTGACAAGACAAAGGTTGGATATGAATACCACTATGGCAGTTTTCTGCTATGCTCAGAAGTATCTTACGAAAAACATTTTAAAAGATATATTTTAATGTGTTGAATAAAGTCAAGTTTTGAGCTATGTCTCAATTTCTGTTGCAACGAAAGTGGCAACAGTTTCAAAGTATATTTTCTATCACAATGGTTTTAAGTATGTATTATGAATGCTTAAAAAAAATTTACCCAGTATTTTCTTGCTAGTAAGTAAGATTAAAGTTAAGAAATGAAGTTTAAGAAGCTAAGTGACGGCTCAAAAAGGCGAGTCGTTACATGAAATGACAAAAATGCCCTATTTATTCTTAGCAATTGATCTAAACAATTAAATCCTAGTCATTGATTTAGGAGGAAAAAAAACCATAAGTATGCTAACCCCCCACAACTCCCCCACCCCCAAAACCCGCCTGACCTCCTCCTCCAGACCCTCCCCCTATCACCTCTTCCTATGTCCCATCTGCTACTCACTGGTTGTCCGCCTTCAACCTGCTGGTCGTACACATTCCACCCACCTCTCCCTTCTTTCGATCGTCCCTCCTTCCAACCCATCATCTGTCCCCTTATCCTTGCAGATCCTAGACACTGCTTACTCGTTGTTTGCCCTCAACCCATCGTACATGCACAACCACCCGCCCCTCCTTTCTCTCAATCGTCCCTATTTTGTTTTCTCTATTGTTGTGTTGGCCCCATTCCTGTCAACCCCAGCTACCTTGCTCATCCTCACCCCCACCCCAACCCGTTAGGCCTCCCCAACCCGTTAGGCCCCCACCCAACACACACACCCACAACCACACCCATACATCCACCCATACGTACACGCACGCACGTGTGTGCACACATATTTCCTTGGCCCCACCAAGATCGAGAGAGAAAGAGAGAGGGAGACAAAGGTTTTTTTTTTTACATTATTAGTTTTATTTTAATATTTTTAAAGTTTTATATATGTTTTTTTTTTTATTTCTCAAAAAAATCTGTTTTTTATATATTTTTATAATTTTGTTCCATTTTTTTATTCTTTTATAAAAAAAGAAAGAGCACTAATACAGAGTGAGATTTTTTTTATTTTTTTGTCCTTAATATATTTTTAAAGTTTTATGCAAAGATAAATGATTTTTATAATTGAATTATGGTTTTGTTGGAATTAGTTAGTTTTAGTTTTATTGTAATTAATTTGTTTTAATTTTGTTAAAATTGAAGTGTGATTTTAATTAGTTTGTGTGGTTATGATTACTTTGTGTTATTGAAAGTATGTATTCAAATGCCACATGTTTGGATGTGGACTTTTTTAGATAATGTAATTTTAATCTTTGTATATTATGTTATTTTGGATATAATTGTTATCTTCGATAACAAGAGCAAATAAAAGGAAAAAAAAACATTTTACTTTTTATTAGAGTGAAATTTATAGTTACAAGTGTTTACAAATTATTTAAACTTATTTTTAATGTCAAAGAAGGTAAAATCATCATTTATAGATGCATAAAATAGCTAAAAATGTTTTTTAATAGATAAACAGACATTTTTATCATTTTAAACAAAATTAACGATTAATAAACAGTCAATTGTCATGGTCAACTCATATAAGGGGTCTCACTATAATTTTTTTAACAATCAAGGGGCGTCAATGTGATTAATTTTGATCCAGTGGGTTTCTCTATAGTTTGAGTAAAAAGAAAGTGTAAATGTAATTTACTCAATTTGAAAATATCAATATCAATAATATGTATTAAAAGTCAAAACTTAGAATGTAATTGAATTTTTTTACTATGTAAATATTCTATAAATGCATATATATATATATACACACACACATATGAGAGTTGTTTACTGTAAGTTCTATTTATATTCCCTGTTCAAATCTTTTTAAAAAAGTTTAATTGTTTCAGGGGGTTTTGAGTTTGATTTTAAAAACGCATGGTGTTTTGGGCATTTAGGTAATAAAAGGGGCAAAATTAATATTTTAATAAAATAGAGAGGTTGTTTTGGTTATTTTGATTAAATTTGTTCCTACTTTTCTTTGCCGTTTCTTCGAGGCTTTAAGAGCCGTTTCTTTTTATCTTTGCCCTTTTTATCGTGAAAATGGAGGGAGAATGATGGTGTCTTCGAGTTTTCGTTCATCTGTCTCGTTGTTTTGTGCTTTTTCCTTCTGCTCAGCTTCATCTGTAAGTGTTCTCAAGCTTTTTCTTTTTTTTTCATAGCTTCTTTGTCTTTTGTTTCTTTTCTTTCCCCTTCGTCCCCTTCTTCACCTTCTTAGAGAAAAGGCAAGTTAGTTGCCCTTTTTTTTTTTTCTCGCTGTTAGAAGTTGCATCTCCATTCTCGTAAGGTTCTCGGCGCTGTTCCCCTGCTAAGCTTTCCTGGTTTGCTCTCTATATTTCCTTTTCTGATTTTTTTTTTTCGAATTCCGATTGTTCTGCTTTGATTCTGTTTATGATTGTAATACCTCACCGCTATTGATTTCGTGGTTGCGGAGAACATTTGAATTTTAACAATCCTAAATCAATCTGTTGAACTTACGCACGTCAATTTGCTGTTATAATGGGAAATCTGGTGGAAAATCTCCGGCATTTAGAATGGCATCCGTAATGGATTTGGGTATTTTCGTATTGTTTTACCGAACTAGGATTCTCAATTGGGTATGGAAGTCATGGTATTTTTGTCTGATTATTGGTTTAATTTATCTTGGGAAATTCTATCTCTTCTTTTGCTTTGTTACGATGTTTTGGAAAAGATTTTGGTCTTTCTTTCCGTTAGAGTTCTGTTTCTACAATAAAATTCGAGAATCCCATCAATTTGGTCTCTCCATCGCTCTATCTCTCTACTCATCTTTCTTAATCATTTTCTACCATTTCATCTCTATCTATTTGGTTGAAATTTGAATGAGAGCTTCCAATAACTATTGCAATTAGACAATGGATAATATTTTTGATTATGAACGGTGACTCTCTAATAACTTCTTGTCGTTACTATAATAACTCGATGTCACAAAAGAAGATAAAAGCATCCCAAAAAAAAAAAAATAACCCAATAGTACTTTCATAACTAACCCATGATTTTTGTAGTAATTATTAGCCCAGGTGAAAGGAATTAAGTCTAAGCCTAATAAATTGAACCATGATTAATTAGTACTTGTCTTGTGGTCAATATTTCAATTTTCTGCACCCAATAGCTGTCCTTTAAGGTACCCCACCATCCCCATTTCTTTATTCTTTACATGAGTCTTTAAGTTGTAATCTCATTGATTTTTCCTTAATTATCTGCGTTGTCTGTAATACTAATTTTGGTTTTTTTCTTGGCATATATGCCATGATTTTCCCATAGGAGTTGTGGGGAGGTCCTAGAAGTTCACATACCCAATGGTTCATTTGTTTTTGTCAGAACCCACTTGGGATAAAGTTGCAAATATTAATTCTTCCAAGATGAGAATCTCTCTCTTGAGTAAGTTGGAGTCTGTTATCCAGTCACTCTTGATGACTAGAGGTCGTCCTGAGGCTCGACTATGGCTTTGCAACACCATAGCTGGCATGAGTTCTGTCGCCCACCATGATCAGTGCGAGTTGTTTATGAACTTACTGAGGTCTAAGCCGACAAAGTACAGTTTAGCATCTCAGCTCCTCCAAATGGTATTTGACAAGAGGCCACAGAAAGCAGGGTCTGTCATATCGAAGAAGAGTTACATTCTCGAGAAATTCTTTGAAGGCAAGTGAGTTTCAGACCAGAATGTGTTAGTGTTACAAAATTTCTGAAGCTTGTATTTAAGCAGTCGGATCAGTAAGATGCCTTTTTCTGTTAGTTGGTTATACTGTTGATATGTAGGTAGGATTATGGCAGTCAGCTTTGGCTAATATGGAAACTTGTAGGAATTCTGATCATGATACGATGCTTCAACAATGCAGGTAATCCGACGCGTATAGCACAGTGGTTTTCTAGTTTCGCAGCTAGTGGTGGTGGAATGGACCATGGAAAAGGTGCTAAGGCATTGACTCAATTTGCTTTCATAAATCGGGATATATGTTGGGAGGAACTTGAGTGGAAGGGAAAACACGGCCAATCACCTGCAGTGGTTGCTACGAAGCCCCATTACTTTCTTGATTTGGATGTTCAACAAACTGTGGAGAATTTTCTTAAACACGTACCTGAATTTTGGTCATCTAATGAGTTTGCTGAGTCGCTAAAAGATGGTGAGATTTTGTCCATTGATAGGAAATTCTTTTTAGAATACTTCATTGATTTGATGTATGAAGAAAATGTGAGAGATGTATGGGAAGTCATAACTGAGTTCCTAAATGAGGAATCTTTCTCTTACTTGTGCCAACACCTTCTTATTAGTCTGGAAGAGCAGGAGTTGTGTCAATTCCTGGAATCGCTTCGTGAATTTCTTCACCCTAGAGTAGAACCTAAGCATTTTAGTAACTCGTCATTTTTGTTTGAGGTTATACTTTCAATGTACAGTGATTGTGGGTCTTTCGATCAGACACTGTTGTTAAATGCGGTTTTGACTAGAAAACGTGATCTTCTACGGCTCCTATGTGATGAAGGTGGTGAGGAGGTAGAGGAACAAATCAAAGATATTGTGTCTCAAATTGGTGCTATCCCAGATCATGAGAATAGCTTGGCACCAATTATTAAAGGTTGCTTTAAACTGAAGACAGCAGAATCGGTCAAGTGGCTGGGCGTTCAATCATGGGTTCTTTATTACAAATTTTTGGAAGGATGCCGGACTATTGAGTCTTGGGAGTCATTATTTGTGAATAATGCAATTAGGTTCCGCAGGTCTAATACATATGCCTTACTAAATGTTGATGGATTGTCAGGAGAAAGTGGTTCAGACTTGGAGTGTAGAGCTTCGAATAAAGTTAAACATAGAAAAGGAAGTAAAAAGAAAAGGAAGAGGAAGAGAAAATTTGACCGTGAAGATGACAATGAGTTTCTTGATTTTGAAACTACAAAAGATAGGCTCAGTCTGCAATCTAACGGCGGAAGTTGGATGCTGTCTACTGACGGGTATTCTGCATCATGGAGCAGTGTAAGTCTCTTCACTATTAGGTCTCTTTATTTTTATCTTTTGTGCATGTGTAGCGGCATTTCATCAAAATCTTCTGTGAGATTCCTTTATAGTCCTGATCTTGATGATTTATGAATTAGGTTATATTCCTCTCTCAAGCTGATCAGTTTCCACGATGATACTTTCTTCAACAGAGTTCTTTTTCTTAACGCCAAAATGTTTGCGTTAGGACTTTATAAAGTGCATTTTATGTTGTCACTGCATGAATATTCTGCTGTTTTGTTCTTAGCGAGCCACTTTGATGATCATTTTTCATTCTTTGCTTCAACAGAGAAGGTTATGGCACTCGTCATACAAAATGGAAAAAAAAAAAAAAAGAAATCATTTAGCTGGTTAGGGAATTCAAATTGTTATAGGAGGTGTTATTTCAACCTTTTTTTAAGGGGATTATTTCAATGTTTTCAATGCTAATTTGTTTGTGAAATAGCAACTCCATTGTCATGATTAATGGCAAAGGTTTCAACCATTTTCTGTTTTTTCTACCAAAAAAATTTTCTAACCATTCTTTGTGTTGCAGATGGATTTACCAGAGTATCTCTCTGAGCATTGTTTTTCTACATGGATGGGGTGGATATTGTCAAATTCAATCGAGTAACTTGATCCGCTATTCGTGGAATAGTTAGCTTTATGCTCTGTCAGCACCTGGACGTCACATTTCTTCGAAGCTTGGTGCAATGTTCTGCTAAGTTGCTCATGGCTTTTTGGGCTAGAACGTTGAGTGCTGAACACCTTGTTTTGGTCTCTGACCTGTGCTCTACAACGCACATATTGAATTTCAGTCCTTGAAAAATTTCAAAGCCGTGTTGAAGATGAAGAACTTCTAGTTGGAAAAATCTTTTGCTCCGCACGACATGCCGACCTTGTTTGTCCAAAACCCATCTCCGCTAATTGATGCCTACGCCGTCGTTAGATTGTACTGAATTTTGGTTGTGTGGTGTTGTTAAGTGGTGATTCTAATGCTCTGCTTCAGATTGTTAGGCTTGGCATGTGTTTTTTGTTTTAATGCAGTGCAAGTGCAAGCCCTAGATTTTCTCACCTTCGCCCCTCCCAACTTTTGGGTCAATTTCACTATGCCTCCCGAGCTTTAACAGCTAACACTTTGCCCTTGGATGTTAAATTAGTCTCACTTAACCCACTTTGTTCAAAAAGAGACTAGAGTTTGACTAAGCTATATTTGGCTCCAAAAAAGTGTGAAAATAACTCATGTATTCTAATTTTTCAATTGTTATATTTACTTTTTTTTTTTCATAATTATTAGGTTTTGACAGTCGTAGAAGTACACTTTGAATTTTATTAGAATTTGATAATAGCAATATTGAATGATTAAAGAGTTACTATATTAACCAATAACAATTGAATGTCAAAATTTGACTTATGTTATATTTGTTATTAAATTTTCACTGCAAAAAACATACATTAAATTTAACCTCAAGAACAGCATTTATTTGGGCGCAACACTAATTCGACATTGCATTGAAAATGTTCTGGCTTGATTAAACAAGAAATCTAAGTTAGTAATCCTGAGGAAGTTCACACCAAATTTTGCAGCTCTTGGTAGCATATGATGTAGCTCTCTCAAATGTAAGTGCTAAGGAAAATGTTAGATGATCTTTAATGTAAATACAAATGTCAATGTTATATTTGTCATTAAAAAATAATATGAAAATAGCACATTTGATGCACTATTTAGTTCTATGTTTTAATGTATAATGTTATTTTTAATGTTATATTTACCTTTTGTCATAATTATTGAGCCTTGAAAGATTAAATATTTAACATTAAAATACTTTAAAAGTGACAACATTATAATGATTAAAAGCAAAAAAAAAAATGTATCAACAATAGGAATAGAGGCACTCCATTCGACACTGTTTTTTACACTTCAATGTTAAAATTTGACATTGACACGTTAATTTAGTACCATATTGAAGATGTTCTTAAAACGACCAGCATGATTTTCCTTCTTTCTTCAAAAACTGTTGCTGTAGGTTCTATCATTTAAAGCACCTTATTCCAAAAAGAGGCCATTACTCAACCTGTAATAGGATATCTGTATAATGTAACTCTAACTATGTGCGAGGGCTGAAAGGGCATTAAACAAAACAAGCTACAACTTTGACATGTTCATGTTAGATTTAATCATAAATATGACTTATCATCGTATTCTTAAATTCCAAAATCCTTCATCCTAAATTACCAAAAATAACAGTTGATAATACGTGCTTGAAACTATGATAATGAAATTAGAAGAGTAGTCTTTCACAGTCAAATCTGTCTTTAGTGCTTAAAGATTCTCTCTTTTAATGGGAAAGGAGGAAGAGACTAAATTGTATGTATCATCTGACTTAGGGACTATAATCTCCAGAGCCAAAATAATAAGTTACTTATTTGGCCCTATTAAATTAGATAACTCATAATATAATTGTCGCCTTAATATGTAAGCCCATAATATACATATCTTGCAATATAAAATTTTAATTTATCAAAACCTCACAAAGATTAGTAATAGAATCCTTACCTCTTTGCAAAATATCCACTGATAATTTCAGCTTATATAATTTACCACGTAAGCTCCAAGTACGCCGTTATCCTAGACGTACACAATAATCACATTTATGTCTCCTAGAGTTTGGATATCAAATACATAAGTTTTGGAACATTGCTTAGCCTGAAAATATTGAGAATAGTCAAGTTTGAACTATTGGCTTGGCCTATCAATCATATGTTTCTGGCCTATTAAACAAAACTGCTATTTTTAGACTCTCCACTGGCCTGTCGGGTACTGTTCACTAGCCTTCCGCCAGAAACCTAGGAAAATAGAGTTTTCCCCACTCTTGTGATCTTTGAGCTCTAAAGCTCGATCCAACTCATTTATTCAATTCTCAGGTCATAAATATGTACAAAACTCTTAGAATATCATGTTTTAAATGCTTATAACTATTTTCCTTCAAATCTTTATAAAATACAGTTAGATCATAAAACCTCAAGTTTTACAAAATTTATACAATAACATGTTTTAAGTCCAAAGTACTTAAACATCATAACTCAGTTTCTAAAGGTGTTTAGAGTTTCAAACCATTGTATAAACATCTACAACACATTTTTCACAATTTTCATACCAAAAATTCATCTTAAAAACCAAAGTTAAGGTTTCAAAAATCTAACTTCAAAATTTAACTCAAAAGTAGAGTTTGATCTTTGAAAACATCCAAGCCTCCTCAATCCTCAAGTTGTGAGTGATTGCTTGTAACGTTTTTTAGAAAAATTAGTTTAGAAACCTTGAGTGTAGCTTGAGCTTCTCTTTAATTTTTCTTTGAGATTTGTGTCAAAATGAGAGAGGAAGAAGTAAGGTAGAAGCAGGGAGAGAGAGAGAGACATATGAGAAGAAGAAATAAAACAAGGAAAAGCATGAGGGGAGCATGGTGGGTAAATATTAGGTATTAAATGTAAATGTTAGGTATTAAATGTCTCCTTTTGGACATGGTAAGTAAGTCACCGAGAAAATTGAAAGAAGGGAACAAATGAGTAGCTGGGGAAGGATTCTTCATGTCTTATTCGAAGACTTTTATAAGAAAATGTCAAAGTTGCATTTTCGTAAATAAATAAAACATCCAAAAACAATTTAGTAATTTAAATACAACCAAAATTTTAAATTGCCACTTTTTATACATTAAATTTTGCAAAATCATTCCAATTCAAATAGCGGGTGTCGCAAAAAAAATTATAAAACAAGAACCAAATTGAAAAGGAGTAAATTATACCGTTGCACCCTAAACTATTTGTCTTTCGTATAATGCACCATAAACTTTTAATCTTTACAAAATACACCCTGAATCTTAAAATTGTTGACAATTGAAGTCTAATAGCTAACAAGCATTAAGAGACATAGACAATTTTGGTTACTAAGTTTGCACGTGAGTTTTCTAAAGGATAGAGTTTGCTATTTTAAGAAAAATTTGAAACTCAAGTTGTGAAAAAGAGTACCTAATGAAAATTATAAGTAGCTATTGGACCTCAATTACTAATAATTTCAAAGTTTAAGGTGTATTGTGAGGAGATTAAAAATCTGAGCTATATTGTACAAGAAATAAATAGTTCAGGGTACAACAGTGCAATTTACTTATTAGAAAGTAGATCGTTTTAAACATTACGTGAGTTTTAAATAGATAGATATGCAACTGCATCTATTAAATTTAAGAATTTGTGATTATTTGCATTATAAGGGACTAAACCTAAAAAAAAAAAAATCATAAATGTTATCTTTTAAAACTTACTTTTTATAAATACCACAAATATTTTGGTGTAGCATAATTTAAATAAATAATATAAGTAGTAGTATCACATGACTTTTTCAAGTGTGACATGAATAAAAAGTATCTTTAATTTTATTAAAAGGGTGCATGTGATCTGCACTATTCACCTTTGGTCGTCCAAAATAAGCATTTTGGATTTTTTTTGTTTTTTTTTCCTTTCTTTTTTTTTCTTATTATGTTGTAAATCAAGTATGTGTGGATGCCACCTCTTGGTATTCCATGAGTTACATGTAAACATTTTATTGCAAATTTATAATTCACATTTAGACCACATTATCACCCCATTAAATCCCTATTAATATTGTGCATTATGTCTCTTTTAATTTTATATGAAACCTATGTAAGTTATGTCTATTACCATTACCTCTAGTATAATGACTTGGACTATAAATAGTAGTTGTACTAAGCTTGTAACTTTTATCCCTCACAAGTAAAAGTATAGAAATTGTTTTGTCTCCAATTTTCTCTTGTCTTTCTCTATTGTTCTCGTTAGTCTTTTGTTATACTTTGCTTTATTTCAAAACACGTTATCAGCACGAGTCTCTTGTCTGTGAACTTTTATAAGTGTTGATTGCTCTTTGGTTCAATCACTTCTCCTTTTGAAAGGTATATTGTGTTTATATCTTCATTGATGTTTATGTAGTATAGTCATTCTCCCTTATTATTAGAAGAACATGTCTACTTTATCTATTATTGAATATAGTTTTATATCAATTGCACACCCCTTCTTTGAGATTGGTATTTCTGTTGGCTTTTGATCATTTCATTAATTTTTTTTCTCATGTAAAATTAATTCTAGCAATTTCACCATCCATCACGTTGTTGATATGTTATACATGTGTGTAGTGTTAACTATTTGATGTATTACATTTGCTTTTAGGTTAGTAGTTGTATAATCCATCTTTGTTATAATTAATTGTTATATTATTAATTTCGTTTTATTACATTAACAAATTATTTCTTTTATCATCAATAACTATATAATTAAAAAAAATGAATTTATTGTATAAGTTTTCTTTTATCATTAATATGCTATTTTTTTTTCAATTAGTTTTAATGACATGATTTTCAATGAAATTTTATTACAATATTTTTTATTTTCTATGCACGTGCATGATATTTGGTATTCTCATATTGTAAATTTTTGTCCTTTTGTTAATTAATTAAGAATAAATTATTGTAATTCTCATTGACTTTATTTTATCGTATACTAGTTCGCACAATGTCGAATCTTACAAAGCTAGAGTTCGTTGCTCTTGATATTTCTGCCAATAATTATTTGGCATGGACTCTTGATGCTGAGATCCACCTTGATGCTATAAATCTTGGTAATACAATAAAAAAAGGGAATGACGCATCCTCACAAAGATCGTGCAAAGGCAATGATATTCCTTCGTCATCATCTCCATGAAGGATTGAAAACTGAATATTTGACGGTAAAAGATCCATATGTCCTTTGGAATAATTTAAAGGAAAGGTATGACCACCAAAAGACTGTAATTCTTCCTAAAGCTCGCTATAATTGGATGCACCTACGACTGCAAGATTTTAAAACTGTGAGCGAGTATAATTCAGCAATGTTTAAAATTACTTCTCAATTAAAACTATGCGGAGAAAGTGTTACTGATGAAGACATGTTAGAAAAAACATACTCTACTTTTCATGCCTCTAATGTGCTTTTGCAACAGTAATATCGAGAGCGAGACTTTAAGAAATATTCTAAATTAATATCATGTCTTCTCGTTGTCGAACAAAATAATGAACTGTTGATGAAAAATCATCAATCTAGCCCAACTGGATCAATGCCATTCCCTGAAGCGAATGCGGCATATGTTAAAGATCCTGAGCATGGTTGGCATGATGGATGTGGACGTGAACGTGGACGTGGACATGGTCGCGGTCGAGGTCGTGGTCATGAACTGGTCGTGGTTATTATAACCAAAACCTCCTCAAATTTCAAGAAAGTTGCATCTCACCATCAAAAATGGGAGAAGAATGAGGAGAAACAAGAAGAAAAGGTTTTCACAGAATAAAGCCCCTAAGAACAATGAAGATACTTGCCATAGATGTGGCATGAAAGGACATTGGAGACGTACATGGTTGCACGTCTAAACATTTTGTTGATCTTTACCAAGCTTCCTTAAAGGAGAAGAAAAAGGTGCAGAGGCAAACTTTGTTGAGACAAACTTTACTGAACGCCATGATCCCACAGATTTACACACTTTGACGTTGCAGATTTCTTTGAGAATCATGATGGAAATTTTGAGAATTTAATTACCTGAGGGAAACATCAATATGGCTTGAAAAGATGTTCTCCACCAATCTATCC
Source organism: Artocarpus heterophyllus (assembly GCA_025403435.1). NCBI lineage: Eukaryota > Viridiplantae > Streptophyta > Magnoliopsida > Rosales > Moraceae > Artocarpus > Artocarpus heterophyllus. The sequence goes on along the minus strand of CM046344.1, from coordinate 11,791,773 downwards.
CCCTTTTTTTTTCTGGTGTGACCATAATTTTTAGTATGTTTCGATTTTTTTTTATTTTAGTTTGGTTGGTAATTTGGGTGTGATTTATATGTTTGTAATCTCCATATATTTTCTATATCAAAAAAGGATTGTGTTTAATATATTATTTTCTTATCTCTTTGTTTATTTTTCATGAAGAGACATGGATTCAAAAATCATTCCACCGGTATTAAAGTTAATGATGAAGTCCTTTTACCTAGTGGACAGTAGAACAACACAAACTATTCTCAAAGATAAAAAATATTTTTCCAATCTTATATTAGCTGAAGCTAATGTTAGTACAATATCTGGTGTTGCAAAATCTCATTGAGGGCTTTAGTAGTGCTAATATATTATTACCTGATGGCACAAAGTTTATGATTAACGACGCTATGTATTTGAGTAGATCAAAAAGAAATCTACTAAGTTTTAAATATATACGTCGTAATGGTATCTATTGAGACAACAAATGAAAGAGACGTTGAATATCTTTATAGTATGTCTAATGTCTCAGGAAGGAAACAAATATTGGAGAAGCTACCAGCATCCTCTTCTAGATTGTATTACATTTATAAATCCAATTGAATCCTATGTGGTTATGAATGAAGAATCCAAAGATTCAAGGAATTTATTAGTTTTGGCACAACTGTTTAGGTCATCCAGATTCAATATGCGCGAAGGATTATAGAAAAGTCAATGGACATCCTTTAAAGAACCAAAAGATTCTTTTGTCCAAGATTTTTCATGTGCTTCTTGTTTTCAAAGAAAACTAATTATAAGGCCATCCCCAATGAAATTACAATTAATCTCTTGCATTTTTAGAACGAATTCAAAGAGATATATGTGGGCCTATATTCCATCCAGGTGGACCATTTCAGTATTTTATGGTCTTAATAAATGCATCAACACATTGGTCACATGTTTGCTTATTATCTACTCGCAATGTTGCATTTGCGAGACTCCTTTGCTCAAATAATCCAATTACGAGCACAATTCCCAATTATACAATCAGAAAATTTCGTTTGGATAATTCAAGAGAATTTACATCCCAAGCCTTTAATGATTACTGCATGTCAATTGGGATTACTGTTGAGCATCCATGTTGCTCTGTGCACACTCAAAATGGATTAGCAGAATCATTTATCTAAAAGGTTGAAATTAATTGCTAGGCCTTTACTTATGAGAACAAAATTGCCTAGCTCTGCTTGGGGACATGCCATATACATGCTGCAGCATTATTCGCATAAGGCTACTACTATCATAAATACTCCCCATTACAGCTTGTTTCTGGTAAAGAGCCAGATATTTCCCATCTGAGAATTTTTGGTTGTGCAGTAATATGTTCCAATGCTTCACCACAGCGTACTAAGATGGGTCCTCAAAGGAGCTGGAATTATGTTGGATTTGAATCCCCATCAATAATTAAATCTCGAACCCTTGACAGGTGACCTCTTTAACACGCACGGTTTGTCGATTGTCAATTTGATGAGACAAGTTTTCCCAGCATTAGGGGGAGATAAACAACAGCTGAAAAAACAAAAATTTCATGCAATGCATTATCATTAATCTGACTTGATCCTCGTACAAATCAATGTGACTTAGAAGTTCAAAGATTATCTATTTACAAAAGGTTCGCAAATCAGTTACCAGATGCATTACCGATGTCAGAAAGTAACAAAATCACATATACCAGCTGAAAATGCTCCTATTTGAATTGATCTTCCTACCGAAAAAAATATTAATATGGTACAATGAATCTAAGGCACGCCAAAAGCGTGGTAGACCCATCGGTTCTAAGGGATAAAAATTTCAAGAAAGAAAAAGGAGCTAAATAATAAGCAAGTTGGCTATTCCAATGTTATTAATGTTCTTAAAGAGGCCCAGTATAAAAACAGTTGATATAGCTGAAGAATTAACCCTGGAAGAGGTTCAAGTATTTGAAAAGATATTAAGGAAGAGATCTCATACGCTATGTCACTTCAGGAAAGAGATGGGAACCAAAAGGAAATTTGTTGTCGATAACATATTTGCATATGCAATAGCTCTTGATATTATAGAAGGAAAACGAGGATCTTGAACCAAAGTCTGTTGAAGAATGTCAGCGTAGATAGAATGTTGGCCAAATGGAAATACGCAATCCATGTAGAATTAAGTTTCACGTTGAAAAAAACTTTTCAGCCTGTTGTCCAAACACCTTGAGGTGTAAAAACCTGTAAGCTACAAGTGGGTATTTGTGCGAAAGCGTAATGAAAAACATAAACGTTGTCAGATATAAAGCACGACTTGTAGCACAAGGCTTTTCGCAAAGACTGGTATTGATTATGAGGACATATTCACCAGTGGTGGATGCAATTACATTTAGATTTTTGATTAGCCTAGTTTCAGAAGGACTTCACATGCGTCTAATGGATGTTGTAACGGCCTATCTGTATGGGTCACTTGATAGTGACATTTACATGAAAGTCCCTAAAGGCCTAAAAATGCCTGAAACATGCAATTCAAAACCCAAATGTATTCAATAAATTACAAAGATCTTTGTATGGATTAAAGCAATCTGGACGTATGTGGTATAATCTCAGTGAATACCTTTTGAAAGAAGGATATATTAACAATCCAATTTGTCCATGTGTTTTTATTAAAAGGTATAAGTCTGGATTTGCTATTATTGCAGTTTATGTTGACGATTTGAATATCATTGGGACTCATGAAGAGCTTACAGATACGATAACATATTTGAAAAATGAATTTGAAATGAAGGACTTAGGAAAAACAAAAATTCTGTCTATCTGGCTTGCAGATCGAGCATTTAGTCAAAAGGGATTTTTGTTCATCATCCACATAATATTGAAAAGGTATTAAAAGCGTTTTAATATGGATAAATCCCATCCATGATTCTCTCCCATGGTTGTACGATCCCTTTATGTGAAAAAAGATCCTTTTCGTCCTCGAGATGATGAAGAAGAAATTATAGGGTCCAGAAGTACCATATCTTGTGCTATTGGTACACTAATGTATCTTGCTAATTGCACACAGACCTGACATATCATTTTCTGTTAGCTTACTAGCGAGATATAGTTCTTCACCAACTCGAAGACATTGGAATGGTGTCAAACAAATACTTCGTTATCTTCGTGGTACAACAGATATGGGTCTGTATTATACACAGGATTCCAAGTCGAATTGATTGGATATGCGGATGCAGGATATTTGTCTGATCCACATAAAGCACGATCACAAACAGGTTATTTGTTTACATATGGTGGTACAGCTATCTCGTGGCGTTCAACAAAACAAACCCTAACTGCCACATCTTCGAATCATGCTGAGATATTGGCAATTCATGAGGCAAGTCGAGAATGTGTATGGTTAAGATCCTTGGTGCAACATATAAGAGAAAACATGTAATCTTTCATTCAACAAAGAAAGTCCAACTGTGTTGTATGAAGATAATGCAGCCTGATATCGCTTAACTCAAAGGGGGTTACATAAAAGGAGACAGAACAAAGCACATTTCACCAAAATTCTTTTTCACACATGAGCTTCAAAGGAAAGGAGAGATTGATGTATATCAAATTCGCACCAGTGACTACTTGGCAGATTTGTTTACAAAAGGACTTCCGACAATAACATTTGAGAAGTTGGTACACAAAATTGGTATGCATTGACTTAGAGATGCTTGAAGAAGAGAAGTTGATATGAGGGGGAGACACTGCATATTATACTCTTTTTTCCTTAGCCTAGGTTTTTCCCATTGGGTTTTCCTGGCAAGGTTTTTAATGAGGCAATCCTAAATGTAGAGCATACAAGAATTATGTATCCTCTTTTCCTTCACTAAGATTTTTTCCCATTTGGTTTTTTCTTAGTAAGGTTTTTAATAAGGCGTATTCTTTGTATAGTGGACATCCAAGGGGAGTGTTGTGAATCAAGTATGTGTGGATGCCACCTCTTGGTATTCCATGAGTTCATGCAAACATTTTATTACAAATTTATAATTCACATTTAGACCACATTATCACCCCATTAAATCCCTCTTAATATTGTGCATTATGTCTCCTTTAATTGTATATGAAACCTATGTAAGTTATGTATTACCATTACCTCTAGTATGATGACTTGGCCTATAAATAGTAGTTGTACTAAGCTTGTAAGTTTATCCCTCACAAGTAAAAGTATAGAAAGTTGTTTTGTCTCCAATTTTCTCTTGTCTTTCTCTATTGTTCTCTTTAGTCTTTTGTTATACTTTGCTTTATTTATAACATATTAGTCTTTTTTTCCTTTCTTTTTCTTTTTTTGCTTTATTTGTGAATTCATAGTTGAAATGTCTATCCTCTTAATTTTGTCATTTTGATGCTTTATTTTTTTTTTCCTTTTTTCTTAAAAATTTCCATTTATCTATCATTTTCTGTTGCAAATGGTGTTTGATTTTTTCTTTCTAAATTTTTGATATTTTATCATTTTTTTCTTTATCTATCTTTTTTGGGCTTTACTTTTTTTCCCCTTTAGATTTTATTTGTCTATCATTGTCTCTTGGATTTGGGTTTAATTTTTTTCCCTCTTTTCTTTTTATTTCACCTTTTTTATTTTCTTTTCAGTGTTTTACTTCTTTTTCTTTTTTCTTTTTGGCTCTATTAGTCTACTATAGTCGTACCCTAAATGTTCTCTTATCTTTTTGCTTTTGATTACTCTTTTATTTTCTTTTCGTTTCAACTTTATTAATCTCTCTCTTCTTTAATGTTAACTATTTTGCCAAAATAATCTCATTCCTTATAAATTTGGTATTAATTATGGCTTGATTGCGATAAAAGGAGAATCTAATACAATAATGATACATGAGAGATTTTTTTAAAAAATAATGTAATAAAAGGAAATTCAAAAAAAAATTAAAACATATATATTTGAAATAAAATTCAAATGGTGTCATCAATATCTTTTTTTTGCTCTTTTTGAAAAAAAAAATCTTTTTTTGTGTCTATTTGTTTCCTTTACTATTTCACTCTTTGAAAAACTCTGTCAGTTATATCCTTGACATATTTTATTTAAAAATAAGCAATTTATTAACAACTGAAGCAAAATTATATATTTCATAAATTTCAACATAGTTATACTAAAATAAATAAATATTGATGGTCAAAATAAAATAATTTTTTATATTTAATTATTTGAGCATTTTTTTAATCTCTTAACAACTTTTTATATTTATTTTTATTCATAATTTATGTTATATAAACTCCATTTAATCGCACATATATAGACTAATGTTAAAAAATGTGACATTATTGCAGACCAAAACGTCATTTTCAAAATCTCCTGGATCAGCATCACAAACCCAATATTTAATTATTATTGAGTTGTTGCAAATGGATAAAGTAGGTGATATTTTTTTTTCTTTTTTAATTTTTTTGGGATTGAGTTGGTACCAAGTTGGAGAGCAAATTAAGGCATGACTTTCTCCGTTGGGTTCCCTCCCCAACCAGAAA